>JAOWBP010000001.1:153062768-153096049 GCA_028571105.1 Tragopan temminckii | reverse complement strand
ATTAGACCTACCTTTTATTAATTCCTTACTTTTTATTTTGTTTTTGAGGTTTTGGGGCTCTTTCTTTTTTTCCCCCAGAAAGAAAGATAAATCAGTGTTTTATGAAAAGATTGGGATCTCCAAGCTTATGAAGATCTGTGTTACTTGAAACATCCTTTTGATTTAATTGTGTTGAATTGGGTGTTTAGCTGAAGTCTTAGGGGAAAGTCTGAGACTCATCCAGCAGCTCCAGCTCTCCAGCAAGCTGTCCTGTAGCATCGCCTGCTCTTGTCCCTCCTGGTGGTGGCATTGTAGGTGGCAATGTCTGCTGCTGATGGGATGCATGGAGCCAGAGCAGACTTAGGAAGACTGTCCCATCTCCAGCAAGGCAATGGTAGCTTTCCCTTCTTTGGAAACAGAGCAACTCTGTTAGGGCATAGGAAGGGAGCCAAAAAGTCAAATTGGCTGAGAACAAATATGAAATTAGCTACTGCTGCTTCCCCAACAAAGCTAATAAATGGGGCAGAAAATCTAACAAAAAAAACACAAATGAAGATGGGGTTGTCTATACTTCTAAGCGTGTTTATTTGTGTGTGTGTGTGTGTATATATATATATACACGTATATATATAGAGAGACAGTGTCCTCATTTAAAAAACAATAGTGTGCTTTTAGCATTTCTGGTTCTTGCCACTACTAATTCTTTAGTAAATTGTCAAGAGACCTACATAAATATAAGGAGCTTGGCACTGCTCTTAAAATGGGCAGGATCTTGGAAAGAGTTCATTCCTCTTGTAATGCAGTTAGTTCTATTTCTGTCATGCACAAATCCTGTCTGACCAAGAATATTGAATTAGAGCTGGGTTGTGGGTGTTAAGTATCTTCACAGTTATCTTTGCTTGTACCAAACAAATGAAAAGAGGCTCAAGGATAGGCAGTCCTGCATGCTTCATTTTCCTTGGGAGGAGCAATGCTGCACCCAGGAAAGCTCAGCAGGGTTCACGTGCTTGGGTGGAGCATCTCCTTGCTGCATGAAGATCCTACTGTTCCTTGGGTACAGCTTACCAAAATGGAAAATATAATATACTGGAAGTGTGGCTGCTTCTCACTCAACTAATAACTAAAAATAAAAATCCTGCTCCATAATGTGAGGTGGCCTAAAAGTGCTGGCTGCCTTCGGACATGCAGGCAGAAGGCTGAAGGTACATGGGTTTTAGGTTTCTTCAGGTCAAACCTTGTAGATCTGTTGCTGCTGAGCACACGGTGTACTTCATGTGAATTGTGTTACTATATGCTTGGCCCTTGGGACCGATTGCTATGTAAATGCAAATTATTTAATTAACATTATTGTTTCTGTATGCTATAATATGATTTTTATGAGCAATTCTAGATTAAAGTTCACTTTAGAAACATAGTGATTGCTTCCCAAATTGCTTGGCTGTGCATTGCATTTTAAACCCCTTTAATGCGGTAAGGAATCCTTATCATTCCTTAAGCATCTGAGCAGCAGCCAGAAAAAATATAGCCACGATGTGTAAATATAACATTTCAGAAAAGGTTAAAAAAGCCCTGTGTGCTTTGACATGGCAGAACCAGTAATTCTTGACTGGTAACGGGGCAAAAAACATTCACAGATTAAACTTGCTTCCTCTAGTCCTTAAATTAAAAGCCCACCTTTAGCTAGACTTTTTTTTTTCTCTGCGTCTCATTGATGTTTTGTCAGTAGAAGTTCCCTATTTGCCAACCAACACACCAACTTCTGTTTTTTGTGGATGACAGGAACTGAAATGAGATGCTATGCCTGGAATCCAGGTGTGTGTGGCATCGCCCAGCGCCGTGATGCTGGTTTGTGTGCAGGATGCTGCCATTCATTTGGCTTGGCTGGTCCGTACAGAGCCTGGGGCAGCTCGTGCACACCTGGGGTTTTGCTAGGAGCACCCTGTGTGAACATAAAACCATAGAACCATTGAGTAGTTTGAGTTGGAAGGGACCCTTAAAGATCATCTAATCCAAATCCCCTGCAATGAAAAGGAGCAACTACAGCTCAGGTGCTCAGAGCTCTGTCCAGTGCTTTTTGCTTTGTTTCCCCGAGTTAGAGCATAACTCAAAAATATGCTGTAGCACCTTCCAAATAGGAATGTGTTTTTATGGGCTGCAGATTTCAAGTTGTTCATACTGAGAAATTTGAGGATGATCCCCTTCATTTTGAACATGAGGGTGGAGAAATGTCGAGGAATATCACCTTGCTTTGGCTGCTGACAGAATTATTCCCAGAGTTTACAGCTTTTTCAGAAAGTTGCCATTTACATTTTTGCAATCTTAAGACTAACCTAATTGTGAAACAGGGAGATTTGGATAGCCCAAATAGTCAGTGAGCATCAGATTTTTGGTTTGAAGGAGGAGAGGGGGAAGAAATCTCCTTACTGCCATCCTACTTTTGTGTTGCTTGTTCTGAGCTGCTCACACCTCCCTGCACATCTCCCTGCTCACACCTCCAATGGTACTGCAGCAGCTGACTGATAGTGGCAGAAGCTGAAACTTCACTGCAGGGCTCCAGGTCTCATTCCCGATATGAGTGAGGGACTGGAGCTATTTTCAGCAGGCTCCAGTACAGTAAACAGAAAAGACAGGATTTAAAGTAATTTTACTTTTTGTGTTCAGTTTCTTTTAATCCTCCTTGGGGGAGACCTATGCACAGAGGCACTTGTGGGGGAAAAACTGCTGCTCAGCTCCTCTCCACCTCCTCAGAGAAATTTCATTCACAGTCAGTATATCTGATCCACTGATTTATAGCGTGTGGGATATCTTTTAGATTTATTTTTATTTTTTTTCACTGTCAGATTCTCCTATTAAAAAGCCAGCTGAGTTCAGTTCTCCCAAAGCAAGAGGAACGTTTTCTGTCAATTTGATTGATCTGTGAATAACTTTGATGTTCCAAGACATAACATTAATAGAGTTTGTGGCATAGAGTCGTATGAAGAAAATCTAAAAATAAAGAGCAGTTTGATTAACGTCCACAACCTAAAAAGAGCACAGCTTGTACAGTGGCCAAGGACCAGCGGTATTTGGAAAGAAGTTTTCTAAAACGGGGAGCTGGAAAATTGCAGTGCCTGGAACTGGAACTGAGTTGTCTTCAAAATAGTTTCTCCTAATTGAAACCAAATTGAAGGTTTTCTGTCTGGGACAGTGCCATCTTCGTGCTCTGTTGCTGGTGGTCCCTGGCTTGCTGAGAGATGGCTGGGAGCAGAGAGCTGGAGGACTGCAGACCTCCTCACCGCCCTTTGGTGCCCACATGGATGCTCCTGGGTGAGGAAACTCAAATACTGACATTTACCAGGCCAGGGGGGCATGACTGGGGCTGTGGCAGCCATGTTGGCAGTGTGGGCATAGCCTGGCCTGATGCCTGAGACTTGTCATCCACCCTACTCTCCTGGATGACAGGGGACACAGACTAGAACAAATTAATGCAGAACAGCAATGTTTCTCTGAGGTACAAGTCAAGGTTTTGTTGTTTTGCCTGGAGTAAGGAAGTTGGCAGAGGGTTCTCTGCAAGCCCTGCCTTGTTGAAGGGAGCAAACGTGGCAGTGGTGTGAGGTCTCCTCTACAGGATGGACGCCCATCAGCCAGGGATGGAAATCTCTTTTTCTCCTTTCCTCTTCCCTAAACACTGTCTGACCTTGACAACAGGATCCCACACAGACTCCTGCAGACTGAGAGGAGCCTCAGAGCAATTCCTGAATATTAACAGTAAGCATAGCTGGAACTTACTACGACCCTTCCTCTTGACGCACCTGAAAGTGCTGCAGAGGTACAGATGCTACCTTAGCATTTTGGGGCTGGGCCCCCAGCTGTGGCCCCTCCATCTGCTCCCCCATAAGGGGTTTCTTGATTTTTTTTTTTTTTTTTTTCACCTTTAAGAAAATAGTGCAATTCTCCTAGCAATCTCATAATAATTTTGTCTAATCCTAGTGTGTTGTTTTTTTCTTCCTTTCATTTTTTGGCTATAAACTCTTTATGAGTAGTTGTCCTTTGTTGGCCATAAGGAAACCAGGAAGACTTGCTAGAAATGTGCTAGGATGATATTTTGCTAGGACCATGTAGTGGGAATGTCTGTGACCTGAGCTCTTGAATTGCCACTTTCAATTATTCTTTGCTAGCCCTCCTCTGTGTTTCTACCATTTTGTCAAATGCCAAGCAAAAATGAGGGAAAGAAATATAAGACCAGAACTGGAAGAACTCTTCTAATGCTGAAATGAATGTGTTTGGAAGCCAAAGTGGTTGGGTTTTTTTTGTTTGTTTTTTGCTTTGTTTTGGTTTGGTTTCTTTATTTTTAACTAAGGTAGCAGCAGCAGCAATAGCAACAAAAACCGTAGTTTTTCTAGAGAAATTGTTTTTAATGAGTGACAGAGATTAGTTTGTTGTTGATTTGGAAGGCAATCATCTCTCATGCCATTGTTTTTAATGTTTATGACATTTCTTATAATGACATTATAATAGGAAATACCCTCTGTTCCTTTCTTCTCTGAAGGAGCTGCATTCTCAAAGCAAGCTATATATAAAAGGAGAGCCATGACTTAGGTGCTTCCCCAGCCAATTTGTGATTTCGTGTTTAATGAAGCCATCTGCATAGGGTAGCTCACTTCTTAGCGGCTAGTTCAAATCTGACTGAGGAGAGCACTGGGTCAAGGTTATTATACCATAGGATGGCTGTTCTGGCCCACATGAAATGTGTGGAGCAGACAAAGGTTCAAGGTCCTTTTCTTACAAGAAGGGTGCCCATTTTATTTTCTCTGGCCTTGTCCTCAGAGACTTTGTGATATGTCACCTGAAATAGAGGATGGTTCCCTGCTGAACGCTAGATGTTTGATTGCTCTTCTACCAGAACTAAAGCAGATGGATTTGAAGAAGCTTGTACAATGACTGCTTGCTGTCTCTTTCTTCTTCGTCTGAATTTATTGTTCACTGGAGTTAAATTCATTCAAATGCATAAGTTGCAGATGGAGAACTAATAGAGGAAATGCATCATTAGAATATGTGCAACTGACTTTAAGAAAAAATAAAGCTGTTAAGTGGAAAATAGGATAATTCAAGAGCTTTTTGTAGGAGAGAAGAACCTCAGGTATTTCATTATTTGAATGATAAGGACAGGAAGATTTGTGGCTGGCTGTGTAGCCATTTAATAGTAGGCTGGGATATTGATCTAGTATTGTATCCCGTTTTCTTAAGATATAGGATAATAATGGTACATTATCTTTCACTTCGGGAAATAATGACTTAAAAGGTATGTGAGTGAAGAGGCTGTAGACTGTAGAAATGAAATGGAATGGAAGTTAGACAAAACTGGCTGGAAGAGATCCTAGAATTTAAAAGGGCTTCTGTAAAGCAAGTGTTGGCACTTATTCAATAAGGATATGCCATCCTGTAACCTTTTTTTCCTAAATTAGAGGTTACGTGTACCAGTAGAAGTTGAGTGGAAGCTGAGAGCTGATGCCTTTTGCAGAATCCCTCAGATGCTGCAGAGGTCCAGCCTTTGCCATCACTGAGCTGTTGGAGGTTTTGCTGTACACTACCAGCTTTGCTTGTGTAAGATTGTGGTGCACAAAGCAGGTTGACTAGGGAGCAATTTTCTGTCTCTCCGAGGATTAGCCTTCAAGAACTGTGTGGACCGTGTATCATGTCCTTGGTAGTTACTAACATAATTTGACTTCTGCGCCAGTCTTATTTCAGATAAGACATCAATATCTAAAGTGGGGCTACAGGAAAGAAGGGGACAGACTCTTTAGCAGGGTCTGTTGTGACAGAACAAGGGGAAATGGTTTCAGATTAAAAGAGGGGAGATTTAGACTGGATATAAGAAAGAGACGTTTTACTATAAGGGTTGTGAAGTATTGGCACAAGTTGCCCAGAGATGTGGTAGATACCCTGTCCCTGGAGACACTCAAGGTCAGACTGGAAGGGACTCTGAGTACCTGACTGAGCTGTAGGTGTCTCTATTCACTGCAGGGACTTGGACCAGATGACCATTAAAGGTCATTTCTATCATTAATGATTCTGTGGTTACCAAGGAAGACTGTGAAGAGGTTGTGTGTTGACTCAAGGGTACTTGGAATCCTGGTGGGGTAACGTCAGTCATCCACGCAGTGACATTTATCTGAATGTATTTCTGGTGTGGTAAACAACGTACAGGAATCCAGTTATTAGCATCTTGTAAATCCCAAGGACAGCTGAACATTGCCTTTTATAGTATATCATAAAATAGTCTTCTGTTCACAAAAATGTGAAAATTATTGTTATGTATGTAGACTTCCTTATTAAATACCAGGTTTCTGGTTTGGAAAATGTCATTGTTATTTTAATCAGATTAAGTTTCTCTTACAGTTATTACAATCTGCTCTTAAGAAAAGGCCATCTTTCTTTAAGTTTCCTTCAACATTCTTTCTTAGTACTTTCTTAATCTTCATGGCCCGGAATGCAGCTAGGGAGGGACAAGAGAAAGGACTTAAAAGTAGGCACCATCTTCTTACTTTTCTTTTTTAAAACTTTTAATGAGAAGCCTTTAGTTTTCAGTAGGAAACCAGGTCTTTCATTTTCCTGCCTTTAGTTCTGTTGACCAAAGTGTGCCATTAAAGAATAATGTATTTTTAAATGCAAAGAAGTGGTTGGAGTCAGGAATGTTATGATTGTAATGCTTTGTCTCCTTTTGTAGGGGTACATACATTCAAAAGTACAAAGTCTAATAAACTATACATGCTGCTTTCTTGTTTCAGCTGGCAATGCCTTTGAAGGGGCAGTTATCTTTCTCTTTTACTTTGTTTGCCTCTGACTGCAGGCATGTATTAAAAATAATAAATACTTCCACTAGCGCATGGTGGAACAGCTTAGTAGTTTAGACATGAGATGTAGAAATATCTGGCATTTTCAAAACTTAGAAGTCCAACACCTCTCAGGGTCTGGCTTCTCTCAGTTCTGGCATTATTATTTCGTTCAGTTGGGATTTCTCCAGCAGGACGTGAGTCCTGATCAGTCCTAAGACATTTCAACACTGGGTTTCAAAGCATTTTTAAGGCTTGGGGAGAATTTGGCCGGCCTTTCTTCACTGGAGTGAATGCACCATCTCTGCGTTTCGCGGCTTAGGAGACGGTAAGGAAGATGCCTGTGCAGGAGCTCTAGGCTTCTTGCCATTTAATTTTACAGCAGCCTAAAAAGCAAACATCCAGAAGAAACAAATGAATTGAACTCAGCCAGCCGGTGAATTGGCTACCAAATAAAAAATAGGGTGTGTGTGGAGGGTGGAAAGCGCCTCCCTTACACTTTTGTCTTTTTAGAGAGTTGCCAAGGAAAGAACTGGGACTTAAAGATGTTTTTTGCAGGATGGGAGAAAGGCCAAGGACCGTCAGGAGAACTCAGTGTTTTGTGTAGGAAGATTATGAGTGGTGGAAAGCTCCTGGCCACAGGATGGCTCCTGAAGGCTCAGGGCAGGAGGAACGCCAGGTGCTGCTGGGACACAGGAGTTTTGCTGCCTCTAATGGGTCTGCCGCAGGCTGCTCCAGCCATATGGTGGGTCTGGTGATGACAGCAAGCGTATAACTTAATTTGCAGGTAACTGGCTATTTTCCCACTATGTTTTCTTTTTTTATTTTCTGTATTGTATCTATTCGTGATTCCTTCCTCTCTGTACCTGGCAGTGGTCCTCACCACAGGAGGCCTGGGAAAGGTGAGGGATGTGCTTCACACTGAAAATTGTGACATCCATGGGGGACTGCTGCCAGTCAGCTCCTGCAGATTCATTGCTGTAGTTGTCCTGGGATACTCAGGGGGAGTATTAGAGACATTTTTCATCTTACATGATACCTGAAGAAAAAAAGACAGATTTTGGTGTTTCTCTTGCACTGATAAATAACTTTTTATTAGATTTCATATTTTGATTATTGTTTTCTTTGACTGTTCATTGGTGTCCATTTGACAGGAGAGTGGAAAAGCCAAGAATTTCCCTTTTTAAAAAAATCTTTATTTTCTACCACTGAGAAAGCTAATTGAATCTCCTTCTGAACCACTTAATTCACTGCCTGTCATGCTCTTCTCTTTCAGTGTAAACTTCCTTGGGGCTATCGCCATAGTCCCAGCAGAGGAGGAAATTAGGGTCTCTAACAGAAATAACCTACAGCTTACATAGCATAAACAAATCTTGGAAAGCAAACACTGACAGGTTGGGGAAAAATGTTTTAAAAAAAAAAAACACAACAAAGTAACAAAAAAGAAAAGATTAAATGCAAACATAGTGCCCTGCAGTGTTTAAAACACTTCCTTATAGTCTGTCAAGCAACATGTTCAGGACCTTTGATCAGGATGGAGGTTGTTTATTTCCTGTACAAACCAGCTTGTACATTGATCAATGAATTGTTGATACAGTGAAGGTATTCCCTTTACTGGTCTCTGAGAGGCCTAGGACTTGACAACAATATTGTGAGCATTAACATGATTATCAAGGTTGTGGAGAAAATGCAAAAAGAAACAAGAAGACAGAGTTAATAGTAACTTGATCCACTGTTTATGGGAAGAGAGGGTGGAAGGAGTTTATATAGGAAAATGCACTATTGGATGATGGTGATTCATATTCTGTAGAAGAGCATTTGGGAAGCATTGGCCTAAAAGTCAAGGACTTTACTTGCTGTCACTGTACTGGGAGGGCATGCTGCAAAATTTAAAGATATTGTTTGTCTTCATACTTCACTGCATTTTTTGACAAGGACCTAGTGTTGTCTGCAGGACAGACTTGAAGTAGTGCAAAGAATAACCTTATCTGCATGGTAATGGTATCTAAAATAGCTGGTACCACTAAGGAGAAGCTGCTTGACTGGAAAGGGAAGGATTAGTTATTCTGTCACATAACCAGGCTTCCCAGCTGTTTCAAGTCTGAGAAATGGAACTTGCAGTGACCTGATGGAAGTCTGTAGTGAATCCATGCAATTCACTGCCACTGGACCTTGCTGATGCCAGAAGTTTGCATGCCAACAGACAGCATCTGTACTCATTCCTGGAAGAGAAATCCATCAAATGCTCTTAAGAAGAAAGAAATCCTCTCTGGTTCTTGAAATGTGGGAGCTGCAGATAATTAGATGATGGTGTAGAGTTATTACAATGTATTTTGCCAGTTTTTTTTTTTTTCCTTCTCCATATGCATCTGTTGTGGACCACTATCAGGCAGGATATTGGGCTAGGGAAACCTTTGGTCTGACCTCTGTCAGTCATTCCTGTGACTCATGGAGCAAAGGTTAACTACAAACCACACTTGGAGAGCCTCTGATCTCCACTCATTTTAAGCAGAGCACAAATTCAATAATGTTATGGTTATTTGGACTAAGACTGGGTGGGATGAATACAGTTTGCCTTTTGAGCCCACGCATTTCCTTTATCACAGAAAGTTCTGTCTCTGCGAAGCACTGTAAAACGGGAATAGTGCCTCTTTTCTGTGTGTGCTTTGTTTTGCTTGAGTAAACCAGCCCCCCACGATGTGTGTCAGCACTGCTGTGGGGGCAGTGGGCATTTAACTATCATTAGTATTACCAAGCCAACAGGAGCAGGAGGTGAAGGCCCCTCGTCCATCCTGCTCCTGGAATGAGTGATGCGGAGTAGAAGCCTCCTGTTTGCAGAGAGGGCAAGCTGCTATCTGCTAATATGGCAGCATTTTGCCAAATGATTAGGCTGTCAGAATTATAGCAATTTGAACATGCTGAGCAAGCTTTTATATACACAGGAACAAGATGTCGGCATGAGATTGCTGAAGAGGAATAACACGCACTGGAGATTGACAAGTGCTTGGCAAGCCTGTGTTCCTGGGGCTCATCAGACATTCGTGGCTCCTCCGCAATGCTGGTGAAGAGCATACTCAAGTGGCTGTATCATAGCCTGGGTGACATCTGGTGACATGCCGTTAGGCCTGTTGTGTTTCTGCAGGATGAATTCATTTTCACAATATTTGAAAGGAATCCATTTATACAGAGTGGAAATATTCTGGCATGTGCAAGCGACTTACAAGGCAGTAATATTTTCGGTCCATCTTGTATTTGGTGACAAAAGTGTAATTAGCTACACTTAGCCACGTGCTATCTTATGGAGCTGTGTTCTGGATTCCTGTGCTTTCTGCTGGCTGTGCTCCTCCTGCTGCTTGTAGCTGCTGACTGCTGAGGGTGAGGAGGGACCACAGGTACCTTTGGTAGTGTTTGTTGGTCATAGCAGGGGCTCCTGCACAATTGTGTCTGCTGGCAAAGGTTTTCTGTTCTCCTCCCTGTAGCACCTGGAGGGTTTACTTTGCACTAAAAAGAGGCTTGGACACAAAGTAGTTTTTGGTCCTCTGATATGCTCTTGATCTGGTAGTGGAGAATATTATTGTTTCTCTACCAAGTTATCTGGTCATTTGTCTGCTTTGGTATTGCTGAATGTAAGCGTTGGGAATTGGGTGGCTTAGATTTTTTTCTTTTTTTTTTTCCTTGACCTCTCAGAAAATGACTGTGGGTGTGATTAAGCACAGCATTGAGCTGAATTCAGTCTTTGAACAGGGTCTGGTCACTTTTCAGAGTTCAGTTTTAGTTTGTTTCTCAGCTTTCTGTGACGGAGGTGAGTAGAAAGTAGAATTTCAGTGCATAGAAAATGTTTCTGTGTTAAAAAATGGAACTGCAAAGAGCACATTCTGCTTTTCAGGCAGAATTCTCTCTGACAGACATCAGAGTTTCTGTGGAGATCAAAAATGGGGGGAAATGTGTATTTGGGATAGAAATGAATTTAAAGAAAAATTTTTAGCAAGGGGTACTGAAAGATCAGAAACCTTTGTGCAGAGGAAGCCCTGCTGATGCACAGTTGTGTGTGCAGCACAAGCCCACGAGATGCTCTTGTGCTGGAGAATCAACTGACGCCACACATGGTGACCTTACACTGGATCAACACCAAATAAATGTCTTTTCTCAGTGTATTTCCTCCTCATGTTGAGGAGAACAAGGCTGTAGGTGTGTTAGTATGCTGTCTGACCCATGAGCCATTCCCCATACGTGATGGGATATCAGCATCATGGCTGAATCTCTTCTGTTGGCTTTGCGCTCCGGTGCTTTCCTGCAGCAGGCCATGAAGGAGCCACTCTGCTAAGCGATGATGACAGCCCTCAGCTCTCCTCAAACTTCTGGAAATATGTGACAGATAATGGTTATGCCCTAGTGCTTCATATGAGGCCAAGGTAGGTGGATGTACCCAGGCTGTACCATGTAATCTGAGACTGGGCAAATGAGCTGTAGCTGTTATTGATGGTGAAGGAGAAGCATGCGTGCCTCTAAGGAGAACATTATAGAGTAAACTAATTGCAAATGCCCTCAGTTCTTTCTATTAATGGGTAAGGTGTAGCACATGTGCCTATAATAATATAAATGGAGAAGACTGTACAGAGCAAACTAATGCAAAAGTCCTCACAGTGTGTGAGATGTGACTTGTACCAGGAACACAGAATGGTAAATCCAATTGGACGTTTTGTCTTCTTTGTAGGAGCAGCCCAAAGCTGCTGATGTAAAAGGCACATTTAGTAGTTTGGGGACAAATCTGCTTTCTGTGGTCATCGTCACACCCAGGTGCAAAGGGTTGTTTTGCTGAGAGGGGTCTTTGTGTGTCCAGCTGTTGAGAACAGGAGAAACTAGGGATGGGGGGGGAGAATTGCTGAAATGTGGTTTCCAAATGTTTTGCAGGTTGTTTCTGTGAGCCTTAGTGCATGGACTGGTTTGGGCTCAGCTGAGGAGCTGCTCCTCAGAAGCAGCCTGGGGGGGGGGGTAGTTAAGGGGTGACTTGGGGGTTGTCAGAGAGCACACGCACTTCAGGTCAGCCTGATTCAGCATGCAGGGAGGGAAGTTCTGGGAAACACTGTTTCTGCTGTTTGCATTTGTGTCTTTGGGAGTAAGGCGTTCTTCTGGCTCACTCTGTAAATATTACCTGGTTGCAGTCTCCTAACCTGGTGATTCTTGGATGTAGAACTGCTTTGGTTTTATTAAATCATAACAGTCCTGTACTGAAAAGGAAAAGCAATCAACAAAAAACCCTCCCCCCAAACCCTTTTAAACTTCTGAAGTGCCTATCACAAGGTAAGGGTAAAATAAGTTTCTCGTTGTTACAGTGTGCATTTTGAGTGTGCCATCAAGGCATTTTGGAGAATAGAGGTATTTTATTTTTAATGAGAAGAACTAAAGAATAAAAAATGGTAGCCTTGGAGAATTGTGGATCAAAGGTTTCTTCATTGTAAAACAAATGAAAGGTCTCAGTCCTAGAAGCGATGAATAAATTGATAAATTTTTAATAGGAAGAATAGACTATAAATGGTAATTTAATTCTTTGGGGGAGAGAATCATTTAAGCACTGTTTAAAAAGTCCAGATTTTTTGTGCGAAGATGATAATAATGATCGCCAAGGGGACGACTGGGAAAGCTCAGGGTTCGGCCGAGGTTGCTGTGTGTGGGACAGTGGGCTTTTGGTGCTTCTGTCCTCGCATGTGTCCCAGGTGTGCACTGGGTCATATCCTCTCCTTGGGAGCCCCATGCCAGTAGGGGCTCAGACTTTTGGGGGAAAGACTGTGAATGTTTAAAAAAAGATTCTGGGCTTCCTCATTGTGCAACCATCACTTGGCTTTGCAAGAAAAGTGGAGGGTAGAGGTGATTGGGGGCAAGCAAAGGCTGTCTTGGTGTCCCCATCCCAAACTGCGTTGGGATGTATGGGGATGTGGCACTGCAAATGGACCTTAATGGGAGGAGAAGATGACCCACAAGGGAACAGCAAGGGGGCAGGACAGGCAGCTCAGCAGGGCTCAGAGGGTTACAGCAGCGTGAATAAGTGTAGGCTGGGGAAGGGGCTTTTAATGAGATTCACCTAGGGCAGCTCCCGCTGCAGGACTGACGTGCTGATGGGCACTGCTACATTTGCATAATAGCACCGCTAATAGAGACCCGAGGGTCCCTGCTGGCGTTTGGTTCGGCCTCCTCTCCGTAGCCGTGACCCACTTTTCACATGCAAAACCCGATTTTGTTTGTCAGTTGTGGGACAGCATCTGGGCCTGGCCTGTTTCTGCAAGGATCTCCTGTCAGCTCCTGTAAGGCCTCCCTGCCGCCTTGGCCAGGCCTCGCCGCGCCCTCTCAAAAGCCCCATGGATAGAAGCCCCTCGGAAAAAAAGTTCTCTACAAATGTAATGTTTATGACCACTGTTACATTCCCGAATCAGTTTATACTGAAGAGGCTTATGAGGCATTATGGGACGTGTTAGTCACGGGCACAGTTTTTTGGTCTGCCTTCTGCGTCCTGGGAGTCAGAAATGTATGTGTACATTCAGACCTTTACTGTGTCACTGAATTCCTGATGATACGCCTAAGCTTTTACAGCTGGTCACGGTGGCAAAAAGCTCCAGAGTTGGATTTTAAAATGTTAACCCTGTGTGGACTGCATATGGACAGTGATAATGCTGAGAGATTCTAAGAATTCTATCCATATCTCGAATAGAGGGGCTGTCACATAGGGAAAAAATGTGCCTTTAGGGTCTCATCATTTAGTTTCTTAGGAACTCAGCTTCAGGTGGCAAATGGATCACTTGATCTTATGAAGGGCATAGTTAAAGTGGGTCCCACTTTGCAGTTATTGTATTTTTCAGCCCAGCTGATGTTTGGCAAAATGTTTCAAGTGGATGCCCCCTTCCCTTTTTGGATCCTGGAAGCTCTCTTGGTTTACTTTGTGTGGCTGATCTGAATGGCTGCTGTCAGTTGGAAATCAAGCCTAAATCCTGAGAAAGGTTAAATGATAATATTTAGAGGTTGCACTGGTACAAAAGGAATTCACCTTGGCAAATGCGTATCCATATCTAGCTCACTGTTCTCTGTAAGAGCTTTCAGATCTGACTGAGCTCTATGTTTATTTTGTAGCATTGCTTTGGGTAGATTTGCTGCTGGTCTTTCACTGAAGTGTGAGATCAGAGCAATGCCTTCTGGTGTTTAACTCTTTGCAATCTCAGCAGCAAACCTCTTGATGTTTTGTGAGCTCATTTTCAGCTATGGTGTTTGCTGAGCATGCTTTCCCCAGTGTCTTTGGCAAGGCAGTGCTGAGGACTTGAACTTCTGTGGATGCTCAAGAGGAGCACAGACTTCTCAGTGTAGAGTGTTTCACAAACATGCCTGCATGAATCCTCACACTTACTGAAATTTTATTTTCTTTTCACCCAGAGAAAGGCTTGGCTTCAGCACAGAAATAAACCTTTGCTCTTCAGCGGTTTGGGTATCGTAACAATTCTAATGCATGAAAACCTGAGAGTTGCACTGAGTCTTCCAATAGCCTGGCTGATAAATATGTGAAGCAAATCAGTATGAGGAGTGTGAAAAGCATTCATACAGGACATGCAGCGATGTTATTATCTGAAATATACTCATTCATATGCTTGATTCATTTTTAATTTTTCCCTCACTTTTTAAAAACTATTTTTAACATGTGTGTATTAAAGGAAAACTGCCTGTTGTTTGAAAGGTTTCTTTATTCGGTGTTGTAGAAATAGCTGAATTCAGAGGATTATGAATTGAATTTGCTGGCCCTCAAATGCTTGCCTTCTCTGACTTTGCACTCCGGTGACTTGCACCATTGTACTTGCTGCATGTGCTCTTATCTTCCAGATTTGTGTGCGCTCAGATACTGCTTGTTCAGCTGTTGTTGTTCAGCATAGTTTGGAGTTTTTCACATTTTGGTTGCCTGTCTGTGCTTCAGCCCTGCGCTCATGGCAGAAGCTGAGCTTGCGCAGTGTCCTTGCACGTCTTAGACCTGTCCAAGACACTTACAGATCTGTTCTGAATAGATGCCACTGATGACAAAGCTGCTAATAATGCTGCTCAGTTCCAACTCCCTTCTTCATTAGCGGTGATGGCTAAGTAAGAGCTGTGGAATTGCACAGTCAGTGCTGGACCGTGTATCACACAGTAATGAGAGGCACTTTCAAACTCAGCTGGAGCTGAAGAGGCTTCCATAGCCAGCACTCCCACACCTATTAAGGGATGCATCATTTATTTGTTTCACTGTGTTATTTTTTAGTAACTTTAGTAACTGTAAATCACAGAATCATGGTAGTTTCTCCAGCTTAAGACATAGAGAAAATACACAGGGAAATATGGGAAGTGTAATAGTCAATTGCATGACATAGGGAAATGAAGATTGACAAGAGATGTAGCCCTAGCCATCAAGTGAATAGCAGTGTGGGGACAGAAAACCAGGATCCATGTTGAAGACCTGTTTCTCTGATGGAAAAGGAGGATTGCTTGACAAAGCACTTAATTTGTTGGAGATACAAAATATGTTTTTTTTTTTAAAAAAAAGCTATTTTTCTTTATTTGTACTCTTCCAGCTAACTTTTGCTCACAAATGTGGAATACCATCCATTGAAATTTCAGTGTATTTTATATGATACGTATTTCAATACATCTTATGAGCAGAGCTTCAGCCTTAACAAACTGTTATGTTTGAATCTTTGTTTTTAATACTTGGAGTGAAAGAGTGGCTGGAGAGCACCTTGCCCAAGCCTCAGCTCAGAGCAAGGGCAGCACATGCAGGTTGCTCAAGGCCATGTCTAGTCAGGCTTTGGCTATCTCTGAGGATGAAGAATTCACAGACCTACTAAACAAACTCTTCCAGTGCTTGACCACTCTCATGGTGGAAAATGTATATTTTTTTAATATTCAAAGAGAATTTCCTATATTTCAGTTTATGCCCATTGCCTCATGGCTGTCATATTCTCATAAGAATAATTATTCTCATAAGAATAATTTGTAGTCAACCTCTTGTCAAATTACATTGGTTCCACAGTGCTTGTAATTTCCTGAAAAATTATGATTTTTTCCAAATGGAAAGTGGCTGAATCAAGTTAAAAATAATCTTGTTTGCAGAAATCTCAGTGAGAAACTGGGGCTTTGCAAAGTAGTATATAGGGTTACAGAGTCATAGAATCGTTTGAGTTGGAAGGGACTTTTAAAGGCCATAGAGTCCAACTGCCCTGCAGTGAGCAGGGACATCAACAGCTCCTTCAGATGCTCAGAGCCCTGTCCAGCCTGACCTGGAGTGTCTCCAGGGACATCCACCACTTCTCTGGGCAATCTGTTCAGTGCCTCACCACTCTCATTGTAAAAAACTTTTCCGTATATCTGATCTAAATCTCTCCTTTTAGTCTGAAACCATGTTCCCTAGTCCTATCACAATAGACCCTGCTAAAGAGTCTGTCACTATAGCACTGAATAAGAACTCTTACCTTTTGTTTTTCTGCTTAATATGCAAGGGAGTGGTTGTTTTTTTTGTGTGTGTGATTTTTTTTTTTTTCCAGTTAAGCTTTGTATTTATGACCAAAGAATATTTTATCAGATCTTCAGTGAATGTGTTATGTCATAAAATTCAGTAGCTACAAGATCAGATTTCTGAGTTTTTTAAGACCATCATAAAAGAAACTGCTGTGGAGAAAAATGAAATGCAGTAGCAGCCATAAGACCTGAGGACTCTTTGCCCATCCTCATCATCCTTAATTAACTCAAAATCACACTGGAAAATCCTCAAGTAATGTGCAGAAGTGGCATCTAGTAGATGGAAATCACTAAGAAACTTTCAGCTGTCCTCTGGGAATATGCCTCAGCACTTCTGTGTTCATAAGGCTGCCAGAAATACCCCCCATCACTCTAACACTCTTCTGGCAGATGAAGGGACAATGACTGGTTTTACAACAATCAAGATCAGATGGTGGCAGATCCATCATACGCTTTCCTATATTAAGAAATACATGCGTTGAGAGATAAGCTGAGATCATATGCTCTTTCTTTTTTTGTTGATTTGTCGCCAGTGAGTTCGTGTGAGCGTTATCATCTATGGAAGATGGAAGGCAGAACATTCAGATCACTTTTGTTCTCTGTGCTTTTTTGTCTCAAATATTCCTAATGTGGTTTCATTGCTGTCTTGGGGAACAGAAAAAAAAAGTAGTTTTCTCTTTCACCTGTGTAACACTAAGCAGCTGTCAGCTATGGATATGCTTTGATACTTCTGTGGCTTGGAACATGTTGGCTACAGAGAAAAATGCACCTTTTTCTGCTCACTCTTTGTTTTTCAATGAGGGATGAGCTAATACAATGCTGGCAGAAGGGACTGCCTTTGTTCTGCTAAGATGTATCATTTTAGCTGTGGATGAGTCTTGGAAAACAAAAGCATTGAATTTTCTACCGCAAGAAAGTAATCTGGGTGAGAATCTGGATACCAGCACAGGCCATTTCTGCTTGTAGGAACTGCCTTTCTGCTTCTGTCTGTAGGAACTACCTTAGCTTTTTTCAATTTGCATCTTTCTTTGAGGAATTCCTACACCTTTTTGTTGTTTTCCTGTGGGTTTTGTTCTTAGAAAGTACTGCAGAATTTCATTGCTGTATAGATATGTTTATCTTCAGGCTGTTCTCCAGTCCACCAGGAGCAATTGTGAAGTTGCTCCCGCATAAACTTTAAACAAGCCTTATATATCCCTGTAAAATCACATCTCCATTCATCCTGGAAATGCGGAACCTCCTCTTGTCAGACTGTGCTCTCAATCTGGCTGATGTTTGCTACCATCACTGCCATTGTGAGTCATCATCTATTTAGGGATGTAATTTGACCAGAGGAGGTAGACAGTCACATCTACATATAACCTTAATTCATATGACCCTTGTTTTCCTTCCCTGTCTTGAGCAGACTCTGTCTTCATTCAGGCAGCATCTAGCCTGAGATGAATGCATTGGGTGCATGTTCAGATGTGAAAAAGATTGCATAGAAGCGATCATACTGGTCTTGGTTCCTTTAGGAAGTTTATTCCAGCGCTGCAGTTCAAAGCTTGACTTTTTGCATATCAGTCATGTTTATAAAGTCTGCACAGAAGTGACTTAAAAGGATTCAGAAATTCCTTTTGCTTTGGGACGGTGCTGTGTAGTATAAACTATAATTACTTTCCTCTGCGATAAAGAACCCAGGTCTGCATTCAGGAAACAGGGATGCTGCAAGAACGCAGACGGTTGGTGGTTTGTAACAATTATCCAGGAGTCTGTTGGTGGGGATGTCTGTCCTGACATTCCCTGCTCCTGGCCTCTCTCAGGCTCATTTTTCAGTCTTTCCGTAAACTGAAGGGAATCTCCATCCAAATGTTCATTTTTTATTTTCCAGGGGAGGTTTCTGATCTGGAGGACACCTACCTGGCTTGGGGCCTAATCCCAGCGCAGTGCCGCTTTCCCCACATGGTTTGCAAGCCTTTGCTCTGCCATCTCCTTAGCAACTCGGAGCAACCAGCAGCACAGAGCCATGCAGCCCCCGGGGGCTGCACTTCGCTATTTATAGGCAGTCGAGGCTGGGTGAAAATTTCCAGAGAGCTCTGATAAGGCCTCTGAAGGAAAAAAAACAATACCTTATGGGTCCTGTTAGAGTACCTGGCTTGGTAACTGTGTCTCTGAGCCCTGCCCTTTGCACAGTGCTCAGCCCTTACAGTAGAACATGTTCACTTCGATATGCAGCAAGGATTTTCTATTTACATAGCTGCTAATTAACCTTTCAAGAATCATCCTCTCTGTAACAGAGGTTAGGAAGTGAGATGCAGGTGCAAAAACAACAGCATGGGTTTATATCGTGTTGTAACAGGCGAAGTCTCAAGGATGATGCCATGTCTGTTGGTTGTTTTTTTTCCAATTCAGGGCTATGGCTTGGAGAGATCTTAGCAAACAGGAGAGGAAAATATTTTTTCAGAGCTTTGTGGTTAGCTTTTCTAAATTATGTTTCTCCTGGTTGAATTCCACGCTGAAAACAAGATTTAATCACTGGTTATATTGCTTAGCGTTGCTCTGCAAAGGTTTATTGATTCAGCATTTCCCTTAGTCACATGGCTGAGAAATTGAGTAAAGGATGTGTGGTGCTGAGAGCAAGTCGGAGCACTGAAGAAATAAAGGATAATCCATTAAAATGGGATGGATGGTGACCCTGAGCAGAGCACCTGTTTCCATGAACTCTTTATGTCTGCTGAGCAGAAAGTAGTTGAGACTCAGGACGTGGCTTCACAATTAGTGGGAGATAATACCTCTTTCAGGTGAATCTGAGGAGCTTTCTGGAGATCTCAGAGTTGCCATATCTGCACACTTTTTTCACCTGGCAAAAACGTACTGAATGACTTTGATAGGGCAGTGGATTTTCTTTCCTCTTTAAACTTCGCATCTGGACTTTTGGTACCAGTGTGGGAGGATTTTGTGTCCTAATCCAAGGGCTTTCCTCCCAGATTTCCTTCATACTCTGCATTCCTTGCCAATGGCTGTTAATGGGAAAAGCCTTGGAGGAAATGTCATTCTGCTTTTAAAATAGGTTTGCTGTATCAGATTAATCACTGCGGTAGTTCTCCTGGATGCTGTGGCAAGACGGTAATGTCTGTCTTGAACTGGAGAAGCAAATCTAAAGCAACATTTAACCTACTCCTGTTGATAGGAATGTGGGGATGTCATGCTTTTATGTGTGCTTGTAGGGGGAGAGGGAGAGCCTCTAAGTGCAGTGAGAACATAGGAAGGTGAAGACATGCAATGGATAGGCAGGTTGATTGACAGCCCAGCTGGTGGAGATCTGTAATTGGAAATACATTGCACATAAATTTTGTAGTGCTTATGGTGAGACATCGGAAGGAGAATATCTGAGCTCTGAAGCACTTAACTCTTTCAGGGCCATCTGGGCAGATGTTCAGCTTTCAAAGTAGCAAGACTACTGGCGTATTTCTCCTTAAAGACTTTGGTTTTTGTTGTAGTGAGAAGAATGCTGATGGAAACAAAACCACCATGTGCTCCAAGTGATAGCATTTAGGTGAACAGCTTTATATATTTTATGTTTATTTCTCTTACAGAGCAACTTTAGATTATCTTGGAGAATTCATCTTTGTATTTGGTGGGAACACATTTTGCCCTTACAAGACGCATCTTGCATGTGTTGCCTGCCAATTTCATGTCTGACTTACCTGATATGTCTCCACATTAGTGAGCTTATTGTATGTTTGTCCATCTGCCAGCAAACTCTGCAACTGTATTTTAAGAGGTCTGTTCATGTCTAAATATTTATATTCTTTTCCATGAGGCTGAGACTGACTGAATCTCTGCACCCTCCTTCTTCCCCCAGCCCAAGTATGTTTTTGGTACGTTTTCCTCTTTGCTTGATTTCAACACTCTGGTGGTTTCCACTATGCACTATTTTGAATGTATAATTGGTTTCTGGTGACCACATTTTTTCTCATTTATTTTGGTCTGCCTCTGTTACACACGTATTTGTCTATGCATTAATGTCAATGTGAATTACAGATGAAAAGCAAAGTGTAGATAAATTAGCAACCACGCAAAATGGAAGGCAGCATTTAATGTTCTAAATTATTTGTGTGGGCACAGGACAGCTAATGAATACCTGAGGATCTGAACAAACAAGCAGTTATGGGATGCAGGGCAATGCTGTTGTGACGATTCACAGTGGGATGGCTAGGGAGAATGGCGACTGTATGGGGCCAATGCAACCATAAAGAATTTTAACACCTACTTTCCTGGCAAGTGTAGTGAGTAGATGCAAAGGGAGGTTGTGGTTTTGTAGCCAAGAACTGTGCTTGCTCTAGCATCAGTGCTTTTAAGGGAACAGATGTCTATATACGGTAAACAGAAGAATGAATCATAGAATCATGGAATCACAAGGTTGGAAAGGACCTACAAGATCATCTAGTCCAACTGTGAGTTGGACAATGAGTTGTTTCCATCTCAGTCTGTAATGTACTGAGACTTCTCTTGAACCTTAAAATGGTTTAAAAATGTCCAGAATGGTGTTTCTCACTGTTAAACTCCAGTGTTTGGATTAGAGCCTTCCTTCAAGATGGGCCATGCTCTCTGCTTCACTGCCTGTGGTAACATTTTATTCATTTATGTCAGAAGAAAACCTTTTGTCTTCAGCTGAACAACTGCTTGCGGTGCCCTGCAGAAGCATTATGAGAGGTTCCCTTAAAGGGAAACGCTTGGCTGTTTTCTAAGCTCACTTTCAAAGTACTCTGAATTAATTATAAATGAGTAAAGCCGTCTGGCTCTTGATTACACAACTGCCTATCCTGGATTGCCTGTAATGAAATGTAAGCAGGCCTAGTCGTAGTAAAACGGGAGTTGCTTTTGCTCCCTTTCTATCTTATGATCTGAGCTATTCTCAGATCTGCTGTCCTGATTTCTTTCAGGCAGCAGTGCTGCCAGTCTTAAATTTCTTCCTCTCTCACCCTGCTACCCTATTTTTATTAGGCTTTTTTTTTGACTGCACTTAGTATGCTCATATCCTGTTATAATTTCCACTGGAGGTGGTTAAGGTGCATTGGTACAGCGCCTTTTGCACTAAACAACCCCGATGCACTTCATTTATTTAAAGCATTCTAAGTGCATGTAGTGTCTAAGTGTTTGACAAACACATAAAAATACACAGAAGTCAAGCACTTAGCTACCCTGAGAGGACAGCTTCCCTACTGCCTCTTCTAGGAACATTCATAGACCGAATTACTCATGTAGCACACAGGGGAGAAACAAACCGAGTTCTGTGCTTTCTATAAGGTGAGTCTGCCCACCTGTTTGTGTGGTGCTAGATTCTGTCGGCAGCAGTTCTTCTTATTGCTATATTTTCACTAGGTTGTAAGCTGGCTGCAGGTACAATTAGTGGCCTGGATGCCTTTTGCTCTGTGAAGTTTTTCTTCTGGGAAAACAGAGCAGTTCGGTGCTAAGAAACCATACGGTCTTGCTTTGTGCTGTAATAGCAGTCCAAACCTGAACTGTGGAGTAGAGCCCATTGAGCCCAGGCACACTCAAACCATGCCACACATGGTGGAGATGGAGCAGCTCCTTGGAGCTGTCTTGTAGTGCCTGTCTCAGCCCAGCTCATGGCCTCCTGCTTGCTGACAAACGATGGGTTCAGAATGGCTTATGACAGCAGCAACAGTCTTTTCTAAGGAGCAGCGAGTGCAACATAAATTTATCCTCCTCCTTTCTCTTATCCACTCTTGTGACAGGTTAGGGAGGTAAAGTAGTGCTAAGGAAATGTGTTAAGCCATAGTTTTCCATCTCTTCTTAGAATGATATCATAAAAATATAAGTGGGATTGTCTAATGATAACGGATTCTCGTGGCTTTTGGTTTCATGCCTTTGATGGAGATATTTGTCTGCTATTGTGCCAAACTTGGAGTCATCTCCATTGAAATCAGTTTGAAGGAAAATGCTTGAGTCTTTGTTTTTTCCTCCTGTTACTGGGCAGTTCCTTCCTCCCACCACTGCACCATGATGAGAACATCCAAGTTACCATTTAATAATTGGGTGCTACAGTTTATCACCTGCTCCTTTTCAGCTCCCTGCATCAGGACCTCCAGCCTTGATGTCTGTGGAGCATCCTCAGCCTTCAGGGCCCAGATGAAGACATCAGCCCTGCCAGGTTTAGCCTCCAGCAGTCATGGCAACTGAAGGTATAGTCCTAAGCAGAAGTCTCTTTAAACATCCATTCAGTTCACTTCAGAGCCCTCCACAAAGTGGATGTGAATTGTCACTTGATACCATTTAGCAAATAAGGCAGAACTTGGAGAACATCTGTTCTGAAGATGACAGAAACTGTCAAAACTATAAGGCAATTATGCTAATCTACCTTCTCCCAATAAAAGGACCCTCAGTCTGGCCATGCTGGAAACCTGCTAGAAAGGGGCAGTCTTTCAAAGAAGTGTCTATATATTTTCTCAGCCTTACTCTGTAAGAGGTAACTGAGGCGTCTATAGGCAAATCATAGATGAAGTATTTGTCTGGAAGGAAAAAAAAAAAAAAAAAAAAAGGAATGTAATGAGAAAAGTGATGCTAGAACAGTGGAAAATAAGGCTTCAGAAGAGAGATTTGTCATGTTGCCTATTTAGTCTGCAACTAATACATCTGAGCTACAGGTTGACCAGTGACCCCCAGAGATGCCCCTTGAAATTTCAGAGCTGAGCTTGGTGGTATGGGAATGCCCGCACCTTCTGGTGTGCTCAAAGTCCTCCTGCAAGCTGTACTATCCGTGTGAAGGCTCTCAAGGAGGCATCCACATCTAGCAGGAAAGCTTTCAACTACTCTTATGGAACATACAATCTGAAAATGGGAGCTGATGAGGATTTTGACTGCTTGACCACAGTGACGGGGTTGCGGTGGTGGAATGTGCCAGCACACTTCATGCTGGGCTGAGCTGGCTTGCAAAAGGCACTCAGAAAAGTTGGTGCTAAAATAGTACTGGAGAAGGAATAAAGTATGCAAGCTTGCCGTGAGCAGGAGACAGAAATCCTAGGCATTTGCGATCTCTTGCCAAATCCATCCATCTCTTTTCCCACATTCTCTCTCCATTTTTGAAGAATGATGCTTAGCAGTTACTTTCTGTCTTCAGAAGTAATAGATGTGAGCAGCTGTGATGTGGCAAGGTTTTACATTTAAACTGTTATTAGCATGTGTTGGAGGTATATATTCAAGCAAAGTGACACTTAAAATACATTCCATGTTATATGTCAGCATCCTATAGAAAGGCCTGATGGATCAGTAACCAAAATTAGCTGTGGAGCCATATCATCATATGTTGGGGTTTTTTTTCTGTGTTTTTTGGGTTTTTTTTTTTTTTCATGTGGAATAACAGACCACTACATAGCAATTTACTTAGGTACTTATAATGCTTTTATTCATACTTATTTTCCCACTCCAGTATCTGGACCCACGTTGGTGGTTTTTCAGCAGAGAGGTGCTGATATGTCCTGACCAAGTAAGGGCTCTTCTGGCTGTGTGTTAGGATGCCCTTCTGTCTACATCTGAGACAGCTTCATCTCAAAGCTGCCCTACTGCCAGAGCAGTGGGGGAAGGTTTCCTTGCTGTAGAGGAAGAACTGAAGCTCATTAACTCTTCACAGGGAGAGGTGTGTAGAAAAACAGCTCAAAGAGAGCTGTTACTGCTTCCCATGAGCATTACCCTGCATCTTTAAGCAGTATCATGAATGAGATGTGTGTCATGTAACCATAAACATGCAGTAGGATGGACTACATCCTGCTGGCCACAGAATTATCCAGGGCTGGACATGCAGGAGCCCTGCACTGCCTGCCTTGAGAACCACAGCCAGACACTTAAAGCTAGGAGTAGGAATTTCTTCCAGCAGTTCTTCTTTTCTTTCAGTTCGTTCTAAAAGGAAGGAGCTTCTTCCTCCCCTGCATTCACAGTGTGAGTGTCCCACTAGCTTTAACCGAGCTTGCCTGTGTGGTGATGTGATCACCCTAGAGGCCTCTGGGATGTTGCATGGCCTGGGCTCCCTGTTGGGTCCCCTGCAGGAGCAGGTGGAACGGGTTCCATGGCTCCATTCAGGAGTGCTGGGCCTCCATGATAAATGCCATTGAGAAGGCGCTAACCAGGCCCTTCTACCTAACAGCTGCAAGTCACTGAAACCCTATTTTCAGATGGGAAATTGCCCTTTTATCACTGGTATTCACCACATAATAGTGCAGAGCATTAGTCAGCTGAACCTCACCATGGTTTATTGTATAGTTGTAAATCCTAATTATCTGACTAACATTCTCTGATGTTAAGTGCCTTAAATGGTTGTTTTTCCTTTATTTTTTTCTACTTTTTTTGTGTTCACTGTTTATTCCAGTTGTAAAATGTAATTAGAAATTAAAAAGAACAAAGCAAACCTCGAAGCCTGCTGATGTAGATTAAAATGAATTATCATCTCTTGAAAGTGTGTGTAATCCAATCTCTGCAACCTGATACATCTCCCAGTCATTTGGTAAATATTTAAAATACCCACTGACATTTTTTCACATTGTTGGACAAAGACCACATCACTGTGTATTCACTATTGTTTCTGAGTAGCAATGTTTTAAAGCTATGGTTTATTTAGTTTTTTTTTTTCTTTTTTAATTTTTAGTGTTTGTCATTCTCTACGAAACCAAATATTAAAGGAAGAAAGAGAAGCCTACCAATTTATTTGCTTTCTAATAATCCAAATGAGTATATGAAAAAGAAAACCTAAGCAACTTTAAATATTGCCAAAGGCTGTAGTCTTTGAGAGCAGGAGCAGTTGAATTAGGAGGTTTGGATAATGGACAGAGTTGACGATACTTGTAATAAAGTGGATAAGCTGTTACAAATTGTTTTACACCGTGTATCTTTACATAGCTAATCTCTCATGTTTGCAATTTCTGTCACAGGTTCTTGAGCAGCATCCGGCTAGATTGTACTTCTCCAAAGAGTGTTGTAAATGCTGACACTTTATATAGATTTTGATAGAGGAAAGAGGAAAATCTTTATTGCTTTTGCTCTGGATCCTATGGTACAGCCCCGTTAACAGTCATTAGTTCCTGCCCTTGAGCAGTAAATACTGACTTCTTTCTCTTCTGGTAACGGCTCTTTTTCTTTGCTATGTCTTTTTGGCTTGGACTTCTGTTAAGTACTCTTTATACCCTCTGTAGCGTTGTCTTTCACGTGGATAAAAACAAATTCTGAGAAAAAGACACATTCTTCCTCCAAATTCTGTTAAGCTGCCCTGTGGCTCATCGTTTTGCTGTCGTCGGAGGCCGCTGGATGACAGCTGTGGTGGGGCTGTGTGCTGAGAGAGGCTCATGGCCTACTCCCAACTCCGGTAATGCCAGCAGCACCAGCATGGCCTCCTTCGGGCTGCAGGGAGCCAGGGCCTGCACTGGTACTCACAAGTCTTATCTTTACCACATCTTAGCCAATACTGTGGTCTGATACTTATTTTGAGAAATAAGTATGATTATTTTGAGAAATGTTTCCTGTTGGGTTTACTTCACACCTGTGAGTTATCCTTCTGTGCAGTTCTCCACTGGCTTGAAACGTCCTACCAAAATGGGACCGTGATTCTAATCATCGAATGATATTTGACTTATTTTCTAGTAATGTGGATTATGAATTTTTTATGTTTGTAATAAAACCTGTCAGCATACACACATGAATATTTTTTTTAATAGTACAGGAACTCCTTAAATACCATAGATTGTGCTTTGGCTTATATGTAAGAGTAGACAAGGATGACAGTGATTTTTTTAGGGAACAAATCGTTTGACTTTCAAAATATGTCAAATTTAGTTGCTTGTGTTTGAAACAAGAACTGTCTTCGCAGTTAAAGGACTTGAAAAGCCTGGAATCAGTTCCCTGCTATTCTCCAGCACTTCTTGCATCTCCTTGGGGAGGCAGTTTAGGCTTTCAGTGTTCAAATCATCATCTCTAAAATGGGGATAATAAGACTTTCCTGGTGCCTAGGAGCGTTGAGATGACAGATCGACTGATGGATCGTTTATGGGTTCCAAAAGCACTTACGATCCCCTCTGCAGCTGTAAACATCAGCCTTTCCCAAAATGCAGCTACCCGCTGGACATCTTCAGCCTGGATGTATTCAGTGGATTATATTCTTATTGCACTGTTCTTCTGTGAAAATAAGTTGTGGGATGAGCTTTCCCTACCTTTGGTCCTGTTGTGATGGGAGGCATTCTACACAAGACTGAAGTTGCTTTGGGGTCACTCAGAACCATTTTACACTGTCTCCTAATTCAGGGTAGGGAACTGAAGGGGAATGTAGTTGTGCAGACTCTGGGCAGTCAGGTTGGTGTTACCAGTGATCATTTCAAATCCATCATCTTGTGGACCACATTTGCTGTGCTGTAGTGCTGGATCAGTATCAACTGTGAAGAGCATCTGCAGCATTTTCTATGATGTCCTGCGGATGTTTCTGTGTTTTCCCCTCTTTCAGATTCTGACCCAGCACTGCCCTGCTCAGTGCTATGTTACCTGGGGATATTTCCTTCCTTACCCTTCTTGCACCAGAATCCCTACGTCAGCTAGATTAAACTTGTGAAGTCAATAAATGTAAAATACAGCATCTTCCTCAAGTGTGCAGAAGCTTGGAGTTACTGTAGCTCAAAAAGCACTGACTTAGTGTGCATAAGCAATTTACTGGTGCTCTTTTGGGTCTTCTCCTTGCCTGGTGGGATCACAGAATCACAGAATATCCCAAGTTGGAAGGGACTCACAAGGATCATCAGCCGAACTCCTGGCTCCACACAGTACCACCCAAAATCAAACCCAATGTCTGAAAGCAGTGTCCAAATGCCCCCTGAGCTCTGGCAGCTCGGGGCCGTGCCCACAGCCCTGGGCAGGCTGTTCCATGCCCACCACCCTCTGGTGCAGACCCTTTCCCTCACCCCCAGCTGCCCCTCCCCTGTCACAGCTCCATGCCGTTCCCTCCGGCCCTGTCACTGTCACACAGAGCAGAGCTCAGCGCTGCCCTCCGCTCCCTGTGAGGAGCTGCAGCCGCCATCAGGCCTCCCCTCAGCCTGCTCTGCTCTGGGCTGAGCACGCCAGGGGACCTCAGCTGCTCCTCGTACTGTCCTCCAGACAATCTTTTACCATCTTCACCATCTTTTTAGACCTTTGTAGACGATTCTGGCATATTGACGCTGATCTGATCAACTTTGAAATAGTAACGACCATTGAAAGTTGCTGACTTTGGAAGAACAGTGCTAGACTAAAATCTTTTTCTCTAGAAAGCTATGAAAGAAGTGGTACAACGAGTTCGGAGAGGAGGGAGAATCTAGTAGGAGATTTAGCAGGAAAAAAAAAAAAAGTCTTAGCACAGAAGATTGAAAAAAATAATTAAAAGTAAAAAATAAAATCAACTATGATTGCAACATTTAATTTACTTTCTTTAAACATAAAAGATACTTAAAGGGGCACATGAAACTTCATCTGCTATAGTTTTCCTTTATTAAACTAAAGGAGCAAACCATTTCTATTGTGAAGTAGAAATTGCAAAAAGAGAGGAAGAACAAAAAAGGATGAAAGTATTTACTGATGAAACAGGCTTAGCTTAAACCTAAAAATGTCAGTACTCTCTGTTAATTAAATCCTTAAAAGTAATTTGTTTTTTAAGACAGTATTAATTAGAGAGTCCTCCTGAGAGAAAACACTAAGAGTACGTACCTCAAATGATAGAGATTTTCATTTTACAGCTGATTGTCAGATCTTACTGACACAACGAAACTCAAGGAACAACATTCTCAAAAAACAGATTCACTCAGCAGATATAATTATAAACAGGGCCACAGTATCTCAAAGTACATACACAAAATTGGAGCAGAGGGAGAGTGGGAAATGTGGAAAGAGGAACTGCCACCAAACTCCATCATGTCCATCAATCTGACATTCAAGAAGTTAGGACGCAGGATCAGGATTATTCACTTGCCACCGGCAATGCCGACAGCCCTGCTGCTGTGTGCTCCTCTCCACAACTGCATTTAGAGCTTTCTCTTGTTGTTGTTTTTACATTTTTCTACTATATCTTGCAGAAGTAGTTCTAACTGGAAGCTTACTCAATCACAAGATCCTTCCCACTAATACATGATAATATTTGCTGCCTTGTATTTTTTTCCTATACAAGCTTTTTTGGCTACAAGTGGTGATATCCCAGACTTCCTGCATTAGGAAACATCATCACATGCAACATCACATATTTGCTTGTCCACAGCCTTTACTATGTCTGACACCTTCAGTTGAGTAGATGTAGCTGTTGTAGGTGAGAGTTTTTACCATCCTTGACTTTCAGGAATAGTTCACAAACCTCTTGGGCATTTTGAGCCATCTACTACAAGAGGACAATGTTAGTACAAAATTTTTTGTGAAAACAAATTTTAATCAAGCAATCTTGTTTGTCCACAACATTTCACATAAAAACAATGCAAAATTTCCAATTTATTTCAGTCTATATTGTTTCCCTTCTATTTATTCGTTTCCCTTCTATTTATTCATTTATTCATTCATTCATTCATTCATTCATTCATTCATTTATTTATTTATTGATGCAGATAAATTTTGAAGAAACTTGGTATTCTTTCTTTTTTTCCTTTTTAAATTTTTTTCAGGCTGTTGTAAGCTACTCAGTGACATTACTGCTACTTACAACTAGCAGAGTCTTTCTTATCACCTTCAGTATATTTCTCGTTCTTATTCTGATACATTTGTTTTTATCACTGATAACCCATCTACAACTGATGCTCAGTCTGCTGCAGCCTGCACAACCTTAGCTTGGTCCCTTTATTTAAAATTAGTTAAAATGAAGTTTCCAGGATTCAATTCAGATACAGTTGTTTGGTGCCCAGGCATAGAATCATAGAATCACTAAGGTTGGAAAAGACCTCTAAGATCATTCAGTCTGACTGTCTACCTATCACTAATATTTCCCTCTAAACCATGTCTCTCAGTACAACATCTAAACTTTTCTTCAACACCTCCAGGGATGGTATAGAATCATAGCATACTTCCTCTCATTGAGTTTTGAAGTGATTGTGTTGTGTTGTGAAATTAGAAATTTAAATAAATAAATAAATAAATAAATGGCATGTTCTTATTCCTTCTAAAAACACATATATCTACATTTTCTATATCTACATCTTCCATATCATTTATACTTATTCATATTAAGGATGATTTTAATTTTTAGTTTAGCCTAATTTTAAAACTTTTAAATTCCACATTTATTTGGAAGGAACAGAGATTCCTAAATGGGATGCAAGAAGTTAGAGGCTTTTGAGAGCCTGTTGCTTATCATCTGTAAAATGGGGACAACATTGCTTTTTTATAGCATGTTAAATTACAGAAAATTTTTGAGATGCTTATGTATTGTACTTGTCAGGATTCAATAAATAAAAAAAGAAATCATATCCCATATTCTAAATGAAGCCAGAAAAAAAATGAAAACTCTGTTCCTGCTCCCATATAATTCACAAGGATGGGAAAAACACAAACACAGAATCATATGGGTTAGAAGAAACCTCTGGAGATCACTGAGCCCAACCTCCAGCTAAAGCAGGTTTCCTACAGTAGGCTGCACAGGAAAATGTCCAGACAGGTCTTAAATATCTCCAGAGAAGGAGTCTCCACAACCTCTCTGGGCAGCCTGTTACAGTGCTCTGCCACTCTCACAGTAAAGTTCTTCCTTGTGTTTGTGTGGAGCTTCCTATTTTCTCTTGTCCAGAATGAACAGTCCCAGGTCTCTCAGCCTTTCACCATACAGGAGATACTCCATGCCCCTCATCATCTTTGTGGCTGTGGATCAGACCTCAGATTTTACGTTAAATAAAAATTGACAAAAATCTTAGGAATTATGCAATGTTGATTTTTATGTGAAATCAGTTTTAATCAACACATTGCAGAACCTTCAAAGAGAAGATCTATAATGGTATGACTGGCAGACCTTTAATGTGGCAAAGCAGATGGGTGTCACTGAAATAAATTTTTGCTGAGGTGGAAAGTAAGGCGGTTATAATTGGCTTCCAGCAGCCTCCTTATTTTATATATTTATTTACTGCATTTTCATATTCCTGGTGTTTCATAGCTCTAATTTCACACTTGCCTCCACTGGCCTTGTGCTCTGTCTGTAACGTGAAATTTCAGTAATCTGTTTTTCTACTCCCTTGGGTACCAATAAAAACTCCATCTGTGTTAAAAAAATTAATATTGATGTGCAGATTGAGTATAAAAAGGTACCTAGACCAGCTTCAAACAAGTCCTGATGATTTCATTAAATCTTTTTAATAGCCACTGTCAGAGGGAACTCTGTGTTCTCAGTGCAAATGAGTTGCTGTATTTCTTCCAAATCATTATTTGTTGTTGTTGTTGTTGTTGTTTTGTTTGTTTTTTGTTTTTTAAAGCAGAACAGCCCCAAACTAAAATAATAGACAATTAGTTTGCCTACAGTCAAATTAATTAACATTTGTCAGATCCTTTATGGGACATGCAGTGGATGTAGCATATCTTACTTTAAAACAAGAAATTCCACTTTGTATGTTAGTTTAAACAATTGTCCCATCATAAGAGGCCTGTACATTAACTAGTTCAGTCATGGCTTTAAATGTTTTATCTCAGAGTGGGAAAAGAATTATTCTGGTCCAAGGACCTTTATGACTCATTTTTTACATTATTAGGAATATTAACAGAACTGTGATTACAGTAACCAAACATTACAAACACAGTAGCGGGGCCAGCATAAAATGCAATCTGGAAAACTCTCATGATTTATTCAGAGTGCTTTCCCTAATATGTGTGTCTGATCAGGATATAAATTCAGATTGCTTCCTTTCCATTTCAGGTTGGGAAATATATATAATAGATTCCAGTAGATAATTGAATATGTAATATTTCAAACCACAGGTCAGGAAGCAAATTCAAAAAGTTTCCTCTGAAGTCTTCAGGATAACTTAAATGTATCATTTTTCTTGCTATGAATGGGAAAGCTCTCTCTTAGCTAGGACGGTATGCATAACTTATGAAATGAAGCAAGGTGTGGATTTATACGTACATCAGCTGCTCTGAGAGCAGCAGCTTCCTGAAATCACACTTTTATTCTGGAACAAGCCATGTGGCTCTCCCCACAGAGAAAATGTGAGATAGCACAGAGTCTTTAATGTGAAGTAAATCATCTGGCTTTATTCATGGCAACTTGTTTGGGTTGCTATATGTCAAGCAGTCGAAGTAGAAACTGCGAATACATTTTTTTTTCTGTTTCTCTCTATTACCTCTATTTCCAGCATTTAGTTGAATAAAGCTGAATAATGCTTAGGCCTTAAAATCTATTGTGCTGAATAAATGACTACAAGTAAAAATTATCACATCTAATTTTATTCACGTACAGGTGAAGCATCCAGTTTAAACCAGTACTTGCATGATACAGGTGAGACCTCATAATACTACCACAACAAAAGACCATTTCCTTTAATATCTCTTCTTTTTCAGTGCTCACAGCGGAGCAATATGGACAGAGAAAACTTGTAGTAACATTTCCCTCGAATATTCTCTTTTCTGTCTTTTCTGTCTCAGTGGTCAGTGTCCTCATATTTGCATCCTGCATGGGTTTCTCTTCTAGGATTATGTCCAGTATGTCACCAAACCCACACTAACTTTTAACATCCAAAATATCACACAGTACAGAATTCCAATGCATGACCACCTGTTGCGTGAAGAATTAAAATTTCTGTGTAGAGGCCACAGACATGTGGAGAACTGTTGAGAAAACTCTCTTCCTGGGCTGATCAGCTTAGCTCTTCCATCAGTGGAAGCCAGTCCATAAGTCCATCCAACATACACATAGTCCTGATCTGAACTTCTCCTAGTTCTCTTAAATCAGTTCTGAGGCAGGAAGCTAAACAACAGACAGGATAGAGAAGAGCAGTGACTGGATTCATACAGTGAACAATTGAACCATCTGTCTGTCAAGATATTAACCAAATCATAATTTTCAAAGCATGTGGTACAACTGGGCTCTGATCTACACTCTCACAAAGCACGCTATTGTAATATAAGCAGTAATAATGAAATTCAACAAAGTTTTTATGATACACACTCTGTTGTGCTACTGAATTTATGTCTGTAAACATCCATAAAAATGTTAGATAGATGTAATGAAAAGCATATCCATTTTAATTAACATATATTACAAGTGGTTAGGCCATTTTTACGAGCAGTTTTCTAAGTTTCAAATGATTATTTTAGAGGAATTTCTACTACTGAATGGATTATTTTTATTTGTTATTCTTAGGTATACATTTAGTAGATGACTCTGACTCTAACTCAGGACTACAAACAAATTTTGCATTCACGCTTCCAGTACAGGACCTGGTTATTCCTGAGCGCCCTCTGCAGCAGTATAACAAAAACCATGAGTGTTATTATATCACTGATAGTGCATTAAATCCAAGGACAAGCCTGAAGGTTTCATAGCTTGTAAGAGCACAAGAAATTTGCACTGTTTATATGCATGAGTGCACGTGACTTCTTTTAGACCTCTGCAAGTATTCCTTGTGAACTGGGATGACCGTAAGAAACATAGAGCTGATACACAAATCCCACCAGTTCATTCATGAATGTGCATAAATGCTCTGAAGTTAAAGCAAAATGCTTAATGTTGAGGAATCTAAGCTTTACTGTGAAAATCTGTAGCATACGCATACTGATAAACATGGCAGCTATAATAAAACTGTAAGTAGCATATTGGAAAGGAAAAAGATGGAAGCATTGGAATCTTTATATATTTCTGGACAAGAATGTTTCTGTCATTTTTAAAGGTTGCTCAAGGGTAAGTTTTAAACTGTACTTCACAGAATCACAGAATCACAGAATCGTAAGGGTTGGAAGGGACCTCCAGAGATCATCGAGTCCAACCCCCCTGCCAAAGCAGGTTCCCTA
>JAOWBP010000001.1:153039182-153056530 GCA_028571105.1 Tragopan temminckii | reverse complement strand
TCATAAAAGATTTGCAAAGATGCAATGATTCCCAAAGGAAGTTTGCCTGGGATATAGCTCATGGCCACAGCGATCACTGTGGTTGGATTTGGTGGTAAAGCACCTGGAAATCGTATCTACTATATGAAGTGTAAGAGACAAACTGACCTATGAAGCACATACACATTTTTTAGGCGGGGGTTTATAAATAAAATTGATGATTCATTAAAAACTTTCTTAGATACAGAAGATAAGAGATGAATGTATTTGTAGCAATTATATATTCATATATATATGACATACAATATCTTTTGTATATAAGTTTCTTATATATATATATGTTTGTACATGTGAGTATGTGCATGCACTTACATATGAGGGAATATATTCCTGTAAAAAGTTTTTAATATTTGTTCACTTGGCTGACAGCAATATGAACGTAATATTGCCTGAGAATAGATGGTATTTAGGAACCTAAATCCCATATCTTGATACTATATTGCTTTTAGCATTCCACTTTCACATTCTAAAGATATTGACTTTTTTCTTCTCATAATTTCAGAGTGAGGGTATATGAATGTCATTCAAGACAGGCTGTGTTTAACTTAGAAGATACAATTTTTCTTTAACACTGATAATTTACACTGTAAGATATTAAAATATTATCAAATTCTGCCCATATTTTTACAAGATCTGCATGTGAAGGGCTAGTCTCCCAACATCTTTTTGTGTGCAAAGTTCTTTGGTTGTGATCTATACATAAGAAACTGTGCTTTCTTAAGATATGAATAATAAGTGATTTCAACACTGTATTAATTTTCACTAACATCTGTGTTTAAGAAAATTAGTGGCTGACAAAAACCTGTGAATTGGAATTCACACCAATAATCAAACATTAAAAAAAAAAAAAAAAGATATGAGGAGAATGTGATGTGACTGTTGATTACTTTGCAATTTCTTTCCCTATGCTTATGATCTATTTTGCAGTCTCCATTTTAAAGTCAAGATGAAAGTCAATTCAGGCTGAAGTCACAAGGATATGAATGCTTGTAGCTTAGAGGTCTGATTCTGATCTCATTCAGAGACAGCTTCTCAGAAGGATAACTCTTCATTATTCCTCTGTGACACTGTGTCCTCTTCAACAGGAACTGTCGAAAGATCAGATCTCACTGATTATAACTTACATGGATCACAATCTTAAAGCAGTCGTCTATTCATATTTTTATTCTTAATTTAAAGTTATTTCTCTGAAATACCAGCTTGTTTTCTCTATTTGTCCTTGCATGTGTATCAGCGTGTGTTTTCCATAGCAAATCAGCCACTAGAGGCTTAGATGTACATGGTCATGCATTCTCTTCAGAAGAAAAACGTATACATCCATCTGCCCACTAAATCTCTCTGTGAACCTGTCACTGTGGTTTTGAAAAAGAAACTGGACTGCATTATTGTGGAAGCACTGAGCTGTGAAATCCCATGTGTCTCTGTGTTAAATTAAACTAGCTAGGAAGGATATGAGGAGTGCTGGTGTATGTGCAAACTTTCAGAAATATTTTCTGAAAGCTGCATTGATGTGGGAAAAAAGATCCTACTGACATGAAAAGAAATGTGTTCCTAAGCCCAGGGAAGCTGTGGGTGCCCCATCCCTGGAGGCTCTCAAGGCCAGGATGGATGGGGCCCTGGACAGCCTGATCTGATGGGTGGCAAACAGCCCACTGTAGGGATATGGAGCTTGATGATCTTTAAGGTCCCTTCCAACCTAAGCAACTCTATGATTCTATGATAATATGTATATTTGGGCTTTGCAATATCTACCCAGGCTTAAGCAAGTACTTGAACTGAGATTAAATTTTGACCTTAACAAAAGTTCTTGACTTTTCAGAATGATTATCTTCCACATGAATCACTTCAGCAACAAATTTTAAACGTTTTCTCTCAAATCTTTATAAGAAGGAAAATGCAACTATAAGTTTACTTTCTTATCTGTATTAGTCACAAAGAACTACAGTCTTCAACTGCATTAATTCAGATAAAAGCAATCAGATTTTAGTAAGCAATAGCCTTTATTGCCAATTCTAACTTTTCACGGAAGGTGTATCTGTGTGTTTAGAAGGGAGGGATACTCCTGATGCAATTTAACTTAGAAAAGGTGGATGAGATCACAACCCCATGCTTTAAATAATTCAATATGCTACAGAGCTAAAACCACTTGAACTATTAATAAAAGGGTCACTATATTTATTCTCTAACTTTGCTATTCAGTTTTGTCCCATGACAATTTAATCTAATGGGCATTTTCATTCCAAACGAAAAAAAAAAAAAAAAAAAAAAAAAAAAAACTTACTAACCAGATGTGCCTCTTAAAAAGCAGTTATCAAACTCACATAGATTGTTGTTGAAGCAGAAACATTGAAATCATGTCATTCAGTCTTATAATATGAGGCCTAACCATCCCACAGCCACAGTCCAAAAAGCAGTAGCAGAATATTTCGTATACTGAGAATAATATGAAGAGGAATCAGTAATTCATTCTACTGTAAACTGGACTATTTCTTTCTAATGTAGAGAGTTAAAAGTCTTTTCATATTTGCCATTTCTTATGTACTTAAATGGTACAGCTAAGTCCAGCACCAATGGATAACCTTAGTACGCCTCTTTAATGCTGGGCATTTTGAACATGGATTCAGCAAAAGATTTTTATTTGCTTGCTTTTCTTTAAACAAGCAACTATTCCCATTGCTTTCAGTGAATAAGTATCAATAGGAAGCACAACGGAGCTGGTGTAAGTACTGCTGGATCAGAGGAAAGAGGCTGACATCGTATAGTTACTGAGGTGCTAATTGGGTAATGTGGGAAACAGAGCTAAGTACAGAGGAAGGGGAGGAACAAATGTGAGAGCTGAACTCTAGGAACAGATACAAGAGGGGAAAAAAAAAGAACTCAAAATGTATTTGATGTAGTAAATCCTTATACCAGAAGAGTAAAAAACAAAACAAAACAAAAAACAAACAAAACCAAACAGAAAAGCTGAGTGCTGTTGGCTGATGCTTAAGCTTCTGCACTGAACTCAGTTGATGACTCCTTCATTAAAGCCTGGAGAACAACTACTCCACTGCTCTTCCAAAAACCAATCCAAAAAAACTAAGCCTTTTTATTTTGTTATTTTGTCCCCTAAATGCAATCCTCACTCTCTAACTGCTTGATACTTCTTGCTAAAATAATGCTCTTTAGATGTGTCATTGATATCAATAAAAGATGTTATAAACAGACCAGAACCAGCCTTGTTCCTGCTCTTTAAATGTGCTGCTCAGCCTCTCTGCTTGGGGTCCAGACTTGCCTTTATCAGAAAACTGGGCAATCAAAGTGCTCTCATGCAAAGCATAAAGCCATTCCCAGTCAGCCTATGGCTCACACCTCAGCAGGTGGGATGCAGGCTTGGGAAATAATTTTTTTGGAGCTAAAATTTCAGAAATGAATCATGATGGTTCTAACAGTCCTTTTTCCTTCCCTTCCCTTCCATCCCCATATCTCCTCCTAACCTCCCCTTTTCCCTTTCCCTCTCCCTTTCTTTTTTAAATTTTGTAGTACAAATTAATATCTCAGTCAAAAGGCTTTCAATAATAAAGGAAAATATTATATAAACTTTTTTTTTAAGTATATGTTGAGAGCATGGCAAGACAGGATTTTCTCCAGAGAAGAAACATGGAAGCTTCATTGGGCTGAAACATCTGCTCATGAAGGTTTGTGCCCAGCTGCTAAGAAGGAAATCTCATTCTTCATTCAACCTTGCCTCGGGAAGGACTGAAGTTATATCTTGTTTGTCACTGAGGAACTCTAAAAATAATTTGTTGAAAGCTATTTTTTAAGTAAGAAATAGTCTCCTGTTGGATGCACTATGGAGTTGGAGCAACAACAGTGTAGTGATGAAAAGTTCTTCTGGCAAAGAGTCAGAAGAAGCAGCCAGGATCCCATCTCGTTTACTCAGTGCGCAGAGAATAAATTCTTACGGACATCCAGAATCCATCACTAGCTTCTCATGTTTAAATTCCTTACCATTGCATCTGAGACAAGGATTACTTCTTCAGGGGAAGATTGTTGCCCAAAACTACATTAAAGACAAAAAGTCTCAAAATGGCATCATTACAGTTTTTTATTTTATTTTTGACTTTTTCATTAACTTTGACTTCATTAACTTTATTATCTTTGACTCCTTCTGAGCCACTACTGACTCTGGCTAACAAAAAGGCAAATGAACAAGGTTGAATCTGGTCTTATAAGAGACAGAATCCATCAGGCTACACAGAGTTTAGAAGATAGTGCTTTCAGAAACAACCGTAGGAATTATAGAAGACAGAAAATCTCAACTGTATTTTCTACCAAGAAGACTGGGCTATCCTATGGCCCTGAATCATATATGCATATAAGTCCGTAAGCGTTGTCTTCTTAGGAAACAAATATGAAAAAAATATATATACAAAAAATATGAAAATTTAAAAAATATGAAAAGATTTCAACCAGACTCAGACGTTTTATACTACCTACACGCAGTTCAAATAGGAGACTTAGAAACTTACAGCTACTATTTGTCTTGTGATATAGTATGCCAGATGCTGGACCACTACTATTCATCACTGGTGCATCTGTCTGCATTAAAAGCAATGGAAGGGTGAAAAGCATTCATTTTTGCCTCTTAGAAGAATAAATCCAGCCAGTGGTATTTGCCTTGTTGTCTTCAAGGTTAGATAGGAGTGTGGACAGTTCCTCCTCTGGGGAGATATGCCAAATCCAGTTACTGGAAATGAAATGTCTGGATGCATCATGCCTAGAAGCAGGTACAGTTAGCTATATTACCTCTCACAATCCCCAAATGCACCATGTGCTTAGGGCTGAACCTTTGTGAATGCTCACGCTCACCTGCATATGAAGGTGGGAAAGTTAGTATAAAAGAACTTGTCAGTATTGTTGATTGAAAAGATTTTACTAAGCATGAGAAATGTTCATACACATAATGCATCTTAACACCATTTCCTTTTGGTATATGTCTGGTTTAGTCACTGGCTAAATCAGTATGGCTTCACTTGGGAGCCCAGTTTGGTGTTACTACTGCATTGGTGCCTAAAGATCTTGGAGATGACGTGCAGACTTGCAATGGAATTCATATCATTTATTTTAATTAACTAATGTGCCTAGGAGCTCTCAAAGCTCTACAGATTCCCTCTATAGGCAATAGGAGAGAAATACATACCTTCAGAGCCTGGTTCAGAGCAAATGAATTGCACATCATTCAGGACTTCAGCTGAAGTCGGCTGAACTGCTTTCTGAGAGAAAAGAAGTTTCTGAAAATATTTGAACAATGTTAGAATAGAGGATGAATGTCTCAAACTCCACTGTCTGGCTGAGAAATGGGTAAAAAACAAAACAAAATTCACATTTTGCAAACATGGGATCTCAGTAAGAAATCAAACTATTCTAGATCAATCCACAGAATATTTTGAGTCCAGATAAAGCCATTTACTTCAAAACTGCGTATTTTCTTTCAGAGTCTTGCAGGAGCTATGGTTCAGACATTTCATATCACTAATTTCATTTTTGGAATGAATTACCTGATATAATGCATCATAGTTCTCAGTCTTGATCAGAGGAGGTAATGCATCAAATATGAGCTAAACATCTGTCATGCATTAGGGGAGATGAAATCCTGGAGATTTTCCTGGCAGTATAAAAGGAGACCAAAAGTGACTGGAACTAAAGTTCCTATGACACTTAGGATTGGATACACTCAATCTAATTCTAGATGTCTACAGTACAGATAGTGACTTTTTAACTAGTTATCTAGATTTTATTTATAATCAAGGTAGAAACCAGGCAGTTTTGGAGTGGCATTCATTCCATTATAGACATCCACAGCCAATCAAGTGATTCCTCTATCTTTTCACCAATTGCAAAAGTACTTTGCAGTAAACTAACTATACTGACTATCTGTGCTGTAGACAGATATGTAGGTGAAGTGATTTTCACTAATAGGAAAAACATTGACAGGAAAATATTTTCTTTTCTTATTCAGAATTTTTCAATTTGGAAGCATATTTGTAAAAGAAAGGTAGTAACTTTCCATGAAAACAGCATTGTTTTCAGGAAGAAATTCTTCTAAACATAGACATATTTTTTCCATCAAAAATAATTTTTAAAGAAAACTTTCAGTGGACCCATTTCCTTAGTCCCATACAAGTGAAAACTAAGTTTTTATTTTTATTTTTTCCCTTCTAACTGCCACGCATACAAATATATTCTCATGTATTAGAATCACACTGTGTTCTTTCCTGACTGAGCATTATTATCAGAAATAAAGGGAATTCTCTTTGCTTATTTTGTAATTTTACCACATAACCTTTATTGGTATTGCAGAATGAGGCAAGTATTCTCTCCATAGGACAGAAACATTTCATCTGTTCCAATATTTTGGCATTTCAATTGTCCATTTACCCCCACCCCACTGCAAAGACAATTTTTTCTTCCATTTGCAGTTTTCCTCAGTATTTGCCTAATTTTGAGATAGCAGATAGTTCCTAAGTCTTTTACAGGTCCTGTGATCTTAAACATTTCACTCATTTTTCTTCATGGTTTATGACCAAAGAGTGTTACCTGTCCTAAGACTAATTCAAAAATACATCTAAAAATACATTAATGATGACCTTTGGTTTTTATAAGAAAAATATATCCTAAATTGTAATACAGACACAAAGCCGAATCTCCCAAGATTTATGCCGATCTTTCTGAGAAAGACTTAATCTGTACTTGTCCCTTATTGTGAATTAAACCTAAAAGCTATTCAAATTAAAGTGGAACAAGATCCAGGGAGATGAACATTACTATTCAAGAGAAGAAATGTAGCCTGTCTAACCTGCTTCTTCTTACATCTATTATGAGAAGCCATAGATGCAAAACAGTCTGAACAGCTGAACTGAAAAACCATGAGTCCATTCAATATTTGGTATCAGAAGCAGTCACTGTTTAGAAGTACAGATACATAGAGCCGTGACCATACTGACCCGATTTACAGTCCTCAGGCTGGAGATCACAAAGCACCTCAAACTCTTTGATTCTACACTGTGATTTTTTTTTCCCAAACATTGATTTTGGGATAAAGCACTCAACAAATCTTGAAAGAATCACTAAATAAATCTGACTTTAGACTTTTCTTTATTAATATATAAATCAATAAGCATAAAGGAACACTTTCAATAAGAATAGGAAAAGCCTTATGAAGCAGACATCTTAATTACCACCTCAATTAAATTATCCTTCAGCTCAGGATGACCTCTTGCACGTAAATCACTAGATTACCTCTATCCTTCTATGACTAAGAAAGCACACAAGTCCTTAAAAATTACCCATAATGAGTCTTGCACTTTTCATAATCCCTCTGACATAATATGTAGAAGTGGGAGCTGTAACACTGGAAGTGATATTTAAGCCATTAAGTTCAGCCTCCTGATATTGCAGCAACCATGCTATACAAACCTTTCATAAAATTATTAAGATCTGTCATAAAAATAGCTAGGTCTTGCTCGTATTATTGCAAAGCTGTTTCAAGTTCTGACTGCTCTGTTTCATGTCGGGGTTTATCTGTTTGTTGTTGTATCAGACCAATATTGAGACCTTGATCTTAAGTCATTCTCCTTAATTTGTTCTCATTACTCTGATATTTAAATGATTTTTCCAACTTGAAATCAGCCAATGCAGCTGATATCAGCTATTCACGTCCTTCTCTTGTGATATTAATTTTATTATGATGGTAACTTGTAAGAACAGGCTTTTCTCTTTGGTAAAAAACTCTCTACATGTTTTCTTTTTTTTTTCCTTCTCTTGCTTTTTGTTGATATCCTTCCATCATTCAATCATAATCAGATGCAAAGCTAGTCAAGGCTTGGTCTCCTTTATATTATTTCCATTATTAATCTTTACTACAAGTTTTATTTGGACATGTTGATCCACGTACTGCAATCAACATTTTTATAGAATTCTAACAGTGAATAAATGAACAGAGTTCTGCAGCTACAAGTATTGTAGTATGTTATTAACCTCACAAGTTGAGAACACCACACAACCAGCTGTGAAGCCATCTTCCTCTTCCCAGAATTCAAAAATATTCAGTGCACCTGCAGAGCGCCAGGTGAAAAGTAACATACTGCTGATGCATGCCACTTAAACTTTATTTCAAGTTTGGTAATGAACTGTATGCATGCATGTAGGAGATAAGCTAAGCTTCAGAATACAAAGTTATATTATTTATATATTTATGTGCAGGAGTATCTCAGAATTTCAGTGTTTTAGGAGCTTTGTGAACTAAGAAAAACAAACAGACAAAAAAGTATGGCAATCACAAAGTATGGCAAATTCAGGCTGTATGTGAGGCTGCGGGCTCTGCTCATCTAGCCTCTAACAGATCTCAAGCTTAAAGTAGATATTTTTAAAACAACTTTCAAGGAATGTAATAGAATTAATTAAATGAGAATGAGATATACTTCTGGAGAAAACAGCATCACTTTTCTCCATATTTACAGGTCCAGGAACCATAATTTGATTACCTCTGTTCTCACTGCTGTGCTCATTGCTATATGAAAATCATGCACAGACTTTTGTATTATATTCAAGCTGTTAAAATCTCTTTGAACTAGAAATGCAACCATATACATTGTGCAGCCCTATCATATATTAATATTAAATCTAACACTCTGGGAGCTCTTGGGATTCAGTGTTGCTTGTATTATTATGCAGTCTTCTTTATGCAACTATTTTTTTCCTTACTTCTTGACTTTTCTCATGATTCTCGTAATTAAAATCTCTTTTCATACCATTTGGCATTTCACCATCTGCACACAAGGAAATACTTTGGAACTGGCCTGCCTCTGACTTCACACTGTCCACTAATTAAACTGGGTTTTAATTGGAGATTCTTAATCACCCTTAATTTTCGGAGTACAAGGTGGTTGTGTCCGTACTCATTTCCCCAGCGACTTCTTAAAGGATGGCTGTACAAATGAAAACTGACTGTACAAATGAGATTGCAGAGTTCCATATTTATTCCTTCGCAATCATTCCTGATCAGATTTGTTTCATTTACGAGAAAAGTCACTATTTTTCTACCCACTGTTTGGGTAGATTTTATCTGGAATTCAGAAATCAAGCTGTGTCCTTTGCACCTGTACTTTCTAAAACCAGTAGGAAACAAGTAAATAAACAAAAAACTCTCCAAGAGGAATTGTGGAGGGAGGACGTGAGGATTTCATGGAACATCTTGTTCCAGCTTTTTTGATAACGTGGATGTTTCAGACAAAAATGTTCTGGATCTCACCAGAGATGCCCTGCAAACTTCTCTCGGTATTTTGGGGACAGAAAACTTTAAAACAGAAGCTGAAAAGTGACATTCATAAAGGTTGTCATTAAAGATTTTTTTCACCACTCGGTCACTTGAAAAGACTTTTTTTTTTTTCCCTCTAATAACTCCTTTTCATTCAGAAGATTTAGCATTTAATGTGCTGATTCCACTGAAGTAAGAGTAACTTACTGAATTAAGAAGACTAACAGACAGACGATTTGATCACAGTGGAATGTTACTGCAGCTGCTTTAATGTCACAGATAAGGGAAAATGATAAAAGGAATAGTAGATTGGGTTTGTTCTTGGTTGAGAAACATCAGTATCCAGAGAAAACCCTGCAGTCTTAGGTTGCTTTGTCCGTTGTGGGATGCCAAATGTATATGTTCCATTCTATTCCCTTCCAACCTGCTTTCATCTTGTATTTTAGACTGCGAGCTCCTCAGTGTAAGAAGGATTTTTTAGCTTATTTACACATTTGGTTTATAATTATGAAACATAATTTATTATTAAAGTTGTTAGCAAGTGCTGTATTGTAAATCATTGTTATGTTCTGTTCCACTTTCTGCAAGTGCATTTTAAAGAGCTGTATTTCTAAAATGTCTAACTCATGCTGTAATTTATTATATTGTCTTTCTATACTCTGTGGTTCCTTTCCCAGCATAAGGGAGGGAATATTGCCCGTATTGGAGAGTGAATTTTTACAAGGACATGTAGCAATAGGACAAGTGGTTAATGGTTTTAAACTGAAGGAAAATAGATTAATATTCACTGTAAGGAAGAAATCTTTCTTGGGGTGGTGAGACACCAGAACAGGTTGCGCAGAGAAGCTGTAGTTGCACCATCCCTGGAGGTGCTCAAGGCCAGGCTGGATGGGCCCTGGGCAGCCTGAGATGCTGGAATTTGTCCCTTCCATATGCAGAGGTTGGAATTAGATAGTTGTGAAGTCCCCACCAAACAAAACATTCTATGAATCTATGACACCACTATACACCATTATAAATTTATTTTTAAATTGCCATCTCTTTCCAGCACACTACCTCATCAATATATAGGCAGATCATGCACAAAATTTTCAAATGCTCTCTTTTTTCGTATTGTGATGTGAGTGCATTATAGTCCTCCTGATGAAAGTTTCAGAACCTCTGTCAGGAATGGATATTATTCAACCTTTCCACCTCCTCACTGTTATTGGAGACTGGCATGAAACCAAAAGATGAGAGTAATGTACTTCCCTCACCCGACCTTTACTTCATCTCTAGGATACTGGCTATTAAATTCAAGGTAATTCTTGTTCTCACTCCAGTCAACAGTGGGAAAACACTGAAATCAACCTGTCTACTCTATGCACATGATACTAAAGACACAGTAAATACCAGCAATCTAATCACTGAGATTCAGCTTCTCTCTTTCAGTCCCAAAGGTCCTACATTTGAAACTCTCTCATAGTGGTAGTATAAAATTTTCAAGTAATAAATTTAAGCAAGTCAGTCTGGAAGATAAAAAGATAATGGTTGTAGGATTTCAGAGAGTGGGATTCAGCATCTTGTTGTGCCTCGTGCTGCATTTGTGAGACTTGGGCAAGTCAATGTTTATCTTTGTGTTACTCATTTCTCTATCTATCTGTGCAAGGCAGTTTTGGGACTAAATTCATTCCTAATTGCAAAAATGCTTGGATACTATTCTAGAAATTACAAGATGAAAGAGATAACTGAACTGCAGTCCTAACTCTTGCATCTGGCCAGGCACTTGTACAACAAAACAGCCCTGCACATCAGCTATATCTAGGATATGCCCATCTTCATCTTCATATTTGTCACTTACTGATTATGGATTGGCAATTGGAAGTGAAGAGCCGGATGATGCGGGACATGAAATTAAATAGGTGCCCCCTGTTGTGTAACAAGTAGCCAAGATGAAGGAAAGAGTTTAAGAAATGCTCATATCATCACCACATTGCTGTATATGGTGAAGTAATATATGTGCATAGATACAGCCTTGTATCACCACATTTAATGGATAGTTTCTGGGGGAAAAAAAAAAAAAGAAGAAAGAAAAAAAAAACTTCAAACAGTTGGAATTGTACAGATGTCAGAAAAATCTGCCCTCATGCTGTTCATGGACAGAAGGAGATGTGAAATATTGGTAATGCGGCTTATTGCACATGTCAGTGGCAGAATTAACACCGAACTGTACATTATAAAAATACAGATGGTTGGCAGGATACTCAAAGAATATTGGTGACTTTATTGATGTCATTGTTCTCCTCCTCCTATTCCCCCAGTGTCTAAATCCAGGAATATCTCATTAAACCAAGTCTTTTCAGGGAATGCTGGGGAGTATGGAAGTACAAAAAATTGCTAGTAAAACAAGAACTGTCAGCTGAAACCATCAAGATCATTATCAAGAAAATCTTCAAATGCTACAAGTATAACAGGGACGGTTCTGAGTGCTAATGAGCATCCAGATGGGAAAAGCATTTTCTCACCCGCTGGAGAAGGGTCAAAACCAATCTGACAAACTCAGCGTGCCTCAGCACTGGAGGAAGAATACTCACAAAAAGGTCCACAGGTGTCAGAGAAAGAAAATCTTTACAGGCATACTTAGAACAGAGAACTTGGATAAAGGTGGATATGGGACAAATATAGATAAACATGAACACATATATATGTGCAAGTATGCATGCATATGTATGTATGTATGTAAATGTATTATAAATCTGTACTGTTTATCCACACAGAGCCATTGAAAACTCTATGTCTGAGAATAATGTAGACATACAACTGACCTAACACTTCACCTGTAACAACCATATGATGTATTGGAACAGGCTGCCTGGGGAGATGGTGGAGTCACCATCCCTGGGGGTTTCTAAGAGTAGGTGTGCTATGTCACTGATGGGTTGGACTAGATCTTAACAATTCTATCTAACTACTGAAATACACTGATGGTAACCCACAGGCTTGTAAGATTCAAATAGTCCTGATGAAATCAAAAAGTGGAAATCCAAAGATTCTGTATGTTATTATTGATTTGCTTCAAAAGCATCTTTTCCCAAAACTTTATGGCATGCTAAAATCATGTGCTTATATGAGGAGAAAAATGATAAAAAATAAATAAAAGGGAAAGAAAGAAAGCCAAATAAGGATTGGGAACTGAATACAGTAAACATGTTTCTGAATGCATTTATCTAGTATTCACCCAGTTCCCATATCAACAGGGAAATGTAGCTACTTCCACAACAAAATGCAGAATATAAACACCAGCTCTCTTGACTCAAAGAAGAGATTTTATTTCAAGAATAAAGAAGCTCAGTTAGTACTGTTAGCTATAGTTGAGCATACTTTTCTCATATATAGTTATAGATAAAAAAATAACTTCTAAATAGTGTATTCTTCAGTGCCTCCCCAGCAGATAATGCACACAAATCTGCTTGTCAAAACTGCCATCAATTCAGTTCATCTAAAGAGTATTGGTGTATATGCCAGAAACATACTCCTCAAAGCCTCTGCTTTCATCATCCATTTTATAAACTATTATTATCATTTATAAAGAGTAAGTGCAATTCCTGTAATTCCTTTCAAGATACTCTTCCAATTTGCAGGACAATGTGTGGTCTCTGTGAAAACTTACATTATATGTGTTTGTCAAAACATTAAATTGTTTTGAAAACAGGTCTCTTTATACTGCTCTTTTAAGTTTGGGAAACACAAATGCTTTCTACACTTGCCTTACTAAGATGTAAGATCTGTCTGAACAGGGTATAATTTGCAGTATTTTCTTTCTCTTTTGTTATGTCAAAATCGTTCTTATTGTAAAATAGAAGTTAATTCACGTTTTTATAACAGAAATTGTGAGCTGAAATCTGAGGACATTTTCCCAAGGAGTAAGTTTTCTCAGAAACACTTTTTCAGGTGTTATGTCTGATGAAATTATGTCTCAAAGTAGAAAGCAAAGTTGCATTTGCTCTCAATTTCATAATAGAGTAGAATGAGTTCCTCATTTTTCTTATGACAATCAACATTTAGGTACAGTAAACAACCGGGTTTGGCAGATTAGTACAACACAGGAACAGAAAATGTTGACAAAGTGGAGTTTTCTGCTTTTTTTTTTTTTTTTTTTTTTTGACTTGAAAACCACACTGCAACAGCTGCAGCTGCCAGCCAGAAAACTTGTGCAATCCTCTGTAAGCGTTCATGCATTATTTGTGTCTGTCATGTTCCATCAGACTTTTTGTGTGATGTTGTTGATGCACCAAATGTTGTATACGTTAGATCACGCTTGTATCTTTCTATGTCTCTAACTCTGTTTATTCGTACATCTTAACACGTGCAGAACTCCATGAGTCTATTCTGTCATGTAACTACTTGATTTTTACTAAACTTGTCTTTTTTACGTTTTTATATATATTTGCCTTAAATCATGAAGGTCAATGTTGTTCTCTCTTATGGTATTGCACTTTTTTTTTTTTTTAAGCATGGCTCTTATTTCATTCAAAATAAGGCTGACTTGTTGATTTTGACAACATCATTCCTGAATTTAATAATGTCAAATGACAGAAAATTGGAATGTAGTCTTCCAAATTCTAGAAAAGACAGAAAAAGCATAATATAGAGAGTTGAAGAATTCCTCAGTGTCAAATCCAAGAGAATTGGATCAGTCCCTTGCCACCTAGAGCCCTATCAGTGATAAATAAAAAATGCCCTTTTGCTATGAGAAAGAGAAGCTGAGCCATAAGTAGCTGCACTGGGCTTAAAAATTGAAGCTGTTTTCCACATGAGAGTCAATGGCTTCAGAAGTACAAAGCTGCTTTCTTCTCCTTCACAGTAGAGTGGATGTCCCATAGAAATGTCTACAATTACTATCTCAGGAATTCTGAGTATTTTCTACTTCCTCACAGTTTTCAGGAGGAGTGAAAAATGAGAGATTTAGAGGACATTGCTCACAGCACCTGCTCAATTTGGACATCACTTGATAGTGAAGCAGTCTCAGTTTCAAGTGATAGACAAACTGAAGTGGTAGAAATACGTCAGGATAATGAAAAGTTGCTTGTGTTGGAAGTGATCTCATTGAGACATCTCACGGTTATGCTGTGATGAAATGACTGGAGTTTCTTAATCTCTCTTGTACTTTCTCCTTCCTCTTTATCTTTCGTATCTTTCCTCAAAACTGTTTTGATACGGATTAGGTGGTTTGTTTAAATTGTTTTGATTTATTTGTTTTTGTTATTGTTTTTTTGTTTTTTTTTTTTTGATTTTTTAATTTCTTTTCTCCCTCCTTCAAGAAGAAATGAAACAGCATGGAAGAGACAAATGCACAATTTGGTGAAACTTTGTATCATAAAAGTCCTTCTAGATCTGAAATATTGTCTCATAAAATCAGAACTTCACGTTTTCTTAAAAATAATTAGAATAGAAGAAACATTTACATAGAAAGAATGGTAAGGAATAGGAAGTGGAAACAAGAGCTGACTCTTCGCATGAGTAACTGTGGTTACTCCTTTCCATGGAATAACAAATATCATACAGGGAACTGGACCCCTTGCAGCATCATTCTTCACAAGATCCAGTTGTGAAGCCAAAAGCAGACGTTCACTTCAGATGAGATGCCAGTAATGTCACAAATGCCACAAGAAACATTTAGATGTTGTACCAAGGGACATAGTTGAGTTGGGAAATATTGGTGGTAGGTGGATGGTTGGACTGGATGATCTTGGAGGTCTTTTCCAACCTTGGTGATTCTATGAGACTATGATAAGAAGTAATAAAGTAGCTATGAGCTAGAACTGCAAGAACCCAGCACAGTGCAAAAGGTGTTAAAAAAACGGAACGCTCCAAGTAAATTTTATGAAATTCAGAAACTTTCAGCCCGACCCAGGTCTGTTTGAAGTCAATACAAATTTCTGTGGTGACTTGAAAGGGCTGAGGACAAAGCCCTCAGTGTACAATTTCTGCTGAAGATATTTGAAGTTTCAGGAGTTCTATAGGGAAGACAAAACTGAAAAGGATCTCTTAGGTCATCAAGTCCAGTCAGTCATTATTTCTAGTATCTCATCATATACTCCCTTTTATTACTGCATCAGTTTCCATATATGAAAGTCAGAACAAAGGTACAGCAGCTCAATATTTCTCTGATAAAGAAGATAAGGCACAAGACATAATCAAAGTAGTTTAATATCTGAAGTAAAATATTTAACCTACAATGAAAACGAAAACAAGATGCTTCTGATCATTCCTATGAGGGCTCATTGTATTCATATTAAGTCCCTGATGACAACTGGGAAACCTAGAATAGGAAAATATTTGCACTGAACTTACCAATTGAAACTTAGTAATAATGACACTACAGATTATGAAAAGACAGAAGATAGAAAAGATTAATCTTTCTTAGATATGTCAGTGCTGTGCAGTAAAAAGGCATGAAAACTAGTGTGAAAGACAGCTGATTTGACTCTGAGCTCAGAAAAAATAATAGAACTGCTGAGTAAGAAGGAGTTATTTGTGCTGTATTTATTAAGTGTATTTAAAGGATTCAAGAAAATCTCAGGCCCCTAGAAGTGTGATTTTCAACTTTTATTTTTTCTTGCTATAGATAAAACATGTCTAATTTATGTTATTTATGTATTTATTTCCATAGAAACCTCTAATCCTAAGAACAAAGATTTAATGGAGCACGCTTTACTTTAATTAGAACACATTCTCAACGGAAATGCATTTTTAAAAACCTCTATTTCCCCTTTAGGTTTCATTTTTTCTATAATTCCAATCTGTTCTTTGGATAGATATCATGTTCTAAAAGAAGGTGAGCAAAAGATCCATCATGGATCACTTACAGAACCACATTTTCTCCTTATTTTCTTTGCAGTTAGCTGTGAATCTTCATTTTCTTTTTTTTTTCTTTTTTTTGTTGGAAAATTATCAGGAGGGCTTACTATTTGTTTGCCAGCTTTATAATGCAGATACCTGTCATTTAGTATTCATGTTCTAATGGTGTGAGTACAGGACCGTATCCTTTCACTGAAGCAATCTAGTCCAGTGAATTAGGTTTTTTGTGCATAATTACTAATTCAAAGTTTGCCCATTACCAATATATTTATTTAATTGAGGCATTTTGGCGAGTGTTCTTGTAACATTTTGGGGAGTCACCAGATGGCACTAAAACATTGCAAGGTGCCAAAAATCATTACATTTCTTGCCAACAAATACATTACTTTGCAATAAAATAATTTATCTCTACTTCAGCAACAGCTTGGTCTGATATCTCCTTTAAATTCCATTGAACTGGAGGCACTGGTACATGCTCATTGAGCCAGAGAGAAGCAGAATGAGCTTAAAGACATAGGTGCACGATCCAAAGCTACAATAGCACTATGAATATTATCATAATTTTAACCTTGAGTTTATCTCCTTTTCTGAAAATCAAAGACATTTTTACAGTGTCTGCTTAGTACCTCAGTACAGCATCAACTTCTTCCTAAGAAAGCAATAGTCCTTTTCCTGTTCCAAATGTATCTTTCCTTCTTATCTCCACTATGCAATGGCAATATTAAGTACCTGCGATACTGTGACTGAATTTAACATGAATCCACATTCTGTTTTGTATACACTGTTCACAGTGATTGACCACAATTTTCTCTTAGTTCAGCATAGACCAAAATCCTCTGTTTAAAGATGACTATAAGAAAAATGAAAACAAATTCTATTTAAAAATCTTAGAATATTCAAGTATTTTCTTTTATTAAATATTGCATATTACATTAATATAGTTATTATATATTTGCTGGTTTTCTGACCCCTTTATTCTCATACTATTTTAAGTCTTCTCCTACCTGATTTCACACTGTTCTCTCTCCAGTAAGAAAAACAAATATTTATATCTTTTTCTTATTTACACAATTGATGCAACTTATCATGGTATTTTGTCATCAGAGGAAAACATTCAAGTTGAAGAACAACATCATATGTATCCTCCTAGGATAATTCAAGGAACAAACAT
>JAOWBP010000001.1:153006017-153023792 GCA_028571105.1 Tragopan temminckii | reverse complement strand
TGGCTTTAAATAGTTTAATCACATCTGAAACTGCTGTATAGTATAAATATAGTAAGTAAAAAAAAAAAAAAAAAAGCAAACAACAAAAACAGGATAAAAAATTGCATTCATAGATCTTGCAAATATATTTGGTAATTCATCATTATTCAGTGAAAATGTTTTCATTCAAAGTGCTGTGCTAAACCAAGGATAAGGCTGCTTGTACAGTTCACAGTCAATTTTTTTTTTTTTTTTTTAAAACATGTTTAAAAGGAGAATTTGGCCCTTTTGAAATAACAGAAGAAAAAAAAAAAGTTTTTTTTTTTAATCAATTTTGTTTGTTTAGTTTCTCATTAGATTGAATTAATTTAATACGAATCTGAAGATTATTTTATTAACAGATTTCTTTAGCTTTTTGGCTCATGAGCAAGACTTCAATGCATTCTAGCAAAAGTTATATTACACATGTATTGACTATATATTATGAACTTAATGCAAAGTATACAAAGTGTAAGTGATCCAGAGCAAGGCCTGGAGTAAATAAAAGCCTCTAATCCTTAAAAGACTGGTCCAAAATATTTTTCTATATATTAAATATCAATATTTTTTCATCTGATTTTTGGATGGGAGTTCATTAACAGATTTTTTTCTGCGTAGCTCATTTACTGTTCAGTATTGTGTATTTTGTAGACTCATATACATCATGTTGAGATTTATGTATAGGGGAAATGGATGTTGACAAGAAAACATACATCCACAGAAATTTGGTCTCAAAGGATGTAAAAATTGAATGCCATAAACATAAAGTAACAACAAAGGAAAACAGTGGCCTCTTTTTTCTCATCCTTCTATTAGATGCTGATAAGAGGTAGGCAATGAATTCAGAGAACAAAGACTCATTTAGAAAATGTCTTGGTACACATCATCTTGAGATTACTACTGGGAGAAATCAATCCAGAGATACAAAAGAACAACTACAAATTGGTCAAGTGGCCAATTTTTCTATAAATTGAGAAAATTAGCTAATATTGGGACTTTGAAAACGGCCTTGTGGCATTCTATACAAAGAACACCTACTCCCTTTTTAAGAAAGTTGCCTTTCCTAGTCTTTTGGAAGAAAATTGTACAAAATGCCTTCCGTTTCATTCATGTCAGAAATATAAAATGTGTCAATCACAGAGGCTTGATGATGACTTCCCCAACCCTTCTGCATTATGGCAAAAGGTAAACAGTGAATCTTTTTTTGCTGGGAAGCATGAAAGAAAAATATCTATAGCATCAAATGCCCTGGGCTGATGATTGGCTGGGAGATGTGCACTCTGTGTATAATGTGATAAATCGTCTCCAATTTCTGTCTACCAAAATGTTGATACTGAAAGAATTTTTCCCTCTATGTTGAAGTATCATTTGATGTTACTCCTGGGATAAAGCAGCTTAACCTCTCATTTTTCTCTATGTGACTAAAGGCATAGGGTAGCCTTCTGTAGACACTGCTCAATGTTTGTGATATAGGAGCTTGAAAGTGTACACCATGAATGGAGTGGTATCCATTCCACATGAATCAGTGGCAGTACAGTTATATCAGTGGAATGCTGCAGTTAAGGTATCAAATATAAATCAAAGGCCAGAGTGTATTTGCACCATGCTAACACGACTGTTTCACGTCTTGTCCAAAGGATAGCTGTCTAGCAACACACAGACTAATACTGTTTTTGCTGATCTCTGAGAAAACATGCCATTCATTTCAGACCTATACATTTCAATTTATGTCTAGAAACACTTAAAGTACATTATAAAAACAGTTAACATGTGAAACTTCTAGGAAAATAAACATGAATATTATGGAACCAATGCTATATCACTTCTGATTTCCCACTACCTGAAACATATCTTTAAAACAATTACTGAGTGCACAAACTAATATATGCAGAACACAACATTACATACTACAGCTGAGCTGAAAGTAATGACTTCTATTTTGTTATGTTGGCCCACAATATCAGAGGCCAATGTTGGTGATACGATAGTAGAGGTAGAACCTACTGTTTCATTTTGTTTCCATGCAACAGATGGCAGCAGAGAGGCAGTCTGAGAAAGTGGCATCTGACATGGAAGTGCGTATGAAACAAATTGAATTCCTGCATGAAGAAAAAATTGTACCCATTGACATTAATTGACAGTTGATGAACACTTATGGAGACCAAACAGTAGATGTGAGCACAGTGAGGCAGTGGGTGGTGTGTTTCAGGAATGTTGACAGCAATGTGAAAGACAAGCCACATTCTAGATGTCCATGAACAGCTGTCACACTACAAAATCAGTGGATTATGAACAGAGAACTGTGTACAGAGTTGAATATTGGCTCCAAAGTATTGGAAATTATGGTGGCAATGTTGAAATACTGAAAAGTTTGTGCAAGCTGCATCCCATGAATACTCAGACTGGAAAAGAAAGAAAACCGTATGCAAGTTTGTCAGGATCTATTAAATCAATACAAGGCTGAAAGAGACAGTTTCCTGGATTGTAAAATTACAGGTGGTGAGACACTGTGTCACCACCATGGAGTAAGAATGGCAGTCCATAGTGTGGTGATGTGAGCTTCCCACTGGAGAAAAAGTTCAAGACACAGTAGTGTCTCAGCAGGTTAAGTGATCTGCATTGTCTTTTGGGATAGGAAACGTGATCCTTCAGGATTTCCTGGAACTCAGACAAAGCATGAACTCTGACCGCTACATCATGGCACCAACTAAGCTGAAGGCTTGAACTTCCAGGATCAGGCCAAAGAAAACAACCTTTCTCTTGCAACATGATAACACCAGGCCCCATATCAGTTTCAAGACCATGGAGCATGTAATCAGTCTTGGTTGGATTGTCTCACCACACCCACCATATAGTCCAAATTTGATGCTGTCTGACTTTCACCTGCTTGGGCCAATGAAAGATGGAGTAATGTAGCAACATTTTCCTAGAAACAACATCATTACAGCATCTGTGAAACAGTGGGTCACCTCCATTGGAGCAGATTTTAAGCACATGTCATACAGGTTCATTGCTGGTGAAAATGCATAGTTAATGGTGGTGTTTATGTTGAGTTTTCTAGCTTAAAATTTGCTAGAAATATTGTTGTTCTCTTTGCATCTGTGGTGTTTTGCATGGAAATAAAAAAGACTATTTATTTTCAGAGCAACCTAAGTATATTACAATATATATAGATAGTATACAGATATATATGCACTATTCATAATTTTAGTGTATTTATACGACATTGGGAGTTTTGGGGAAAAAACGTCAAGTTATACCAATCAATCTAGGAATTTCCTAACTTTTAATATATACAGCTTTGTATCATTTTAGTTGGCTCCAGCTAGTTTCCTTTACATATAATATTTAATTAGTTACATATTTAAAACAGAAAAAGAATCTTTCTGTAGACATGCAGATACATAAACAGCAATTTGCACTACAACTTGCACACAGAAACAAGTGTATTTCACAGTCCAGATCATGCCAGGTGATGGGAAGAGTCAGTTACATGAGAAAAGTGTGGGTGATATTTTCTGCATCCATATCTGTTAGATCCACTAGCTGTTTCCTGATGAGAATGAAGTTATGTACATAGCTGTATCTGTTGTCCCCCTATAGCCCCTGAGTATGTATTCATGAAGTGTTCTCCACTGCACAGAATGGCTGCTCAGATTGTTCTCTGAGGGCAGGATTTAGACTCAGCTGAACTTTTCACGCAGTGTGCAACTTACAAAAAAAAGAATTGGTTTTCAAAATAAATTACAGCTTTATGTTAGAAAAACAGAAATATGGTTGACTCCTATGTGACTTGTTTATATATTAATATGGCCTCTCTGGTTATTTCTTTTGGATTAATTGGCCCTGTGTGTGTAAAATGCTGGGATAGATATTATAAGTGAGAGGTATATTATGTCTAGTATGAGACAGGAAATCTTATTATGGTGGAAGCAGAATTATATATGAGGGTAGCCAAGAAAGCACTGCATACAAAAGATCTATGCATAGCTCTAATCTAGAATGGGAAGTTTGACGCCCTTAGAAACATAATATTTCTCCTCAAAAATGATGAAAAATTTTTAAACATCTGTCTTTTCCCAACAATTAATATATAAAAATATAGGGTATGTTTACACTGTTTAATTGATTAGAACAGGAACTCTTAACTACAAGATTTATGAAATATGCCAGCCTCATCCCTAGTACATAGTATTTATCCCTGGATTTACTCTGACACTTTCTCATAGCACTGAAATATCCTGGGAGTGCTGCTGCAGCCTGTATGCTCATAATGAATCCATGGCCATGCATTTTGTGCTCTGAGGAGAAGGTTGGACAAGAAGACCAATCTGCACCAGTCTGTGAGCTCACGCTGCTAAGAAGTGTAGCAAGATCACCTTGAGATTCTTGATAGTGTAAAGGAAAGCTCCACATGATGAAGGGAGTAATATGAATGTAGACTTTTGCTCTTTTTATTTTTTTAAATTTTTTTCCCCAGATTGCTTTTGTTAAATGTTACTTGTTACATCCTAATCAATTAATAATATTTTAACATTGATTTTGGATAGTCTAATGAGGATCCCAGTGCCAGAAACAAAGCAAACAAATAAGTGGCAGGGCTGAACAAGACTTGAGTTAGCATCTCGATCCTGTACTTAGCAAGAATAGAGTAACTTCCTAACTTAGCTAAAAAAGAAAAAGAAAAAAAGAAAAAACAGAAATATAAATAATTGTTCTCAGTGTAATATCCTTGGTGAAATGTACTCTTTATGACATCAAAAGATACAAGTTTAATAGCTCCTCTGCAGTATAATACTAAGAACCTATTAAAGGAAAATGTAATATACAGAATGTGCAAAGTAGTTAAAATTATGTTAATATATTACTTTGTTCTCATATGACTTGGAATACACTATACTGCCAGTTCTTTGATGACCACAACATTTAGTTACTTCAAAGTCACTGTTAGTATCATTTTTCTTCCTCTTCCTATTTTCATTTATTCACTCTTAAATTACTATTATCATTTTGTTTAAAGTACTGTAATATTTCTTCTATCACAGTTTGGCAGAGGATGGCACCTTTTTCTAAAAGGAAGAAGAGGTGAAGCGTAAGAGATATTGCTGTTGAAAGATCTATTCTAAACTGTGAGGAAGACAAACTTTCAACAGATATTTTTGTCCATTCTCTGTGAAGAAGTAGGAAGGAAAAGCTATCTATTTGAAGGATAAGAAAGAAGATTTCTTGATTCTGAGAATAAGCAGTGCTGTGCTTAATTCATGATTCTACCTGTAAAGAAATGGAGGTCTGAAAAAATCATATTGAATACTCATAATCGAACATTTTGAACACCTTTGTTCCCGAAGAAAAGGTTTTGTTGCCTCAGTCTGCTAGAGTTTTTTGAGATAACAAGCCACTTTAATACTTCAATTTCTCTGCAGCTTTCAGGTACTATCATAATACATTTGTGCTTAAAAAATAAAAATAGAAATAAAAAGGACCCAAACTTCAGTATAGCTAAGGGAATTACTACATCATGAAATAGATCAATATAGATAAATCACAGTATCAGTCTTCAAATCCATTTCTCAAGAGCAACTTTGATAGAACAGATTTTCTGTAAGGTGCACCAAGACTGTCCTTGTAAAGAGTCAGATTTTAGACATTTTGAGTCAACAACCCATGAACAGTAAAAGTAAATAATATTTCATGATGACTTATGCAGGATTTGTAAACCTTTGTAAATCAATTAAGAGAAGGGTAGATGACTGTTTTTTAGAGGGTTAACAGATATGCTCCTAATCCAATAAAATGTGTTGCAGTTTAGTCAGGTGAATAGGAAATGGGGGGAAAAAAATGCTGAGGTGTTGTGATAGAAGTATATTCATAGGTATTCTAAAAACATCTTTTACCAGCTTCTAGGAGCACTGGAACAGGATGCCTACAGAGGTTGTGGAGTTTCCTATGGAGATATTTAAACCCATCTGGATGCCAAACTGTGAGATCTATTTTAAGATACTTGCTTTAGCAAGAGGGTGGAACTCGATGATACTCCCACGTCCCTTCAAATCCCTGAAATTCTGTGGTTTTGTGATTCTGTTACTTCACTTTAGAAATTAATTAGAATTTATTATAAATCTGAAAAATCAGGTACTATTTGTAGATATTGGTCTTACCTTTAGTTGGCAACTTTATATTGAAATGACGTATGTTTGGCAAATACACTTAACTCACCTGGTTTATGCTTGTTCTCTTGGTAATTCCTTAACTTCTATATGGAATTGCTCTGGTTGTATGAGATTTTTTCATGACTTAACTCTCACACTGTCTTCACCTATATACCTATAATCTTGACACCTCCAATGTCACATGCAAAGCCCGAATTTTTTACATACTGTACAGAAGTTAGTCAGGGCTTAGAGTTGAAGAGTGATCGAGTGGAATAGAAGTATTCAATATTGGTCATAACTAACGGAATGAAGTAGGGGTTTGTTTAGTTCTATTTATTCAAGCACACAAACAAAACCCTTTATTTGATGATTTTGTCTTTTGCAGATGTCTTATGTAAAAATAACTGCTTCTTTTGGGGTCAGGAAAGATCCTATCCTTTGTCAAAATGGGAAAAATCTTAAACATTTTTGTTGCACAGCACTTTGGAACTGCTGATCTCCTTGACATTATGAATTCCCCAATTATCTTGGATACTTTAGAGAAAGAACATGCTTCTGTAGTCAAAAGAATACAATTACTCTTATCAGGATTTACGGGAAAAAAAAACTGTTGTATTTTGTACTATTTTGGTGTTCTCTGACTAACAAACACTTTTCTGAAGGAGGTAGGTCTGAAGGTATTTAGAATTGTGGAATAATAGAATAATTAATTTTGGAGAGGAGATCTGGACATCAGTTAACATAACTCCTGTTCAAATCTCTGATCACTGTCACGCTAAAATAAAAAGACAAGTATATTCATATATTTAGGTACATTCTTCAACACCTATATCATCAAAATTGTACTCTGCACTTGAGATGAAAGAGAGTCTAGTACAATTACACTTCTGCAATCCATCTGAAAAAATGACTTGTCTGTCCTAGCAACACATTTGACTTTTTCACTGTGCAGTCATATCAAAACTTAACAGGCTTTCCCTGATTAACCTCTATGGTCAAGGTTCTCTCTTCTAGCTTTTCCTAATTAATGAACTACTAGATGGTAATGGACAGGTTTGAAACTTGTCTTCCGAGCATACTTTATACTGTCTCCTTGCACTTTATGAATTTCATACCATTCCTATTATTTCTGCTCCCAAGATCACTTAGTTCTTTCGCTATGACATAGCTGTACTTTTTCATCCTCCAAATGATGCTTACCAATTGTTGCTTCTATACCAAGACCATAAATGAAAACATTAAACACGACTGTTCCTAAAATTGATTTTTGAGAAATTCCAGTAGCAAACCCTTGTAGGATAAAATATCATTTTTGGTACTTCTTGCTGTAAACTCCCCATTGTTATAGTTTCTCTAGTAAACACAATCATCTTGATCTTAAATATTTCAGAATGGGTTTCCATGACGTATTCTTTTCTGTATTTAGCAGTATAATTCTTTTGCTCAATGTTCAGCAAAAGCTGTCATGATCTAAACCAAATAAGATCATATTTCATTACATCTCACTTTTTTTCTGTGTAATGTCAATCATTTTTCCTTCAAAATGTTTGAATTAGTGGCTTTATAATTTCACAGATGGAACAGCTGTAAAGAAACAAAAGTTTGTGGAGTTGATATGCAGGTATTTGATTTATCAGAAGTGGAACTATTGATTCAATAGAAATTTCTAGCATAGACTAGAGAAAAGGCAATGAAGAATTTAAAGATGCTGAGAGCATGGTTAAGCTTTCTTATGCAAACCAAAACAAGAAAAGGGTTTTTGAGGCATCTTGAAAACTTTATTTGCAATATAGAATGTGTTGGTATTAGGGTGTATTTTGAAGAAAAAAAGGGTAAGGGGAACTTCAAAAAGAAGTAGCTTTCACTGCTTCCCAATCATTTTACATTTCAGATTCAGAGCATATCTGCACTACCTCCACAACTCAGCAAAATAAACATGCCAAAATACAGTCACAGAAATATTTGAACAAAGATAAAATGCTTTTGTTCTGTGTTCTGTTTCAGAAAACAAATTAATGTCAGATGAACAGTCTTTAAGTTAGAAAAATGAGCAAAATGACCAGATTTCTTTTACGTTCTCAAGACCATTCATTTGTATGCTTGACATTTTAACACTTTGCTTCAGTATATTTTACATGCCAGTAACATTCCCTGGTGAATCTTCAAGATGAAGAGCTACAAATGTAGAAGGAAAGCAGGCACTTTAGCTTGCCATATCAAAGCTCCTATTTCCCCTGCTTTATGTATTCAAGTGCAGCTAAGTGAATAAGCAACAGAAAGATAATCATTTAAATAATTTTGCTATTATTCTTACTGTGAAATTTTCATCATCAGATTTTTAGTTTATGGAAAGAATCTTTAGTCTTGGAAGCATGGGTACTTAACTTTGAGCTGCCCAAAAGTTCCCACAGAACTTGTTGCAATAATTCACATTAAGCAAATGTGTGTTTTTTACTGAGTTCCAATACAGAAAGTTGCTAAAATGCCTTCTGCATAGAATTTCTGTTCAATTTTCAAGAACGTATCTCACGCTGTTTCCTGTAGCTGTATGTTACCCCAAATGACCTACATATATAATTGATGTACCTTGAAATGCAGTTCACATATTTTCCTCCAGAAGACTCTAATTTCTGATTAATATTGTGCTTTGCTAAGTAGCCACTGTCTGAATCTCATTGTCATTCAGTACAATGAAAGAATGCAAAGTGCAAATCACATTAGATCAGAAAGTGAAACTACAGCCCAAGAACAAAAGTATACCAACTATCACAACGAAGTTTTAAAGTGTAGGTTACACTTGAATAGTTGAGTATACAAATATCATATTCATTTTCCCACTATTAAGCTCACATGGAGAAAAGTCCTGGAAAGTGAACCTAGATTGCTTTTTGAATTTGAAGAGCTTTTCCTACCTATATAATCCCCCATAGAAACTTTCCTCTACATCACCTACTTTGCATGCAGTCCTAATTATTCTCTTTCCTTGACCACAGGGAGGGCAGTAGGCGTCTCTCACATCCCTTTCTGTTAAAGCAGTATGTTTTGCTTCACTTCTCATAAAAAGAAAGAGGGAGAGAGAGAGAGACAATTTCAATGAGATAATGTGTTTGACCTCTCTGTTAATATTCAAAATGCTGGTCAGGAAGGTCAGGAGCAAACATCAGCTTCCTTTCACACCTCTTAGCTCATTCCACAAATTAATAACATCATACTGGGAGCAGCCTAGACCATGAGTAATGAATGTTAGCTGTAGTTCCTGCTGGCTGCTTCCGAGAATGCATTTATTTTTCTCATTATCTTACACACAATCTCCCAGCTATTGTCTGCTACCCTTGCTCACTCAGGAAACCTCAGAAAGTGCTAAAGATGTCAAGAAGCAATAAGCCTCATTTATTTTTATGGCCTTCATCAGCACTTTCTTTTTTGCTTAAAGGCCTATAATAGAATCTACTGATTAGAATCAGTACCATATCAGAATATAGATATGATAGCCCTTTTCTGAAGGTGAATGGACTTCTGAAGGACACGTTCTCCGTTTGATACTCCTAGAGGATACTGAAGCAAAACAAAGTTATTTTTATTATTATTTGTTTATTTTTATTTCCCCTTCATGCTACTTTCCTAGACATTAGGAAACTGATGAATAAAAACTTAAGAAAGATAGTCATAAAAAGACCAACTAATTGAAAGAAAATTCTTCAATTAGCACAATATCATAAAATAAGGAGTAATATTTAACAGCTATTAATAAAATGTATAAATAATCAAAGACACTCCTATTTGTTAAGGGCCATATTTACTTTAAAACAAGAAGCAAGTAATGAACTCCTATTAGTTGAATTCTATACACATGATAGTAACAAGTAAATAATGTAGTATAACAATTGCTCTCTTTCCTGCACAATTTTGACCCAAAAAATACCCCTTTTTCAGTCCTCAGGTATATAAATCCAATATAAACATTTGGAAAAGTAAGTGTTAGTTTCTCTTTAGTCTACATCTATTCTGCATAGACAGTCATAACAGGTGAAGGATATAGCAGACTTTTAGACCAGTTCTAGCCAACAATTTCAGATTAATACAGACTTACCAGTATATTTTACCTTGAAATTACGAGCACTGCCCACATAATAGTGTACTAAAACTATTATCTCTCACTGAAATGAAAAAATCTTGCAATTTGTTTAGGTATGCCACTTCCATCTCATGTGTACAACACTGTACATTATATTTTTGTAGTAACAAAATGTCATTTTGTCTGGGTGATCATGATAAGGTTGCTGTAGAAGAATAATAACACACCAGTCTACTCTGATGTGAACTGATTTATTATGCTTTCTCAGACATAGCTTCACATTAAGACTTAGATGCTGAAATTATATTCACAGAAGCAAAAACTCACATGCAAATATTCTATATCCAGCACACTGTAAAAGAGAGAAGAAAAATGTGTTACTGCACTTAGATTAATTGGTGTGAGTTTTCACTCAAACAGAGCTGGTACTTATTAAAACAAAGAGAAAAAACAAATGTCATCAGGGTTTGCTGTCCTAAAATTAAGTTTTATCTGTAATAGGCTTTCATAATTTTTCCCTTTTCTATATAGGTAGCCAGATTTTCCCTTTCATGTCTCATGGGCAATGCATGCCTAATTACATGCGTAGACTAATATGTAAAAAATAAGAAGCACATACAAAGTTACTATCGTGCTTAGTTGAAACAATAAAGATGAATCCACTTAATGCAATCACTCTTCCTCAAAGATGTAATAAAGATGCTGTACCCAGCAAAGTAGCACAAGTGTAATAATTGCTCTCAAAACCTTGTTTATGCTCCATGAAAGCTTTCACAAAGGGACACAGAATATTCAATCCCAGCTAATGGAAGTGGTCAAATGTCTATGATTTCCTGTTTCCAAGGAAGCAGCCCATAATGATGTCTTCCCACATCCCTGACAAAAGATAAGAAGATCAGAGGAATGAAAATTCAAAGCATCACATTTGAATGTCTCAGCTAACAGATGTGCAAGAACAAATGGAAACATTCATGCATGCATGTGCATGCACAGAGACCATGACTGTGGTTAGGGAAGGATGAAGTCCATCACTGTAGGAGGATAGATTTGCAAGAGTTACAATCTATGACCAATCTGAGACTAAACAAGGGATAAAATGTCCCTCTGTACTTGGCACTGGTGAGGCCATATCTCAAGTATTGTGTTCAATTTTGGGCCCCTCACTACTAGAAAGACGTTGAAGGCCTGGAGAGTGTCCAGGGAAGAGCAACAGATCTCTGAAGGGTCTGGAGCAGATGCCTTATAAGGAGTGGATGAAGGAACTGGGATTGTTCAATCTGCAGAAGAGGGCACTCAGGGGAGACCTTATCTCTCTCTACAACTGCCTGAAAGAAGGCTGTGGTAAGGTGAGGGTCGGTCTCTTCACCCAGGTAGCAGCAATAGGATAATGGCCTTAAATTGTGCCAGGGGAGATTCAAGTTGAACATTAGGGAAAATTTCTTCTTAGAAAGAGTTGTAATGCATTGGAACTAGCTGCCCAGGGAGACGATAGAGTCACTGATCCTGGAGGTGTTCAAGAAACATGGTGATGTGACACTGAGGGGCATGGTAGTAATGGGTTGATTCATGGTTGGACTGGATGATCTTAGTGTTTTTTTTTTCCCAATTTCTATCATTCTATGATTCTGTGAATATTTCCATGATGCCACGCTACTGCACTTTGCTTCTGGAAATAGTTCCTATTTTCTTCCCTACGAGAGCTATGTCCCTCAGGACATTTATGCACTTTTTCTTCAGCTGACTGCTTCTTCTGGTCCTTTATTCTGCCTTTTAGTATTGACTGGGTGCAGTATATCACTATAGATGCTCTCCTACATGACATTTCTGAAAGGTTGAAGTTCATTTCTAAAGAGTAGTTATTCCTCTGATTGCTCTTTCCTTCCCCACATTACAGATGTAGTGCTGACAGCTTGGAAACTGCAGATCATGTTCTTGCCATGTTCATTAGTAGAGCTAAGATTGTCTTGAAAGCAGTCATAAAGCAGTTCTCCAAAGACTGATTCTCCACAGTGTAACCTGCTGGAACAATGAATTCAACCTTGTCATGCACATCTAGTAGGTTTGGGGGAATTTTATGACAGAAACAAGTCCTTGCCATTGCTCCCTGCTCTAGTACATACATGCTCACACTAATAAGTGCTCTGTCACTGTAGTCAGTCTGCCTCAGTTCACAGCAAAATCTGAATGCAGACTTTGAGTGCAAGAACCACTCGCCTCTCCTTAATGAGCTACAGATCATTAGCTGGCAGCACTGAGAGACTTATAAACATCATACATAGATGAGCTGCTTAACAGAAACAAAAAGCTGAACTCCCAGCATATTATCTTACTAGAAAAACAAAAACAAAAACAAAAACAAAAAAACCCACAAGCATTGTAGTGGGATGCACTGTGATAGTTCTAAAGAGAAAAAACCTTTAACATTCTAACGTTCCTTGAGAACAGGGAGTTCCGCACAAATGTGCGCAAGAATTTATTTACGGTGAGGGTGACGGAGCACTGGAACAGGCTGCCTAGGGACATTGCGGAGTCTCCTTCTCTGGAGATATTCAAGACCCGCCTGGACGCCTACTTGTGCGACCTGGTGTAGGGAACCTGCTTTGGCAGGGGGTTGGACTCGATGATCTCTGGAGGTCCCTTCCAACCCCTACAATTCTGTGATTCTGTGATTTTTGTTCAGAAATCTTCTCATTTGGAGGAGGTGAGTTTATCTATGATTTTCACAGAATTTGCAGAGCTTAGATAGAACTTGTATGGGTCAGGGATATAAAAATGTATCAACCTTTTACTTCCTAGTCAGGAGAACTGGAAACAAGTGAAATTTCTTACTCTCACGATATTAATTTCAATGACCAAATATGGAAAACATTCCATCTTGACTCCTACCTGGAAGATATTTTCCTCAGCAGGAAGACAGATAGACAGATAACAAGATAGCTTTCTTAATTCATTGAAATTATTAATAAATTAAAGTGAAACATGATTGATTTCAACATCATTCAATTTCATAAGTGAAAAGCTAGATATTCCCATTCTGTGGTGACATGTTTTCGAAGGAAAAATTAATAATAAAGGTATGAGATTCAGAAGCAGTGACTTTTTAAAAAACTGTCCAGAAGACCAAGATTTCATGTAAATCACCTAAAAACAAAGAGCACTACAAATGATGTCAGCCATCTCTTTCATATTCAGAATCATTTATCTCTCAGTCATGGCAAATCTTTTTAGTAGAAAGGAATAAATTCAATATAAGAAGTTTTAAAGTAATGAATAACTCTTGTCTATGAAGTGCTTTGATGACTCTCCTTGCCAGAATTCAGACTTTATTATTAACTCTACAGGATGGCAGCAGCCTGAAGAGATACAGTTACAAATCAATTTTGCTGTTTCTTCGTAACGAGTCACTAATTGACCTCAATTTCTGATGAAGTCACACATTTCCTCCGATACTTTAATGATGCAAATATTAGAGGATTTAGCAACCAGTCATAAAGGAATTTATTTTAACTCTGTGTTGCCTTGCATAGTCTCCTAATGGAAGGAATATAAATCATTTTTAGAGCATTAACTTTAACAGTTAGGCTGTATTTTTTTATATCCTTTAATAGATAAGATGATTGTCATTTTGTTAATATAAGTGTTTGATTTATCTACTTTAAAATAAGACAGAATTATAGTGGAGTAAGAAATTCAGATTCTCCATAGAATGCTAATGATTACAGACTCTAAAAAATTTTATTCGCCGGGCCTTAAAATATAGTATCAAAATGTTTTAACAAAGCAGTGTTTAGTAAAGCCTTTGTAATATCAAACTACACCTTTAAGAGAAGCTGTGGGTGCCCCATCCCTGGAGGTGCTCAAGGTTGGCAGCCTGACCTGGTGCAATTGAATTGTGTTATGTGACTGGAAAAGCAGTATTTTTGCAAGTAGTTGCTTATGCACTTGCTATGCATTGTACCTTATAATGAAAGCTAGAAAAGCAAAATTGCTTTAAGTACTGGCATTTAAGCCTAACTTCTACACACAGAGTAATCCAGTGATGAACTTTTAGAGCTGGTCATTTATTACTTCTACAGTAGAAAAGATCATCTTCATAGATTATAGCAATTCTCAACACTATGTTCCATAATGCTATGCATATCATAACAATCACAGATTCATAGACTCACTAAGGAAAAGACCACTTAAATCATCTAGTCCAACTGTCAAACCATCACTGCCAAGCCCACTAAAGCAAGTTGTATGTCTTATTTGTCAAATTTAAGCAGCTACCTTTGTAACTCAATTGCTACTGTGCAAGTGTAATGAGGAATACCTGATTCCTACAAGGAAAGAAGAAATATTACAGCCCATGAAACAGTTTCAAAACCAAATGCAAATTATATATATATAAAGATCTTTAGAAAACAATATTAACCCCTTCTCATACTGGCAATAAAGCATTTCCAAATAAACAGCACAATGTTGATTCACACAAAAATTCAGAGAACTGTCCTTTGGTCATCCCTACTTGCCACAGTCTTTACAGTCTGCTTTTTCTGCCTTTGCCCACTATGTTTTAACTCTGCCTTCAGTGGCAGCAGTATATGGTGGGAAAGGAAGCAAATCAAATTACTTACTTCATTTAAGTTTTTGCTGTGATTATAGAATCACAGAATCATAGAATCATCATCATTAGAAAGGACATTTAAAGACCATCTAGTCCAACTCTCCTGCAGTGAACAGGGACACCTACAGCTCGATCAGCTTGTTGGTACCCATCTTTTTCTAATGAATAAGTAAAATAAAACGTAAAACCAACCAAAAAACAAACAAACAAACAAACAAAAAAACACAAAAAAACAGCCAACCAGCAAACAAACAAAAATAATATAAAACAACCAACAAACAAAAAAGCATGAAAAACTTCTAACAGTCTGGAAAATAATTCTGGCTTCAACATCCTACAGATAGCTTTAGAACAGAGTACCCTAGTAAAAAAAAAAAAAAAAAAAGGGAAATTGAATGTTAAAAAAAAAAAAAAAAAAAGGAAAAGAAAAGATAAAGAATAAAAAAGACACTTAAAACACTTGATATTTGTGCAAGGACTTCAAGTCCTAAATTAATACAGGCTGCTATGAAATAATGCAACAGCTGCAGCAGAGGAAGATGGGGAAAAGCTGAGAAGGGACACTAGAGAAAAAGAAGAAAGAAATATGAAAGCTTTCTCATTTTAAAGAATCCATTGTGAGTAAAAACCCCATTCACTAAAAATTATTGGACCATTTTCACATAAATGCTTCTATTTTTTACAGGAGAAAGCTTGGAAAAAAACAGTTTTTTCACAAGTAGTAAACCTCTTTCACTTTTTTTTATGATTCTGTGTCAAAGCATATACCACATAGTGATGGGAAAGCAGCAAAAATATATATATTCATGGCTCTCAAGGCCACTGATGTTTAGCAAAATGAAGGAACAGTCATGATTTACCCCCAGTACAAGCAGTGTAATGTCAAGAGCTTGCTTGTACTTACTCTTCTAATCACTCTTTGGGTAAGATATCATCAGGCAGCACTTCTGTGCTGCGTGGGAGCTGGAGCACTGGACAAGAACCCAGAGAGGTTTCAGGATCTTCTTTTTTGAGGCATCCAAAAGACCCTGGACATGGTGCTGGGCACCCTGATCTGAGTGCCCTGCTGGGACAGGGTTGGACCAGGGAGACTCGGAGGTACCTCCAGTTTCAGATATTCTGTGATTGTGTGAAAATATTTAAATAGAGTGCTTGCACCTACTTGCATTAAACTCCAGCTTAGATTAATTACACACCGCACAACACTCGCCATTAAAAATACTGAAGGGTAAAAAGATCCTGAGTTGCTCCCATTCTGAAGCAACATTTATGTTCTGTCTTCACTGGAATTTAAAACTTTTGACATGCTGCAACTCTGCTGAAAGCTGTAGAGTAATCAAACTCTAATTGTGAAAAAGAGAAGGACCATAGTGTACCATTTCACAGATTTAAGTACCTTCTAAAGATGTTTCAAGGGCCTATAATTAACCTAACATGCAGTCAGTAAGATTGATAGTTAGGGAATAATTACATTAACTATATGTTCATACTCATACATCCACGTATCTACATTGCTGCATGCTCTTCAGGCTGGTTTTTATTTTGTAGAGGTAATATGGCTTTTTCTCTTTTCTTTTTTTTTTTTCCATAGCATTCTCATGTAGAGAGTAAGACAAAATAAAGTTTTTAAACCACAGTGCTTCAAACACTCAGTGGTCATGGTGGTGATAAATGGATGGTCAGACCAGATGATCTTGTTTGTCATTTCCAACTATAATGATTCCATTATTCTGTAATTCTATAACTCCATACTTATTTAAATGTGTTTTTGTACGTGTATTCAAAATCAAGCAGGGCAAACCTTATCTGAGCCATTTTTGCGTACTAGATCTTTAGCAGGAACATTTTACTGCATCATGCAAAAAACACGTAATTTGCATTTTATCCACGTTCCATTTTTTCCCTCACTTTCTCATATTAAAAATATATTAAAATGTTTAAATTGCAAAATCAAATCACAGAAATGTAATGCAGTAAACTTCAGCTCAGCTTCCATAAGTATGTGCATTTTCATGATCTCAAGTTGCACATTTAGAGATTTTTTTTTCCCCTAGGACTCTGCCTCATTTAATTAACAGTTAGCTTTCCCCAGTTTGTCAGTGTATCTTATTTTGTATATGTGCCAGATATTATTTAACAGGAACAATTTAAATCTTGCACCAGTTCAGCATCATTAGTTTCTTAATGGCTTCAGGGATGGATGGAAGGCAGCAGGAGAAAGCAGATGTATAGGCACAGTAACACTGGCAAAGCAATAGAGATATAGAAGTGTACTGATGGGAGCATGAGGGCTGCATGAGGAGCAGATTCTGGCTGACGCAGAGAGCAACAAGGAAAATATATCCTAAAAATAGTCAGGCAGGGAGAGTTGTTGTTGGCTCTGTGTTCAAAGATGGCTGGAGAGTGCGGTAGGAAGGATGAATTTTGGAACAAAGGGATGCCATTCAGAGGGACCTCAACAGACTTGAAAGGTGGGCTCGGGTGAACCTAATGAGGTTCAACACAGCAAAGTGCAAGGTTTTGCACTTGGGTCAGAGGAATCCCAGGCATCTATACAGACTGGAAGGAGCGGTCCTTGAGAGCAGCCCTGTGGAGAAGGACCTGGTGATCCTAATGGATGAAAAGCTTAACATGAGCCAGCAGTGTGCTCTTGCAGCTCAGAAAGCAAATGGTATCCTGGGCTCCATTAGAAGAGGGGTGGCCAGCAGGGGCACGGAGGTGATTGTCCCTCTCTACTCTGTCCTTGTAAGGCCCCATCTGGAGTACTGTGTCCAGGTCTGGAGCCCCAGAGAGCTGTTGGAGAGGGTCCAGAGGAGAGCCACAAAGATTATCAGAGGGCTGGAACACCTCCCCTATGAAGACAGGCTGAGGGAGCTGGGCTTGTTCAGCCTGGAGAAAAGAAGGCTGTGGGTGACCTCATT
>JAOWBP010000001.1:152945465-152987644 GCA_028571105.1 Tragopan temminckii | reverse complement strand
CCCTACAATTCTGTGATTCTGTGATTCTGTGACATGGGAGTGACCTTTCAATATCTAAAAGGGAGCTACAGGAAAAATGGGACAGACAGCAAGGTCTGTGGTGACAGAACAAGGGGAAATGGTTTCAAGCTTAAAGAGGGCAGATTTATGTTGAATATAAAGAAAAAGTCTTTTACAGTGAGGGTGGTGGAACCGGTTGTCCAGAAATACCCTGTTCCTGGAGACTTCCAAGTGAGGTTGGATCAGGCCCTGGGCAACCTGATCTAGCTATGGATGTCCCTGTTCATTCCAAGGTAGTTGGATCAGATGACCTTTGAAGGTCCCTTCCAGTTCTAAGGATTCTATGATTCTATGATTTTATGAGGCTCCTAAGTGCAGCCAAGATGACAGCAGCTCTGGGTATAACCTGCAGCAAGAACTGAAACAGTTTGGTAGCTTCAACACCAAAAACCGAGATACTTGCTTGTTGTACAGCTCAGTAAATACATATATTTTTTCCATTATTATTAAAAGACCAAAGGCTTTATATTGACCTAATAGTGCACAATCTCAGGACCTGTCTACATTTGTCTTGGATTGAGATGATTTCAGTTTTTTCAGTTGTGATGAGGACTGTCTAGCAGCCAGATCAGTATTGTTAAACTTGCTTTGTAGCTTAGTTCTATGAACAGTCTGCCTGATAAAGGCCTAACTGTCTCTAACAAACAATGCAGAGTAAACATAAAACCTTCATGCAAGGTAGGTTTGGGGAAGGATACCTTGACGATTTAGCTAGCAGTTAGGGGTTGATACAACCAAAGTCCAGCCAGGAATCAGAGAAGAAAGGATGCAGTAGAGCATGTCAGGAAAAAAAAAAAAAAAGTTTGAAATTATCTTCAGACTGGGGGAAGGATGAGATTTTACCAAAACTACCAGACTTCTCCCAGGAGACTGCTGCTGACTTCCTGCATTCCACTCTACTTGAAAAAGGCAGCTGAGGGTTCCAAGGACAAATGAAGGGTGAGCGCAATGCCAGACAGGGGAGGTGTATAATAGGATGTTTTTATGCAAAAATGTTAATAGCATTAGAACTACTCTTTAATAACTAGTCTATTTGGAATGTAAGCGTTATCATAACTGTACTACCACTAGTAAAAATTGTATGTTAATTGGGTTGTAATAAAAACATATGTGCAATTGCTGACTTCAGTAATCTAAGCAGATGGGTTGTGGTTTTCAGGATAGTACCCTGGCAAAAGGAAAATACTGTTTATGTCTTACTTTCCATACTTTAGTACTTTGCATTTTCTTGCTGTGTCTACAGGTTTTGTCCAGCACATCAAATGGGAATTTGCAGGGATAGCTGCTTCCATATAACGGGGGAAATAATTGTGTTCAGATTCAGGTCAGTTGCATCCCATTCCCAAGATTCCTGTCTGAGTGAGGTAACTTCAGTCTTCAGCTAAACTGTAGATCAAATAAATCTTGAGAAGTTTGACCTCAAGCTATAAAGCAAGAATAAAGACATTCCCTTAATTTCTAGTTTTCTCTGGAATCAGAACAATGTTCAAATATATTTCAGATGTGAGCTGAAAACACTAACTTTAAGGACTATGATATGCTCCAGTATTTAATAATGAAGGTTTCATTAATAACAGGAAAATATTCAAACACATGAACTTGTGTAACAGAATAATAAGGCTTTTAAATAAAAATTCCTTCTCTCTATTTTTATAAAGAATTGCGATAAAGAATTGCATAAAGAGTTGTCTGATGTTGAAAGGGACCTCTGGTCCGACCCCCCTGCCCAAACAGAACCATCTAGAGTAGGAGGTCCGGGACAGTTTCCAGCCATTTTTCAAAACTACACTCAGTAAATATGAGGACTGAGACCTGATAAAGAGGAACAGAAATGATTAAGAACTCAGTATCTCCACATTTTTATTGGTCAGCTTTTAGAAAATAAACAACTTTACAGTATCAGATAAACAGGCTGTTGAAGAAGATACACATACAGTTAGTAGAGATTTGACCGACTGTCCTAAGAAAGCCTTTATGGCAGATTTAGCTCTTACGAGATACTAGCACAACTTATCTATGCTTAACTATTATTTCAGCCATACTCCATGACCAAATTGTTGCCATGTTTGGAATTGAAACTCAGAAAAATTCCTTTCCAACAAGGAGGAATTACCACAGTTTTCCACAGTTACAGCTATCAGCCATACTAATTTCAAGTTGTTCAGTATTTAGTGAATGCGTCATTGACTTATTATTATTTAAAGGATTGAGTTTATAGCACTGAAAACTAAACATGACAATAAAAATAGCTTTTGAGGTTGATTAAAATCCCCAACAGAATTGGTGTTCATTCTCTTGAGAACTTGTATAAAGAGATGAAGACTAGATGAAAAGAAAGCAAAAATTTAATCAACATTATGTCAGAATGGGAACTAATTTCCTACAGGGACTAATCTCTTTTCATATTATGAACACATTACTTTTGTGTAAAAAATTTTCATATCATTCACATAATTGTTTTCATCTATGAAATTTCACTGTCATTAAAAAAGACCCAAATATAAATGTTGTTTCTTGTTGGCATTTTTTTTTTTCTGTTGTTCTTTTAATCTATTTCATGACACTCTACTTCTGACTTCAGCAGTTATGAAGAAATTTATTGAGAAATTTTTGCATTTGGAAGAATGTTAGATGTCAATTTGCTCTTAGGAGACGAAAGATATACAAGAAAATCTTTTTTTAAAAAATTACTTTTTTTTTGAGGGGAAAAGAGAGGAGAGTGTCAATGACTTTTAAACTCTGAGCCTCATGTCTTTTAGAATGGTTGGAACTGAGCAGAGAAATAAAATTGAAGAGCACTTGTTTTATTTGCCTACCCTTAATGGTGACATTTCTCCAAGACGGTTGTTTTGAGCAGACAAGGAATAAGAAAGAACAGGCAAGCAACTAAATTGTTCACTCAAAAAACCATAGAATTTGGGAACTATGAGTTGAATTTCTTAAAAATCTCATGGACTTTTTAATGATCCCATTTGGAAAAAAATGATGCTGCCTCTCAATTACAGTTTTACAGTTTTCTAGGAAAATTTCCCCAGCAGTCCCTTCCCCTCCCCCCCCCTTCCAGCCTTAAAAAATAATAATAATAATAATTTTTTAAAATAAAATTTCAGGTTTTAAATCTGAACTTCTGTACTGGATATTGACTTGGACATTGCATAGAATACACCAGAGTGGACAGCAAATAGCACAGAAGTAAAGCATGAAGTATTTCACATATAATCCAATGGTTCTATATTAAAAAGATTCTAACTCAATTCAGCATGCATGTACCATGAATTCACACCTTTTGTGAGCCATCTAGATGGATAGAATTAGAAACTGTTTAGTGAAAGTACAGTGTAAATTCCTATCACAAGAAAACAGCCTCAATCTTGCAATCCTTGTAGCAGATTAGTACTTCTCAAACAAATTAATGCCAAAAATACAGCAAGATGAAGGTGTGCAGTGATGCGGAGGGGAGAACCAACAGAACAAGAATGACTGAATAAAACAGAAGGACAATATGATTCCCTTATGGTGCATTCTGTGCAGTTCTTAATTTTGCTTGTGATATTTTAGTAATGTGGTGATTAACATGGGCTTGAAGAAACTAGACAGGTTACCTGAACACAATCATTCATGTCTCCCAATAGCAACACTATCTGAGCAAATGAACAAAGTGTTTTCTTTCCTACTCTGCAAATGTAAAAGACCTGCATGCTAGCTCTCTAGCACAGTAGATTACAAGGTCACACATTTCTATTATCTAATGAAATGAGAAAGGAGCTTCCTTCAGTTTAATATCAAATTATTTGTATTGGGATATCTATCCGGTTCACAAAGAATTGTAGTTCACTCAAGAGAAATGTATGATCCTCCAAATAAATAAATAAAAATATCTTGCTGTGACTCTTAAGATAGTCTTGAGCCAAAGTAGTGAAGAGTAGTAATATATTGAACATAATTATATGTTTAAATTATATCTTGAATTATTGATGGAATATTGACCCACATAATGTATCTCTAAGAACCAATTCCTAGCATCTGAACTTACAAGTTAATACATCCTAAAAATATATTAACAGAAGAGTAGATGAAACTATAAATTCAATCTTTTTATCACCCTATATTTTATTAAAAACACTTAGATTATTCTGACATGTACAAGGTCAAACTTAAAAGTTATTCAACATTACTTTAAATAAGTTACAGAACATGGGAGATTTTAGCATACCTTCTACAACTTTAAAAAATTTAGTCCTTATATATGTCTCAGAATTAAGAAACATAGTATTCTGTGGTCTTATTTGAATGAGTTCCATGTAATGCAAAGGTAATAGGATTAATGAATGAACAGAACACCAACCAACTTTGAAGTTTTATATCCTTATATTATAAAACCCACTAAAGTGATTAAGAAATCTACTTTAATGATCTTAATTAAATATATAAAAAAAGGAGGCTAGCTTTTATATGGTCTAATGTGATAAGACAAGGGGGGATGGTTTAAAACAAACCAAAACAAAAATGAAAGAGGGAAGATTTAGGTTATATGTTACAAGGAAATTCTTAACTCAGCGGGTGATGAGGCACTGGCACAGGCTGCCTGGAGAGGTAGTGGATGCCCCATCCCTGAAGGCATTCAAGGTCAGGTTGGATGGGGCCCTGGGCAATACAATCTAGTGGGTGGTGTTTGTTCCTATGAGAAGGGGTTTGGGGTTTGGAACTAGATGGTCTTTAGTTCCCTTCCAACTCAGGCCTTTTTCTGATTCTATTCTATGATTTTTTTTCTTCTTTTGTTTTGCTATGTAAACAAATAATTAATTTTTGTTTAATTTTATTGCTTATTTAACATCATAGAGTCAAAATAACTACTTCATTGCTATCTGATCAGACTTTGATCCAAGGCTGAAGGAATACAAATCAGAAAACAAAAAGAAAAATCTGCCATTCACTTAGAAACACTAAAAATGCTGCAGCATGTCAGTGTGAAAACCTGTTTTTTGATTTGTAAATTGAAATGTTATTCTAGAGTTAGTAAATATATATATATAGTCACAGTATGAAGTACAGTATTAATGTAAAAGTAACCTGTAAACATCAGAGAACTTTAATTAATACAATACACTATGAAGTTGTTACTGAAGAATGTGCTTTCATATCTCTGTCTTTGCAAATATTAATGTTTTTTTCATATACATACATATATTCATATAGCTTATTTTATAAGTATACCATATTTAGAAATTTTTTTGTTGTATGACCTATTTATGAATATACCTGACTTCATGTTATTTGCATATGTTAACTTATTAAGAACATTTAATATCCTTAACTACATTGTGTAGTTTCAGATTGTTAATACTCCTGAGAACTTACAGCTCTAAGACGACAAAGACGCACATTTAAGAAGGTGAAAATCTGATAGGAAGAAGTATCTTATAAAACTTCACACTGCCAATGAATGTGATAGACATAGGTGATACTGCCTGTGCCTTATCCCCCGGTCCTTTTTTTTTCATATCAAGACATTCCTCAGGCAATCTTTTAAATACAGCTAATGACTAGAAAAAATCTGACAAAACACATTAAGCTGGAATTTCTCAATGTGCCATCACTGGAATATTTAACAAACCTTGTTCTAGGTTGATGAGTGTGCAATAAAATTCAGTCAAGAGTTTATTTGCAATTTGGTTCTTTTAGTCCTTTCCAGCTACCAAGGCTTTCTCAAACTCCTGGGAGTCACAGAGAAACAAACATTTTTTTCCCAGCAATATAACTTTCCCTCATGGGATAGTAATTTTGAGACTATGCTAGTAGCTTTTTAGCCAGTCCACAATAGCTTGATATTTTTATTTCTGATATTTCTTGGTTTGCTGAAGTGAAAATACTGAGACACAATTCATTCATATTGAAATGAAGTTCTATGATAATTTTCTACATTTTGGCCCACTTGATGAAAACAACGATAAAAGATAGATATCTCCAAAAACAAAATGTCTTACAGAAAGAAGTAAGTGTTCCTCTCCCCAGGCAGTAAAATAAAGTCTACACTATAAATTTTGTGTTCACAGGAAAAGAAATTATACTCAGAAATCATCTGAACAATTCAGCTTGTTCTATATATATGGTAAACATTAAGACTTAGAATACACAATGACTAACTATGTTTTACATTACAGTCAAACCAGTCACAAACAACTATACATTTCTTATTCAAGAACATTCTAGCATTAATTATGTTTTTTTAGGTGAAAAATAATTATCTTTTCATTCACGTTAGGTTGTTGTGGAAAATGTTTTTAGGGTTATATGAGACATAATTAAAGTTTCATGGATGTTAAAAAAAAAAAAAAAGAAGCAACAGCAAAGCAACAGAAAAATAATAATAAAAAAGAATAAAGAATCCAAAATTTGTATTATTTATGCATTCTACAGAACAAATTGTAAAAACTTTGAGCATGCTGGATCTTCGCCATCTGAAAGACTACACACCTGTATTTTGAATAATCCTTGGGATTTATTGGATGCTTAAAGTTAATTACATACTGAAATACTTTTCTAGACTGGGGCAAAAAAATATACATGATTTTTAAGAGACATTCATAAGATTTGAAAACTAAACGTGTAAGGCAAAGTAATTAAAACTTCAAATGAAAATGGCATTTTTTAATTTCAAACTTATAATGAATTCATTTTACCCTAAGCATAAGTCCTGTAGGAAAGGTTGGGAGAGGATCTTATTTACCTTTACAACACTCTTCGCAGAAGCTATCATATAATGAAGTCTCAACTTTATGTTTTCGGTGTTTGTTCAACTAGAGACTGAACTTTACAGAGCCACCAGGCTTTTACTGTGGTGTTTTCTCAGCGTTTAGTAGAACATTCTCTAAGACTCAGGTAAAAGATGGCATTTGTTAAGAAAGCTCACTAGTATTCATCGAGAGAGACAGAGAAAGTATACAGATGAAATATATCCACAAAAAATAGCAAAAGCCACCATCATCCCAATGTTCTTCTTATGTATATTCTCCAATATTTTACAAGTTCACAGACAGAAACCTAAGTGACTGTTTCTCCTCCAGTTATAGATTCTCTCCTTGGAACTCTTGTCCATCATTTTAGGGGGAAAAAAAAAAAAAAAGGAAATCTATCATCTCAGAAAATGTAAGATAGAAATCAGATCAATATAACAGATGTCTCTGCATAACGCTTCACTCATATAGGCACACACATAAACACTCATGAAGGGTTTATCTATGCTCCTGTGTAGTACGTGGCTGTAGGATCAAACAGATGTCTGAGTAATAACCGTGCATTTCTGGTCCTCGGGGCTGTTTGAGCACTGATCACTTCTACTGAAGTTAAAGTGATTTCTGACACTTGGCATCATAGCAGTTGTGCTGCTTTCTTAGAAAGATACATATAAGCAAATAGAGATGGCAGTGGGAGTATAGGAAAAATACCAATTTGACTTCTTTTGTTGGCTTCAAGAGTCCTCTGCAATGAGATATCATTTAACCCGGTGTTATTTAAAGAGCTGATTTAACCTGGGACAGAAATTGGCTTATTGAGTAGCATGGAAATAGGAATTAATTATTCTTAAATTGCTATGAGTATCAATTCCCAAAAGCTAGCATTTCTCTCAATCTCTCCTTCAGATAACTGTAAAATGTCTTTTTTTATATATATTTTGAGAGCAATATAAATAATTTATAGTAATGCATGTAATAGATAAATAGCACTTGGTTTAGTGAAAATAAACACCCAAACCGATGAAATATTGAGAGCTACCTGAGGGGTTTCCAAAGAAGGATATCTTTCAGTTAAATTTCTCTAGTGACCTTCTACCGCAAAGCGCCATGCTACATAAATCAGAAAAAATCACTTGGATATAAAGAGGAATGGTCTGATATATCGTAACTAGAAAATTTATTTGTAAAAAGAACCATCTGGAAAAAAATTCCTTCTGCTTGTTTCCCTATAAATAATGCAGAAATCTTGCCTCAGAAAGACAAATGAAGACTTACACTCGCAGTCAGAGTTCTCAGTTCCAGGATCTTTGACAGACTCTTGATTCTATAGTAATTAATTGATTTCAAATTGGAAATGAAGATCATTCATTTCACCATGATTTAAGGAATGAGACAAAATCAGAAAGCAAGAAAGGCTCTCCTGAGTTTTAAAGTAAATATTCTGATTTGTAGCTTTTGAAACTACTCACAGAAATGCATTCCCATGCTTACCAAAATTTATTTATATAATGCTGGGGGGGAGTCTACTAATTTGTCTGTCATTGTATTTACCTCATAAATTAAAAAAATAATAAATTGATTTATTGACAACAGAATTAAGCCAAAAGGTAAGGCTTCAAATATTCTGTACTTTAGAAGAACTCCAGCAACTTAAATTTTATTACTGACTGTTGAAATCAAGAGATTTTGAACTCAATATCCAAAAGATAAACGGATTGGTTCCTTTCTGATCTGTTGCTCTGATAGGGAGTGTGGGAAACGAAATAATTTTTGCATAAATGGTTTGTTTCTTGGCTTCTCTACTAAAAAGAGAGTCATTTTATTTTAGGGTTATTGTTATCATGGCATAGGCCTTCAGATTAGGTCCAATCATATTCATTTGGGTACAATTAATTACTGCTTCAGGCTTAGAAAAATGAATACTCCAAATTACTTCATGTGATTACAAACCAGAGAGAAGAGTTTAATCCTGTCGAATAAGTAACAGGATCCATCAGCGTTGGGAGTTAAGAGAGAAATTCAACAAAACAGTATACAATTTTTTGTTTGTATCAAACTAGTTAACTAGATAATTCTAGCTATCTTCGTTTCAAATTTTGTATGTACAGAGATAAGGCATTTTCTGTCTTTATGTTACTAGTCAGATCAGTTCTTTACAGAGGTTTAATTTTAGTGAGTAACACTGAAGCAAAAATTACCTGTTTCAAGCCAAAAATAACCTTCACAAAAACACAGCCACCTCGTCTACAGATGGAGAAAGGCATAGGTTACAATACAAGGCATTATTGTTGAGCTGTAGCTGTTTCTCTATGTAGAAAAATATGAACTTGTGAAAGTAACTGCAGGATGTCTTGCTTTCATGCAAATGTCCCCAACAATAATGGATTGTGCAGCAGATTCTTGGCCAAGGTACAAAGATGTGACACAGATCTCTCCCTCTTCTATCATGCTGACATTCAAAGTATCCAGCAGAGAAAAAGAGAAAGTGGCTTGTAAACAAATTACTTCTTCATTTATTATCCGGGAAAATAAAATAAAGAAGAATGTAATAGAAGAGAGAAGAAAATAAATATTTGATGGTATTCTGGGACCTGCTGTCACTGACTTGCAAGGCTTTGCTGATGCTGAATGAGGTACTGAGCAATAGCTCAGTTCTTCTGAGCTTGTCCTACAGTTACTTCGCTCATGTTGTTTTTAGTTAAAAAAAAAAAAAAAAATCAGTGCTAAGAGGAGAAAAAGAAGTTGTTATGTACAACCTGAGCCCTATGGGGCTAGGGGATGGTGACATGATTTGGAAGGGTTTGGAGATTGCAGAGGGTGGCTAGGAGGATAGTTGGGGCATTCAGCCCTCAGCAACCAAGGCATAGCTGTCTGAACACACACAAATATCCTTTATAAACCCATTCAGATTGTCTTCATAAGGACAGTGGGAAATCAGAAAACTCTCATTTAGCTTCCAACCCCCTTATTCAAATGCTGTTATTTCACAGATGTCATCTCTACTCTTAAATTGCTGATTCTTTCAGGCAGACATTTGAATTCATATTTCAGTCGTGCCAGACAATGTGTGCTGCCCATAAGGTGGCTCTGAAACACACAGATGTGTTTTCCATGTGAATAAGGAAAACGTCTACCTACAAAGTTAAGCAAATTTCTAGGAGAGAAGTGCAACCATAAATGCTCACATGATCTTGGGGATATGCCATGTTAATCAGGGCATTACTTTGTGTGTTATACAAAGAGATCCACTTAACTTCAGCAAAGTCCAAACCCTAAACTGGGCAAACACCTTGCAAGGTGAGATATTTCTCCTTCCTCAGCTTGTTTTGTGGTGATTTGACTGTTGTGAAAGCACACAGTATTCCAAAGTGTATTCACAATATACAAACTAACACCCTATATGTGATATTTGCTGACATGCAGGAATAACTACTGTCCTGATAATCAAGGAAGCTTACTAAGTTCAAACAACCATTTATCATACCATTAACTTTGTGCCTAATTTCATAAACAGGAAAGCAGCATTAAGAAGGAAATCACTACTGAATTAAAGCTCAAACTGTTGTCCATTGTTCATCTGCTACAGTACATAGGTTCCCGATGACATTCAACTAATGAATTTTCTTGATGATTAACTACCCATTATACATAACCATTGTAATGGAAACATATTAGCTCATGATACAAGTGAGGTGGTTGTGTCATTACTACAAGTGAGTTGGTTTTTCCTTTTTTCTTTCTTCTTTTTCTTTCATGAATTCAAAGCAAAGAAAGCTTGGGAAAATATCATTAAAATTCAACAAATTGCTGAAAAGAAAATATTGTTCTGCTGAGCGATTAAATGTGTTTAGATGAAACTTTTTCACTTGCTGTTGAATTAGTAGAAAAGTAGAATGCAGACATGGACATAAGCTAGATCCTACTGAAGAATATTTACTGAAGGTGACTTATTGAAATATCCACCTCTTGAGAGAAGGCGAAACCTTCAGGGTGGAATGTGCTGAATAATTCATTCTATGATAGTTCCCAAAGCAGCGTGACCTGTGACCTTAGCTGTTAACGAACCATAGCAGGGGAGCCTGGTATGCTGGAAAAAACAAAATGGAGTATAGAGTAGGGTGGAGGTCCCACAGCTAAATTCAGTGATCATTCCACGGGGACAGGGCTTTGATGATGCTATTGGAACTGTTAAGCTAACTTGTTTTCCTGAGCCAGCAGTTTTCCATCTTTCTGTCAAAAATGTGTTTTCAACTCAACTTTGCAAGACCATGGTCTGTATGACTGGAGTCACTCAAACTTCACCTGAAAGTATGGAAAAAGTATAAAATGGTTTAAGAGAGAGGAAACTTCAGGGGCAGAATAGTGGGGGAGGTACCATCACAGACAAGTCAGTATCAGTCAAAGAACTGAGCCTCTGCTCCCATCAGGACACCTGCTGGATAAGATTCTCATACTAGGTTATGCTGAGTACTTCCCAGGGAACTTAGAAATCTCAAAAGAGTTACTCCTCAACTTAATGCTATCATACTTGGCCATATTGTTCATGTTCTTGGTTAACCTCACATGCTTTACAGATAGTCAGTTTATCACCAGCAATCCCGAAGAATCTGTAATCTGTTGCTTTAATAAATTGCAGTATTCAGTATTCTAGCTATGAGCACTCTCATTGGGCACAGCCAAAAGCTTTAAAAGTGGTCATGAGAGCCCACTGAAATGCAGCTATATGAATTGGGCAGTGTGCTTTTGGTGAATCTGTAATTGCGATAGTTCATATATTGAAAGCAGCTGGATTTATAGCGTTGAATTGAGCTTTGCTCAGAATCTCAGATCAGACACACCCAGCTCTTCCAGTATTTGAGGACAAGATAGAATGTAATGGGCTTATTTTCTGTCAAACTTCTCTGCCCTTTTCATGTGACATCTACTTACTTTTTACACTTATTTTCATTATAATTGTAATTATACAGAACACAATCCAGAAATGAGACAAAACAAAAAAATAAAGGACCATGTATACTTTGCAGCCCTGCTTCTCTTAGAACCCATCTTTTAATTATCTGTAGATGTTTTATGTCTTCTCTTTTGCCCCTTTGCACTTCAATTCACATTCTGAGAGTGCTCTGCTGTTGCTTAAACTGTACTGACATCTTGTGGCGTGGAATTTGTAGGATCCTAAAACTAAACCTTCATAAAATACAGATTTTCTTATTTGCCTTTATGCAAATATTTCCTTCTTTATCTGTTGCCTTTGGAGCTAGTTAGTGTTTACTTGCTTGCTTGCAACCAAAGGTGGTATGAATGGTTTGCATAAACACAGCAGCATGTTTCAAAAAATGTATTTACCATTATAAATCACAGAATCACAGAATGACCAGGGTTGGAAGGGACCTCAAGGATCATGAATCTCCAACTTCCCTGCCACATGCAGGGCCACCAACCTCCACATTTAATACTATACCAGGCTGTCCAGGACCCCATCCAATCTGGCCTTGAACACCTTCAGGGGCGGGGCATCCACAGCCTCTCTGGGCAGCCTGTTCCAGCACCTCACCAATCTCATAGTAAAGAACTTTCCCCTGACATCCAACCTAAATCTTCCCTCCTTCAACTTAAAACCATTTCCCCTTGTCCTGCTGTTATGCAGGCATAAATGTCAAAAGTTCTTTTCAACACTCAGGAGCATTTGCCAGTGCAGTGAAACTGCTTCAAGGCTGAGGTGAACTTAAAAAATATCTATTTAAAATGTTTGAGTTATCATGACAAAGTAAGATTTTCCACTATAAAAGCAGATGCTGCATCTGAAGTCTGTTGATTAAAAAGCCTGTGGGGGTGAACAGGCACACTCACACGCTCTCACACACATGTACCAAAAGAGAATGCTATTAATTTCCTAGCTGGTGTTTTATCACCTTGGCAACAGCAAAGCATTTAGAAAAACTTCAGGTCTTTTCATCACTGAAAATGGAGACAAAATGCTGGCAGTAATCATCAGCTGAATAAAGATCTCTTAGTGAAAGTTCATATACAAAATAGATTATACAAGAGCAAAGAAGAGTCCTAAGAGTATAGCAAATTCCAAATAATTTTTTCATCTTTTGAAAATAAGAAGAGATAGCTTGGGATGGTCCAAAGAGACCCAGAGAGACTCAAGCAGTGGGCCCATCCTGAGGTTCAACAAAGCCATATGCAGAGTCCTGAGGGAATTAGAGTTCTGAGGGAAGTGGCTGATGTAATCACCAAGCCACTCTCAACGATATTTGAAAAGTCATGGCGGTCAGGTGAAGTTGCTGGAGACTGAAAAAAAAGGCATAGTTGCTTTCACTTTTAAGAAGGGTAGGAAGAATGATCCAGAATGTCAGCCTCACCTCTGCACTGAGAAAGATCACGGAGCAGATCCTCTCGGGAGCTATGCTAAGGCACATCAAAGAGATAGAGAAGATACAAGACAATGGGCGAGGCTTCTCCTGCCTGACCTACAGTGTCCTTCTATGGTGGCATAATTGCATCATTGAACAAGTGAAGCGGCATTAATACCATCTATCTGGTCTTTTGCAAGGACATTGATACGATCCCCCACATCTTTCTCTCCAAATTGGAAAGGTAAGTATTTGATGAGTAGACTGTTTGATGAAGGAGGAAATGGTTGCAAGATCATACTGAGAGTGGTGGTCAGTGGTTCAATATTGGGATGGAGATCAGTGAAAAATGATGTGCACTAAGGGTCTGTACTGGGACTGATGTTCTTCAATATTTTCACCAAGTCCTCACCCTCAGCAAGTTACAGATGACACCAAGATGTGTGATGCAGTCAACATGCCTGAGGGATGGGATGTCATCCAGAGACACCTAGACAGGCTGAGCAGCAGGTCCAGGTGAACCTCACTAGGTTCAAAAATCCAAGTGCAAGGTCTTGCTCTTGGCTCACAGCAACTCCCACAATCAAAACAAGCTGATAGAAGAAAGGATAGAATAGAGCCCTGCCGAAATGGACTTAGGTACACTGGTGAATGGCAAGCTGGACATGAGCCAGCAATGCAATGTGTCCTTGAGGCCCACACAGCCAACCATATCCTGGACTTCATCAAAAGAAATATGGTCACCAGGACGAGGGACTTGATACTGCCCCTCTACTCTGTGCATCCAGTATTAGGCCACAGAAATGATCTAAGGGATGGAATGTCTCCCCTATGAGGGCAGGCTGATAGAGCTGGGGCTGTTCAGCCTGAAGAAGAGAAGGATGTCCAGCCTGATCTTGAGTGCCCCCAGGAGCTGGGGATTCATCATATCTCTGGGCAACCTGTACCAGTCCTTCACCACCCTTATCAAACTTTTTCCTTATATTCAGTCTAAATCTCCCCTCTTTTAGTTTAAACCCTTTCTCCTTGTCCTGTCATGATAGACCTCACTAAAGAGTTTGTATTCTATCTTCTTTTACCCTCCCCTTAAATACCGAGTTGGACTAGAAGCAGAGGTTCACATCACACTGTTTGTGTTATCTATTACTGTAGCACCTGAAAATCTTGTTTTTTTCTCTACATACATGATACATGAATTATCTGCATATTTGTATATTTATCTGCACAGGATCCTTTCAAGAGAGAGAAGCATTACCATATTTCTTTTACAGATGGAGAACTGACACAGGAGAAGACTAAGTTGGTGCTCTGGGGACACCTAACCTCACCGCCTATTGAGATATCATTAAAAAGAGGAGCCAAGTTTCATCAGTGCAGAGTATGCGCTTCCGTGTCAGATGTCATTCTGTCAGACTGGTCCTCTGCTGCCATCTGTTGCACAGCAACAAAATGTAACAGAATACTGATGGGAAAATTCAACCTCTACTGCCATCCCACCAATATCCACCTTACCCAAATCATGGGCAAACATAATAAAATAGGAGGCATTATTTTCGGAGTAGCTCTCATATATCTTGGTCTCTGGATGTTTTCAAAATCCCACTAACCATTGACTCGAGCAACCTGGTCTAAATTCAGTGCTCATCCTGTTTTGAGGAGAACACAGAAATAGATTTCTCAATTTTTATTCAAACCTGAATGACTCTGTAGTTCTGTTGATCTATATATATTACTGACATTTCACTTAGTGCTTAAAAAAATGCTACTATACAATAACAATCAGTATCCATATTTATAACTGCTTGTTGGCATTGTCAAATGAAAATGTGTTGAATTCTTCTAAAAACCAACTATATAGAAAGAACTCACTGACACTAGATAAGATTCACCAAAGTAACTAGAACTTTCAACACTATTTTATTTTCAGAAAGAATTTTTTTTTCAAAAAAGCTGTCTCTCCAAAATATAGTGGTATCTTCCAATAGTGCTTTAAATTAAAAATAAGTTTAGAAATTATAAGGAGCTAGAGGCAACTGTCCATTTGAATTCATTTTAATTAACAACATGATCACATTCTAATAACTGGTCTTAAGGAATCATAAAAAATGGATAAAATTGATTCTGAAGCTTCCCTTTCCGTCCTTGCAGAAATACAGAAATATCCAAGTTATAAGAAAAAACTGGTAAACTACCTGCTAAGTGATTAATGCAGAAAAATATTTCAAGGGACTGTGATTTATTTATAGTTAAAAGTTTCTGAGTGAAGAGATCCCCTTTGCAATAAATAAGCTGCCAAAAGCCCAGAAAGTAGGTTGATTTGGCAGTGCAAAGCAATCCGAGACGAATTACTTAAACTCATCTCGGGCTTTGGAAGCTTGCGTTTTTCGATGTGTTTGAAGTAAATTCTTGAGAGAAAACTGAAATCTGTTTTGAGGGGAAACCTCATTTATTTTAGACTTCTATGGTGGTCTGAAATTAGTGGAATACTTTTTTATCATTCTTTACTTTATACTGAGTACAGTTTTTACATATTTCTGACTTTCACCACAAATCCTTTACAATTATGTGTACTTCATATATATATTTCTTGTTATAGTGGTTAATTCTTAGAGGTACCGCTGACCTGCAGAGAGTGATTTGACCTTTGTAATAATTTAGCTTAATGCTACATTTACATCACCGCTACTCACAAGAACATATCCCTTATGCACTACTTACAGCATCTTTAATTTAGTGTTCCTCAAAACCCACCATAATACATAACATTATGTTTTCTAAGTAGTGACTGGAGTTAGGTTATAAATATATAGTATGGGTATTAAATTTCTGGTATGATAAGATGTAAGCCATGCACACTATTTTAGTAACATTAGTGGTATGAATATTTATATTTTCTACTACTAAAGAATTTTAAGTGCTATTATGATTCCTGATCAATTTTCTATAATGTTTGAAAGGTCATGAAGTGCAGGAGAGGTGTCTGAAGACTGGAGGAAAACCAGTGTCACACCAGACTTCAAAAAGGGCAAGAAGGAGTTGCTGAGAAAACTACAAGTCAGTCAACCTCACCTCAATCCTTGGGAATGTGATGGAACAACAAGCGAGCAGAAAAAAAGAAGGTTATCAGGAGCAGTCAACATGGATTCATGAAGGAAAAGTCATGTTTGATCAAGCTGGTTGCCATCTATGATGTCACAATTACCTGGGTAGATGAGAGGAAGGCAGTGAATGCTGTGTACTGTGACTTCAGCAACACTTTAGACATGGTCTCCCATAACATACTCATAGGTAAGCTTAGGAGGTGTATGATAGATGAGTGGACAGTGAGGTGGATTGAAAACTGGTAGAACTGGATGACTGGTAGAACACAGAGGGCTATGACCAGTGGCACAGAGTCTGGTAGGAGGCCTGTAACTAGAAGTGTTTTCCAGAGGTCAGTACTGAGTCCAGTCTTGTTCAGCAGCTACATTAGTGATCTGGATGAAGTGATAGAATGCACTCACAGCAAGTTGGATGATGATACAAAGCTGGGAGAAGTGGCTGACGCACCAGAAGATTGTGTTATCATTCAGTGAGACCTGGATAGCCTGGAGAGTTGGACAGAGAGGAACCTTTGGCAGATTAGAATAGGCCACACTTGGGGAGGTGGAATAACTTCATGCACCAGTACAGATCTGAGGCAAAGGAGCTCTGTAGAGAAGGTCTTGAGTGTCCTGGTGGATGGCAAGACAACCAGGAACCAGCAATGTACGCTTTGATCTAGAAGTCCAAAGGTACCCTGGGGTGCATTAAAAAGAGCATAGCCAGCAGGTCTAGGGTGGTTATATTCCCCCTCTACTCTGTCCTGGTGAGGACACATCTGGAGTACTGTGTCCAGTTCTGGGCTCCTCAGTTCAAGAAAGGGAATTGCTGGAGAAAGTCTAGCGCAGGACAACAGATTATTAGGGGCCTGGAGCATCTCCCATATGAGGCTGAGAGGCCTGGGGTTGTTCAGCCTAGAGAAGAGAATACTAAGGGAGGATCTTATCAACACTTATGAACATCTAAAGTGTAGGTGTCAAGAGAGTGGGGCCTCTTTTCAGTGGTGCCCAATGGGAGAACAAGGGGCAATAGGCACAAATATGAAGTCTCATCTGGGGCTGAGTTGGGCAGTGCCATTAAATGAGGAAGAATCATTGCCTTTATGATGTGGCAGCAGAGGGTGGAGAGGAGGAAGGGCAGATGGCCTGAACAAGGCAACATGACTTCCTGTGGAAGGCTATGAAGCTGTGGGGTATTGGCCATGGGCCTGCTACTTCTTAGGGACTAGTTGGGTATCAGTCAGCACATGTTAAGTTGCTTTGCTAGCAGGACATCAGTGAGTGAGCAGTTCTGTTGTTATTCTCAATCAGTGAATGGTAAGTAATTGCATAGCATATATATGTATACATTTATTATCATCACATCCTTGTTTCTACTTTCCTTATCTCAGTAAATTGTGTTTATCTCAATCCACAAATTCTGTTTTGTTCCAATTCTCATCCCTCATCCCACCTGGGGAGAAGTGAGCAAACAACTGTGCTGTGCTCAACTGCCTGCCGGGTTAAACCACAGAAGAGAGTGACAGAGCCCTGGAACAGGTTGCCCAGAGAGGGATGAGAGTCTGCTTCTCTGGAGATATTCAAAGCCTACCTGGATGTTTTTCTAGGCAACCTACTGTAAGGAACCTGCTTTAGCAGGGGGTTGGGTTTGATGGTCCCCAGAGGTCCATTCCAGCTCCTACAATTCTGTGCTTCTATGTTTCTTAGAAGAGAAAAGAAAGTCAGTGTAAGATCATAACAAACTGCAGAAATGTTTCATTGTGCTCTTATATTACTCCAATTAACATAATGATTGAGATTTACAGTTAAAGTACAAGGACAATCTGATTTGTTTCTGGAAAAAAAGTTGTGGTGGGATCACAAACAGTAGTCATCTTTAGAAATGTATTATCTTGCACTTTTCTCAAGCCTTGATTTTGCTCTCATTTCACTCAGTCAAAAACTAATTCATTTTGGAATGAAGGCCACAGGCATTGATAGTTGTGTTGTATTTTGCACTGCCTCAAAGACAAAGAATAGAGCCTCCAAAGATCTGATGTCCTGAGGAAACAGTTCAAACAAATTCTGTAATGTGTCACTGGAGAAATCCTTCAGAACTAATATTTAAAAAAATAGAAATAAATGTTTTCTTTCTCTGATGCATATTAGCTGAGTATACTAATTCCAATTGATCCCTTTTTAGTAAATCTGAATAAAATATAGAAGTTTATGAATGAGAAAAATATTTCCTACCGAAATAATATTCTGGAAAACAAAAGAATTAAAATGCAAACAAAAGGATTTAAGTTATATATATATATACAGAAAAATATAGATGCTTGCTTTACTGATTCTAAATATCTGCCTCCTTAGAGTGGACATATCACTACCATCAGAATCAAAAACAATTTCTTAAAAGTTGAGAAGATGTTGATGAACTTAGTTAAAACAGATTGCTTCTTTATGCATCTATCTATGTATGTTTATGCATGTATGCGTGTATTTTTTGTTGTCTGTTGTGAGGTGTTAATGACAGAAGGGTAATTTCATCTGCATTTTTTTTCCCAATACAGAATGTTTCCTACTGACAGCCATGCTTCCCAAATAAGTGTTCTGTGATAAAAAATCCTTTTTAACTAGCACTTTAATCATGTTTACAGTGATTAAATTACATCAGACATTCATTTTTTAGCTACATCAACATCTATTTTGTAATTATAAAACTCAGTGGATGAGGAGGCCATTTAATAACAGAAAAACTTTTGGTTTTCATGACTTTTTTTTTCCTCATTGAAATTGTTACATTTGTTTTTCAAAATATTACAGCACACAAGACTCAGCCATGCAATTTCACACATGTGATGGCAGTAGGCACCAACTAAGTAAGAATCCAATTTGTAAAAGCTTTCACTTTATCACATCACCCTTGAAGGATGCTCTATGCAGTAACTATATGAGCTATCCATAATAAATGATCCACGGGGAAAAGTGATTAGTCATATCTGTAGTTGTTAGTTTAGCAAGCTAAAACACATCCCAGTGCCTTACTGATATATATTTAGAGGCACAAATTCAATGACCAAAGCGGATGGGTAAAAAATCCCTAGTTATGTAATTTATTTTACGAAAGTTCTTTGTTAAAGAAAAGCCATGAAGACAACTTCCTATAGCACAATGAAATGAGCATGGGAAAAGAGTGATCTCTTCTGGCACATACATGGACTGGTCAGATGGCTGATATTTGCAACAAGTTAGGATCACGTTAAACAGATGGCACAAAAAAACACTTCTTTTTTTGCTCTATTTCCCAAAAGAGAAAACAATTGACACACGATATGCCATGACATATTGTCCCAGTCTGCTCTGCATCTAGCTGTAACATTTCATAATACTTCTTTCTTCATATGAGATGTTACAAAGAGACTTGATCTCTAACATCTTTCCCTCTACCACTAAAGTATCTTAGGTATTTGTTTTCTTTCTCATTAAAGTAATTTAATAATTTTGGCAAATTTCTTTTGCTGTTATATCAGGTACCAGCAGATAATATATAGGCATGAGCATCCTAATAGTTTGTCCTCAGCAAACTTTTACTGTGACTCATCACAATTCATTTCATTTAAAGGAAGTACAACATGAAACACAAATCTGGGCATCTTTTTACTTCTGAGTAATTAGTGAAACATATAATGTCTGCCACTAAATTTTCTTCTTCATACAGTAACTGGAATTCATTAGACTTAATAGTCAAAGCAACCTGTGCTGTTATCTTCTGAATTTCCCTTCCCAAGGTTATGGAGTATGTTTTAAGATTCTGGATCACAGTAGATAGTATTCTGAATATTACCCAGCTATAATACAGATTCTTAAAAGTATCCCACCAGAACTTTTCAAAATACAACTGGTCCTTTTTTTTTTTTTTTTACAAAAAGTATCATAAAACTCCTCATCTCTTCCTTGCCAATGATCTAGCATTTCTGTACAATGAGATACTGTAGTTCATAACAGCCTATTGAACGCCCAGTCAGAATTCTCCCCTCATTAGAATTTAATGTGTTTATTATTTACAGCTTATACTTGTCTTACTGCATCATGATATTATTCTTTCATCATGTAACAGCAATACGAATACATCAAAGTCCTATGTTACTGAACAGTCTGCAATTATCAGTCCCTGAATTGTTACATTTTTCCTCTTAAAAAAGTGGTGCATTACATTTTTCTTCCACTAAGATCCTTTAAGCCATTAGTTTGACTGAATAACACTAAAAATGACCACTGAGTCACTGAGTATTTTTTTCTGTTTTAATTCCAGTTATCAACCTCTTATCTGAAAGTAAGCAGCTTTTCTGTTTTCATTATAAATCTTTTTTTTAAAAGTGTTATAAAATGCACAGGGTGAGAAGTAAGTGAAAGGGTTTTTTTGTTTATTTTTCAGTAAAGTACTTCTGAATGTCAATTAGGTTATTTGTCAAATTTCTAACTTCACTGTTTCTGTGAAAGGACAGGTTTTAGACTGAGACACTAGTTACAGAATGTCAAGACACTTCCTACATGATCTTACCTGTACCATTTATTATTCTCTTTCTGGGGTGCTTTGCTTTGTTGCTTACATTGTATTATGTTTTCCCAATGAAGAATGGAGATAAGAACAATTTTTTTCCCCAATTTGTTTGATTTTTGAATATAGATTTTTTTGAAAAGGAGCTCATTATTGCCTGTAGGTATTTTAGGCACTATGATCTTTGCAAACCTTACAGATTGTCTTGATATAAATATACTAATAATACAAAACTAGAGAGAGAATTCATTATCACTTAAAATGCATCAAATGGCAGTGAAACTGATGCAGTTTTATCATTTTGTAGCTAGTATCTGCAGAAAATCTTGATTGAAGCCAATTAATAGAAACTGCAACCTTGGATGTCTTTTATGATATTAAAGCAAACTCAGGATAATTAAGAGTGAATTTCAGTGATTTTACAAATAATACAAATTGAAAGTCATCAAAAAAACAATTAAGATGTGGCTGGAGAACATCAAAGCAGCTATATAAACATCAAGTTCCAATTTCTTGCTTTTGCTAATTTCTGGATATAGAAAAGCTAAATTGCCTAATATTTAATCAAGATATCTTGAGATAGAAAGTTAGCCATCCTATTCCTTTTCCACAAACAAACAAAATCAAGTAGCACACGATCCTCAGAAGACTGAGAAGAAGAATAAATCATATCTGATCCGATTGCCTTCTATGATAAAAATGCCTGGATCTCTAGATGAGGTGAGATCAGTAGATATAATTTAATTTGGCTTTAGAAAGGCTTTTGATCCAGACTCTCTTCTTGGAGAACTTCTATCCTCTTTCTGAGCAACCTGATTTGAATTCAGGGTTGTCCCTGTTTTGAACCGGAGTTTTGTTTAGAGACCTTCTGAGCTCCCTTCAAAACTGAGCTATCCTGTGACTTTTAGATAGTCTTTATAAGTGTGATGAGATCTAACCTTGTTGAATCAGCATTCTCTACTGCCTGTAGAGGATCACTATGGTCTTTATCTAAGGGACTACAAGAAAGTGTCTAAAATTAGTTGGAGTGTACCCTGGCAAACTGAGATAGTACAGTTACCATTATCTGGATTCTTTAAGAATGGATTAGTGTACATTATTGTTTTCTCTGGCTACTAGTGCCATAAAAGCTTCTTGAGGCTTTAAGCAGGAATCTTTGTGCTGTGCCATAGTGTCTCATCATAAATAATCCTCATTAAAAGTATATAAATAATAGTGTCTTGCAGTGATGACAAAACACCCAGATGATTTTACCTTCTATTTAAAATCTCACTACATAGAAATCTACCTCTAACTGGATGCTCAGATTTTTAATGAATCAAATTAAATGGTTGCTTTTTTCTTTGCAGTGGTTCCTAATTCTGATATCTGCTTTCAAATCATTCCTCACAATATTAAATTTGTAAGTCATGAAAATTCCTGGTCACTTAACTGCATGAAAGGCAACAGTATCTGAAGAAAAGGACTTAGGCTCAGGAGATTTGAACTCTATTAATCTCAGACAAGTAATTTCATTTTTGTTTTCCCACTGGTCCTCCTTCTCTATCTCTCATTACTTAATGAGATATTGGGATCCCAAATTCAGATAGGACCTCTTTAACACAATATAACATTCTCCTAAATTATTATTTCATACACAACAACATGCTGAGTGGGGAAAAAAAAAATGAGGAAAAGTAAACTAACTAGATCAACTATTAAATCTTACAGAAGTTTAAATCTTATCTTGGAGATTCAGATGTAATGATCAATTGTAGAACACATTAGATACAGACAGCATAATTTTTCTTTACCTCAGAGCACAATGTATGTTCCGAATAAAGAACCACAGCTTCACTGTAAATGTTCCTTGTATTTTCTTCTTAAAATAATGTTAAATTCCCACAGAATCACAGAATCACAGAAACACCACCAAGGTTGGTAAAGACCTACAAGATCATCCAGTCCAACCATCCACCTATCACCAATAGTTCTCATTAAACCATGTCCCTCAACACAAAATCCAAACGTTCCTGAACACTCCCATCTCAAATTAAATATTTACACAGAGTTTAACCATCTTTTCATATAATTTTATTGAACTAGATTATTGTTTATAAATCCAGAAATATCATTTACATTTGCATTTTATATTTTTTACAAAATATAAATAAGGCATTGATAAAACACGCTGGGCACTAAACTTGTTTGGAATGGAATTCCAAATGGAATGGAATGGAATCTGCAAAAGATCTTAGTTATCCAGGTTGGCAGCAAGCCAGATATATTTTCTGATTTCACGGTATACAGAGAGACAAGTCCTGTCTCTAAAAATCCTATCAAACAGGATCTTACAGGTTACCCAGTAAAGCAAAAAGTATTGATTATTTGATACCATCTCCAAGGCAGAGAAAGTCCTGTTCAAGAACATTTAACTCAAATGGCAAACTAGCAATATCCATCTTGAGTTCTTCATAATAATTCTAGTCAAGAAAGACAAGAATGAGACAGATAGCTGTCAGAAATACAGTTGTGAAGTATTAGTAGATCATCACATTATCCAAATGAGGTTTACACCTACACATTGACTATCATTGCTTCTTTACAAAAACATAAAGTGCACTGGATACTGTATCATCTTGGTATCATCTCCAAAATATATTATTCCAGTTTGCACAGCAAATAGATTGCCTTCATTCTCTGCTGCTTTCAGTGATAAAGATCAGCATTCATCAGCTATACCTTGCAATTTTTGGTCAGAAATCGCTAATTCATTTTTACTGATGTCTGTGGATGTGATTCAGAATCAGAAAGGTATACATTGTTTCTACTTCCATAGATTTGCAAATGCATAAACAGCACTAAAAAAGTTCCATTTGAGTTACCATGGATTTACAGCATTATTTTCTTTCTTGAATGTACGCTGTAGAATAAATAACGGTTTTATAAAGTCATTTCATTCACAAATAGAAATTCTGTGGCTCTACCTCATTAAAAGAAACAGTAGATTTTTATGGCAAAAATATTTAAGAGCTGTTTGTGCCAGTCATAGACTTTTTTAATTTATTATTATTTTTTGACCCCATATCTTATTTGAAGAGCTAGTAGAATATAAGAAATGATAGGAGATTTCACTGCATTTAAAACTAATATGGAGGCAGATTCAATGTAGAGATGCACAGTGGAGGGGTAAAAGAAAAAGTTCACATGCTAAAGCTACAAAGAAAAAAAAATCACTATGTGGTTTAACAGGTAGGCTGTGAAACTCACCTTCATAGGACACACTGAGCAACCTTATCTACCTTTGAAGTCAGCCCTCAGCTGAATACAGCTTTGAAACAGCTGATCTCACGAAGTTTGTACCCATCTAAATATTTTGAAATCTGGTGTCTATGTTTCACTTTACTCATTCAGGAATTACTTACTCCAAAATTTTCAACAAAAATTTCCATTTCAGAATTGTCAAAACAAACACTATTTGACAGAGCAAATTCTCAGCTACATAACACTATTTTTCGACAAGGTCACCATTGTTAGCTATGCTTTCTAACTGATAAACAAGAGCCTAATGTCTCACTTGTAAAACTCTGCATCAGCAAAGGTGACCCACTGTTTCTGTCACCACTGCTAAAATGCACCACCCACTACCTCACATGCTCTAACAATGCATGTATCACCATCATAAAATATAATGGGTCAATGGACATTCTACAAATGGAGTGCATGCCCCACCACACACCTCCTTCCCATGCAAGTGAAGACTTTTCCTCAACATAATGGGGTGATGTCCATCATTCTGCCAACTGAGAGTAGCCTTTGTTTTGAGATCTCAGATCATGGTGGACATTACACAGTGCATGTCATTTTTAATTTGTACAGTTCAATACAAAGTCCAGTTCAACAGCAGGTGTCTCTGTAGAGGTTGTAGAACTGATATACTGCCATAGACTTATGTAAGTTCAGCTGGATTATATCCAGGTTGAGAGATCTCTGGCATACACACATGGACGCTTCTCAGATCTTAGGTGTTGTTCAACTAGATAGCAAAATGTAGAACATACATAAGAACACTCAGCTTAACATTATCAAGTGAACTTTCTTATTTTGGTTCTGACAACATTTTCTATTCTTTCTTGAAGCCCTCTGTGGGCTATTTCCAGAGGAATGAGCTCCCAGCATAAAAGCACTACAGCTGCACTGAGACCCAGAATCAGACTGAATCATAGAATCTCTGAAGTAGAGATTCTTTGCAGGCAAGAGAGAGGCAAAAAAACAAGCCAACAATACTACATTATTCGCTGCTTGATTTGATTTCTGGTCAGCAGTGCAATTTCCTAAAAATGAACTGTGACATTTCCTACAGCTGCTTCCTGAGCATATAAAAAAGGAATCAGGTAGCTTGGGACTGCCATAAGGGAAAATGTTTACATGCTCTAGGTCTGTACACAGTGCAACGAAAAAAAAATAACCAATTCAACTATGTGATGAAATTCAATTATATTGATTCTCTTTCAGCAAAACAGAAAGAACATTATGTTTAAAAATGCATGGCAAGCAGCCATTCTTGTTATCATTTGATAATTTGAAATAAACATTATCCATTCTCAATATGGGTTTAAGATTGCAATCTTGTGTTGAACAGATGTTGAACTTAATAGAAAAATAGGTTAAAAATGGCATCTTTCTGCTGGCGTTTCATGCTTATGTTTTAATAGAGCCACCTGTGTTACCTTCCTTTAAACAGTACTTTATTTTTTAACATGTATACAATTTTATTCCTTTGATTTGGTTGACTAGCTTAGTCAATCTTTTCAGTAGAAAAAGAGCTCTAAACACATCAATGAAACAATAGAAAACTAATAACAATGCTCCTTAGTTGAGGCAATTTAATAGAAGTGGATCTACGTTTTTTATAGCACATTACATATATTTTCTTTCTGTCATTCACTTAAGTATATTTTTCACAGCAAAATCGCATAATGTTTTATGCAAATATTCTGTCAAGGATCAATAAGCAAGCTGATTTGATGGTTTCTCTTTATATAACATGTTCAGATTATTTGAATCAACGTTTTGTGATGACAGTGATAAAGGATGTCTCATGCTTTGAGTGCAAGAACAGCTTAAAATGATTATATTTGCACTGTATGGCAAGATATTGTACTGTATATTAAATTGGAGAAATATCTGTTTAGTGTCTCATTTACACTGGTAATTATTTTAGTAGCTTTTTTTTTTTTTTTTTAATTGTTTCTTCAAAATATTAAGAGAATTACTTGATGGCCTATATTTTACTTTTCTTTATATCAAAAGTTGACCAAAAACATTGAAAACAATAGAGTTATATATATAACTATAAACATAGTTACCAGAGACAATAGTAACTGCTTCAATATAATAAATACTTTTCAACTCAGCAAATTCTTAATTTTAAAACAGAGTTATCAAGCCAGCTACTACTGAAGCTGACTGAAAGCTTTCTTTTGAACTGGATGGAAGACAACCTGGACCTGACAAATGTCTTGATACAACAACAATATCTCTAAACCCATCAGATTTTAAATACTGCATATGTATCATACCGCTGACACCACATGCACTTCTGCCAAGAGAGTTTATGAGTTTTAGGAATGACAGATGAACTACACTGCTGAGAGTTCTGCAGCAACATTTCCAACATGTTCAGAGATGCGTACATTTTACCTGAGTCTAAGTGTGTTGCAAAGGAAGAAGATAAAGACAAACTGTTTTGCTCAAGTGTGGATACCAATTTGCAAAGGCAAACACTTGCTTCTGAATCCATGATTGCACGTTATGCAGGTATTAAATTGGATTTGTGTTAGAAGTAAATTGGATGTTAAGGTAGCATTAAAGAAACAATTTAATAAAAACATTCAAAACAAGTTGAAAGTATTGAATTAAAATGATTTAATCCAAAATGACTTACCAATCCATCAGTAATATTTTAATGCAAGTTTTCTCAACAGCAGTTGGAGCCTGGGAAAGAAGAGAAATTTGTCTCAGTTCCTCTTACAGGAAAATAGTAGTCAGAAGAGGATTCAGATACCTCAGGTCAGTGCAGTCATCTCAAGCACATCTGTGCATGCCCCCTTGTACTTGAGATGACACAGATTTACACCAGAAAGGCACACAATCACAGGTAGTAATGCAGATAATCAGGTTGTTGGTTTTATATAGTCCTTTCAAAAGTTATATTTAAAATAAATTATCTATTTAATAAATTGCCATGAAACCACCAAAGTGCACAAAATTAGATTTCTTAAATTTCTGAGGCAAATTATAGTAGTTGAGCAGTTTCCTACAATCATAGGATACATGGGTAAGTCAGGCATTCCAAATTAAGTTCTGCCCTTTGGCAAGTTCTTGATTGTACATAATTTCTGTTTTTATCAGACAAATTCAACAAAATGTGTTAAACACAGTTATAATCTTGTAGTGACAAAGAGGGCTACCATAAAGACCACTTGAATGTGCCCCTTAATGCCATACACTGAAACACAATTCCACGTGAAGAGAGAAATCCATATGCATAGAACCACAGAATAGCTTGGGATGGAAGGGGCCTCAAAGGTAATCTAGTTCCAACCCCTGTGCTGTGAACAGGGAATGCATACATACATGCATGTTGACTTATATATGCATTCATTTATGTATGTATAGATATTTGTTTATACATATTTATGTTTTACATACATTAGTCAAAATGAAGTGTTACCCTGAAAAGAAAAATAAAAAAATATAATTTCTGATTTAGAGTTTAATTTAATGATTTGAAAGTTTATTGAAAGCAGACCAGAGTAGAAATATTTGAACATATTTTTGAAGTTTCAACTCAGAATACAACTACAAAATTTAAATCATTGCAGACGTTAAAGAATGAAGTTCACTAAATTGACAGAAAATTTCATAATAAAATTGCCATTGACATTAACAAATTGTGACTCAAGTCCCAGTTTTAGAAACAAAAAGTACCTGTTTAAACAATGGGCTTGTCAGGGAAAAACAAAACAAAACAAAACAAAAAAATCACATTTGCTCAGGGTATAATTTTTTCATAATCAAGGATTCAAGACATTTTAGCAAATGACATACTATATCAAGTGATCACAGAACAGAAAACCTGCATATTTAGCCCTCTTCTGAAATGTGGCATTTTGGTTCATAAATTCTAGCTGAAAAACGGTATTTACAGTAGCAGAGTGAAACATTCCTGCCTCATAAAATATATGCATAATTATTGAGTCTAATCTCTTAGTCCCATCTCCATAGACATCATCCAGCTCTCCACAAAGTTGTTGTGAGTCTGGTAATTTATTCTTTATTAGAAAATAGATTATAATAATAATCCCATATAATTATTATAATAATAATTCCAAGCAGTTGATGGGAATAAGTGCATTAGACACTGTGCACAGAAAGAAACAAGATGTCTCTTTGTTTTCTCAGATGATCTTCTATTCAAAAACTGATTGACCTAACAAAAGCTGATATGTCACATAAAAAATCACAGCTAACACGTCAATGCTTAAGTCAACACTAAAATATTTAATTTAATTAGAAACAAAAGAAATGAGGCCAATGAAGATTCTAAATATTAGGAGGCTAAAAACATAGTTATTTGTAAATGCAATGTTAAATAAGCTTCTTCAAACCCATTATTTCTGAATATAAAGATGGCTAAATAAGATGAAATGTTCTGCAGGGGCTGGGGAGGGAAGGCAGCTGTCACTAAAAGCACTAAATTATAGAAATTTAAATGGTGTCGACAGTAAAATATGGCACTCCACAAAATGTAATCTCAACTCTGTTTCCCTTTAATACCACTCACTGCATCAGATCTGCAGTCTGTGTAGAAAGGCATTATACTTTATCTGAAGAAATCCCACTCAATCTCCTTCACAAGCAGACAATGACACAAAACATCCCTAACAGCATTAGTCAGTCACAAATACTGATATGCATTATGGGATTCTATTCCAACATCATTTTAGGCTTTTATGGTTCAGAACTTCAATGAATTAGATTGTGTTTCTAGTAGGAGGCTCTATGGTGTAAGAACATCAAATAAATACCTACTTCAATTGCATGTTTTCAAGATTTTCACAAATCCTTTCCATCAAAGATGATCACATCATAAAATCACATAAATTCACTTAAAAAAAAAAATAATAATCCCGTTATTAACCAGGCTAAGTGCCGAATTTTGATTAATTGATATTAGTAACAGTTAATTCTAATGAAGATCAGAAATGCTAAATTTGAGGACATCAGTCTTGAAGGCTTTTACGATCCCACTTGTTTTATTCCTACTTTGCATTATATTAGGCTTTCAAAGCCTACTCTGAGGCTGTACAAGGTGGAAGCACATATGCGTCACTGTTTGTCTGAATTACCCCATAACCCACACTGAACAATTCAGTAAGAGCAGCATCAAACTGCAGAACAAACCTTCTAATAATAACATGGAACTGAAATGGAGGCATGAAAGCCAGAACGAGAGAACTTACAGAAAAATCAAGAAAAAAATGAATCCTATTGATGGACAGTTGATATATGCTGTGGGAAATTTCCCAAAAGGCAGCTGACCATCTACATGGAATTTAAGAAAGTAGGGCAGAAAATAGTAATATAAGATTTAATGCAGCCTTGATTGCCATGAAGTGCTCTAACTTTCTAAACAGTGTTTGCACTCTCAGAATTTTTTTGTCTATTATGAACAAAATTAAGGCTAAGATACAGATACAAATTGCTTTGACTGGAATAATCAACTCTACTGTTAGATCATGAGAAGTCTGCTTTCAGATGAGTAGCTGATAAGTTCATGGAAAGGGTTGTTTATGAAGTACTACTTGATTATTATTATGACTGAATTTTATACTTAGAAAACAAGATACAAATTGCTACAATTTTAGCCTCTCTTTTCAGACTCTGTGTTATCTAAATAATTATGTGTGTGATTAAAATTTATCTCTTATTACTAACTGTTATCCTGACTATTTACTTGAATCTGTTTTTCCAACATACTATGAAAACTACCAAATATACAAGTCATATGTTTTCTCTTGTTATAATCTGCAAAAAGAGTAAATATTGGGGTTTCTCAAAGAGACATGATGATTACATTCTACTTAAAAAAATCACAATAGCTTATACAGTCTCTGTTAAAGTCAAATAATATTTAGGACTGTTTTATATATTAATTACACACAAGTGAAGTAAATAAAATATTAGCCTAATCAAATAGATGTTCTGAAGAATGTCCAGACAGTAGAAGTTGCATTTGACCCAGGGAACTGGGTCATAGAATTATAGAATTACCAAGGTTGGAAAATACCTCCAAGATCATCCAGTCCAGCCGTCCCCTTACCAACAATATTTCCCACCAAACCTGTCCCTCAGTACAACATTTAAATATTTCTTGAACACCTCATGTCTGGGAAGGTGATGGAGCAACACATCCTAGAAACCATTTCAAGGCACTTGAAGAACAACAAAATTATCAGGAATCATTATGGTTTCACCAAAGGGAAGTCATACCTGATCCACTTGATACGTTTCTGTAATAATATGATGAGGCTGATAATGATATAAGGAAAAGATTCTTCACTGTGAGGGTAGTTGAGTACTGGAACAGATTCCCTAAGGAAGTGGTCATGGCACTGAGCTTAACAGAGTTCAAGAAGCATATTGACAACATTCAGACAAAGAGTCTGACCACAAAGGTGGTCCTTTGTGGAGACAGGAGTTGGACACACTGATCCTTATGAGTCCTTTCCAACTCAAGATAATCTGTGACTCCATGAGTGCACCCTAAATAAGTCTGTAGGTAACATAAGACTTGGAGGAGTGGTTGTTGCAGCAGCATATCATGCTGTCATCCAGAAGAACCTCAAAAGGCTGGAGGGGTGGGCTGACAGGAACACGAGGAAGTGCAGAGTCCAGAAAAGAACCTGAGGGGTTCTTGTAGCTTGAATCTGCAACATGCTCTTGCCAGAAAGACCCATTATAATAACAAGGAAAGAGCAAACTGACTAAACACACTTAAGATTAATAAATCACAAAGGACATTTTCAGCAAATCTGCCACGTGCAAGAAAGTCTGTTGGAAAAGTTGAAGTATGACACCCTCCCCACATTGTGTGCCGGCTGTGAACCAATGCTAGTTCTGCTATAAGAGCAGTATTCCTGTACTAGCAGCATTAGGTTAATTAGCCACACATAGGAAACATTTAAAATGATAAATAATATTATTGTTATAATATGCTGCATTTCAGATTGCTCATACAGTCTCAAATCAGTCTTTAGGGGCATACATATTACAAAATTATTAATTAAAGTAGCTGAGACTCATTCAATTCACAGAATAAGCGAGGGCAAGGAAGTGTAATTACTATTACAGAGGCAGTTTTTTCTGCATTAACTGAATGTTGATGATTCAGATCACTCAGTCCTCAAACATATTTCTATGCAGAGAGAAGAGCACATTATCTGCTTCTCTGATTATTCTGAAATACCCCAAAAATCTGTTGATGTGAGGGAAGTTCATTTGCTTCTTAAACTACGTAATCCAAAGACCATTGCCTTACACTTCTGGAAAACCATAATGCTGGGATTAATTTAACCAACCTTAAGCCATCTGAAAATTGGACTCTAGGCAACCTGATCTAGTGCCTGATTCAGTGGTCGACAACCCTATTCATGGCATGGGGTTTGGAACCAGACGATCTTTGAGGTCCCTTCCAACCAAAGCCATTCCATGATTCTACAAACCAGGCTTCTGATTTGTCTCCATCAACAGTAGACACAGTCTCTTTCAGTGAACACTTCCTCCAATCTTGGTAAGTAGATGACTAAAATAAATTATCTGAACATTCCTGTCTTGATCAACTGACCCTGATGACTAGCTGGAACAAGACAACTAATATTCATATGGTTAATAAGACACTTTCCTTGCATGTAATACTGTGTGTTCAGAAGGGAACATTAAGCGGCCCTATGAAAATTGCCAGCATTTTTGGAAGGATCGTGCAATTGATATGCTCATAAAAGCATTCAGGGAAAGTGAGAAAGTCCTGGTTCATTTGTCAGCAAAGAACATCGCTATTCCACTATAATAGTTATTTGCTGTAAAAATTAAGACTGAATAATAATCTCCACTGAACAGAATATCTAATTATTACTAATCAGACAGTCAGTGATCCTGATATAAGCCTATTGTAGGCTCTGCATGCTACAGAAGCATACATATGTAAAATTAAAATGCAAATGATTCAATCCATAATAAACAAAAGGAGAATTTCTGAATATTACTTCAAATATACATAAGTAATTGGTAGCCTGTTGCTAGGTAATTAGGAATTTATGATAAACTCTTTAACAAGAATAACACTTAGGTTCCAGAGAGAAAAATATCAAGATAGAAATTTTACTGAAACCTCAATCAATTTCCAAAAATACAAGTGAATAAAAATGTGAATTATATTAGGCTACCCTCACGTAACTGCAGTTCTATGCTTTTTCATGGGGCTGGAGCCCCATATATTTAGCATATTTAACATATAAATTTAATATTTAGCATAGAAAGTTTTGACATAATTCATATAATCAACAGCATACCCTGTTTTCCAAATCAAAATATTGACCTGGAAACTTCCCAACTCAAAAGGCATCAAAAACTGAGCTAGAGGAAAGAAGGGGAAAGACTCTTTAGCAATGTCTGTGGTGATTGAACATGTGGAAATGGCTTCAAGCTCAGGGAGCATAGTTTTAGGTTAGATACAAGGAAAAAATCTTTTACAGTGAGGGTGGTGAGGCACTGGAACAGGATACCTAGTTTTGTGGTTGAAGTCCTGTCCATGGAGACTTTCAAGGTGAGCTTGGATCAGGCCATGGGCAACCTGATCTTTTAAACAGATATGTTTGCTGCTCTTCTTTGACTTTTATTCTTATTTTTGATGCTGCTGGACACATGTCTAATTTGTATTTTTTTGCTTCTTGCATGGATCTTCTTGGGGGTTGCTATATCCTTGCTTTCTACAGGAGGGTAACTCACCATGGGGATGCAAAGATCTCAATTTTGCCTCACCCTGAAAGTCCTCCTGCACTCTCTGGAGACCTTTTGGATCCAGGATATTGTAAGAAGTAGAAAATAATTGGTGTCTTTTGATTTTCTCTTCATGAAATATACGTATCTATCTTCTTCCTTCTGTGAGAGGATTATTTATTGTTATTGGCCTAATCATCCTTCTCTTCATTATCATTATGGTAGCCGGAGGTTTTTGCTGAAACGTCCATGCATAACCAGTTTACAGCCAGAAGATAAGAAAAAATTCTTACTCTAAATGCTTTATCATCTTCTGAAAGAGAGAAGGGAACAAATGAGAAGGATGAGGAGGCCTGAGGCATGTTTTGGCTGCAGATTCACTGTAACATATAAAGACACAAGCTTTCTCAGGTATCAAAGCAGTCTGGCCACAGGCACTCAAAGGAGACCATGGGCTAATTTTCTTTATTAAGAAACAAAGCAAATTGGTCTGTATATTGCTCACTGCTTCCTTGGTTAAACTGTTTCCAGTGAGCTGGGGACGGTTATGCATGTGCAGCACTGAAGTGCTGACAAAGTTTGGTGCTAACAAACTTGGTATGAATCACATTTATACTTGCAGAGATAAAGGCAAAACCTAATGGAATAATGTGCAAGAAATCCTGGATTCCATCAAACTGCAGAGATCTGAAGAATAAATGATATCAGTCTGTTAAAGAAATTCCTTCATCCTAAATTACTGACCATGAAGCAAACTCCATGCAGTTTCCCATATTGCAGCATCCAAGCCAAGACACTGAGTGTTTTCAGGAAGAAAAGCACAGGTGTATTGTGAATTTATGTTAAAGGTATCCATCTGCCAAACAGATGTTTCAAGCCGTAAAAGCTATGAGAAATGCCAAATAGGTTTTGCTGGTCTTTAGTTTTGCAGTATCAAGAATTAATTGAAAGAGTGTTTGGACAGCTCCCCGACCACTCCTTGAATGGGTCTTTGGGCAGCTCTAGGATGACTCTGAGCTTTTGCCTCCTCTTTAACTGTAATCGGTAAGCCTCTACATTGCCTCTGGATCTTCATTTATCACTTTTTGATTAAAAAAATCACATATTTTCTATTTCAAGAGTAAAGCCAGTTATGCATGCTTAAAAAGAAAACTATGAGATTTGTTCAACGTCACAAATTAGTTGTCCTCTTTCAGAAAAGGATCTCTACTTTGTCAACGTAAGGGCATAATTATCTATCTTTTTCAGATCCTGTTTAAACAATAAATGACTGTACTGAAGGATTCACAAATTTTAAGGGCTAAAGACACCACTGCCATCAAAATTTCATGGTTTCATTCAGTGACACTGTATGGAGCTCCATAGCGTGTATTTAGCTCAATTTTTTTTACCAGAAAGGCTCCCATTCTTGATTTAAAAACAGAGACACTGAGAAAAATTATCACTTATTTTGATATGTTCTTTTTTTTTTTTTCTTTCTAATACCCTCTGGCAAACACTTCTAAATGTGTACATCTTATTTCTAATTCTGCCTTACCAGTTTCTTCTATCCACCATTTTCTTTTGTATTTCTTTACTACATCACAATGTTAAGAGAGCACAAATTTGGTAAGAGTAGTATAAGAAATCTTACTGTCTCCAGTTTCACAGGCATAACAAAATTGAAACTACAGAAAAGTTGATTATTTTCCTATCTAATAAAAAGTATTTGTATGCTGGGTTTTTGGTTTTATTTTTTCAGAGCTGTGCAAAATTTCTCCTTCATAATTTTACACTTGAGAATATAAAAGGTGCTGATAGCAGTGGTTCCTACAGCAAAGCAATGCAAAGCAGAATTTCTTATGAGATTCCTGAAGCATTACAAGCAGAAAGAGTGGGAAAGCTTCCTTATCTCTTTGTATTTGCTATTATACTCTTTCATTCACATTTAGGGAAACAAACAAAGAAACAAGCAAACAACCCTTTAAAAATAATCTCCCTTTCTGTAAAGTCAATAGCTTATATTCTGACACTATTAATGTATTTACTTATTGATTATTCACAGTATTCATGCTTAGAAACAGTTTTTGAGAACAGCATGCACTGTGTTTCATTCTCCGTCACAGATGCTACAGAGCTTCTCTTTCCAAAGAGCCTTTATTTAGATATGCAGGAAAAACTCAAAGAATTATCTAAAATTTGCAAGAATGGACAAAGAGAGAATTAAGAGACTCACTCATTTTCATTTTGAACAGAGTAAATTAACTTGTATTATTATTATACTGCCTCATGGCTGTCTTGTTTGAGCACTTTTCAAGCTCCTGTTAAGTTTATCTTCTGAATCCTTGTGCTCAGTAAGGATGCCCACAATGTAATGGAGAGCACAGGAGTGAGAGAGGGGAAAAGTAAGGACATTTGTCTGAACAAGCAGCTACTTTACATTGTATGACTTTTTGGAAAGATTTTATAGTGACCTCTAAAAGAATATTTTGCAGAGCATTTCCAGAGTATTAGCTACTAATACATGTATTGCGCTCACAGGATGAAAAACATATCTTTTTCATTTGCTTCTCATTATATTCCCTGTTAAATGCTGGCAGTAGTATTACCCACAGATATTTTTAAGTTTCTTCTTTTGTAGTTAAATTCATAAATCTCTGTAACTATAAATGTATCTCAAGGTCAGAGTTACTACAATAACCTATTCATTTTGTTTTCCTTTCACTAAATCCATTATCTGAACAAATCATTAGGTGACCTTTTTAGTTACAGCAATTCAATAAAACTTACATTAGATGAAGTTTCAGGAACATTAGTCTAATGTGCTTTAAAAGATCACCTTCTCTGAGCAATATAATAAGTTTGTGTGAAAAGCATAAAGCATGTAATATGTAATAAAATCTGGCCTTTAATGAACCATCTAGAAAAAAAAAAAAAATGACTTGTGTTATAATTCAACAGAAAACCTCCCTTAATTAATGGATAAAGAAGCCAATAGTATCTGCTGAATGTTATTTTTTATTATAAATTCAGCTTGTTTTTCTTTTTTAATTGTATGCTCCTGATTTATGCTGCTCAAGAAATTACAGTCTAAATGACCTTGGGAACAAGACTAATATGCTATGAAAAGCAATACTTACAGCTAATTAAAAGGGCTCTCTGATTATCAGTTAGCATCAACTGCACTGGTGCATAATTTTCCAAAGTGGCAATCATGATTCTGAAGTTAATAAATTGACTTAGATGTTTGATAGCTGCTGATTTTCTCCAGCAAATGCAAGACTATGAAATACCTTTGGCCAAGCAGATAAATAATCAATAAAAGTTCCAAAAATCAGGTAGGAAGTTTGTATCAAGGAAGTTTACACAGGCTCACTAAAATCCATGATGTCCATTAAGAAAACAAAACATTGAATCTGATTCTCTTTGCAACTGAACCAGAAATAATCAACTAAAAACGAGCTGGAAATATCTATGTCTGATATTTTTAAAAGGAGAAATCCAGTTTAAACTTTCTTTTCTAGTCAGTCTGAAGATGTTTATATGCAGAAAGAGCATCAGTAGTGACTTTCTACCAGTTCACCATCAGGTGTTTCTCCTGCAGATATATGCACACAAGAACATGAACAACACTGAGTGAAGGTCAGGACACAAAAAAGTCTTAAACTAAGTTCCCATTGCTAATGCACCAAAGTAGGGTGTATTAAGCAGACTTGTATTCATTCCGTCTACAGGCATTTCATTTAGCTCCCTATTTTTGAAATGGTGGCTGGAAACATTTCAGGATATTCACTTGGTTCTTATTCCACAGTAATATTTTCTTTTTCCCATTCACTCTGTCTACAACTTGTCTGAGATAGACACATGAAAATATGTAGAAAAATACAGGAAATACCAGGGAATTGTTTCATAGCTTGCAAACAATAAACAATTAGTAAATGTAACAAAACTACTCCAATTCAACAACAGATAGATGATGTGCAAAGAAATAGACCAAAAATGACAACTAAATGCTCAAGTTTTTTTTTTTCAGTTTGTACCTCTAGTATGCAAAATTGTTCTAGCACATTATAAATTTAAGTATACCATAAGGCCATATGGCTGTCAAGAATAACTAGGTTTTTGTGTTTATTTGTTTTATTTGCCTGTAATGAAGTCAATTTCATTGTTTTTTTCATCTAACCTAACACATACACCACTCTCAAACCATCAAACAATGCATTAAAAGAGCAGTGTTATAGTCCTTTGAATAACCTGCCAACAACTTCGACAAATTCCTTTAAAAACTCTGAAGAATTAGAAAAATATGATCTTTTGTTATGCGTGATCCTGATGGACCAAATCAAAGAACTGGCTAGCTAATTTTCCAACATCTTACACTGGCCATAAGTCATTACTTTAAATATCATATAAAAGGAGGACTTGATTTTAGTAATGGATTTTGTTCATAATATTTTATTTCCCTGAGAAACCTCTGATGTATGTTTTTTTGAGATGTTCCCTCATGGCACTTTTCCCTCCTAGAAGCAGTGCTTTTCTTGAAGTTTTATTAGTTATTATCAAGCAAATTATTGAAATATGTTTAACAACCTGTTAATTTTACCATGCTGTTCCGTGTAGTTTAAGGGAGTCATATAGTTGACTATTAAATAGATGTTTAAAATATGCTACACTACATGCTGATAGAGATAAGCCTCTGATGTATGGATATTTTCCTTGAGTGAAGAAATAGAAAACCACCTATGTGGCAAAGAAAAAAAAAAAAACATTCATGAGATTAATTTTCAGACTCTTATTATCTAAGCTATCTTTATTTTTCATTAATACCTAAAATATCCATATAATTTCATATGCATCCCTTTTTACTCATTAGAGAATTAAATACCTCATCATCAAAAGTTGTTTTCTTTCCTCTTCTTGTTCCTAATAATAGCATTTTAAATTAGAAAAATAATGGCCTCATTTTACTATTTTCTAAGTCAACCATTTTTCCCTTGTTAGATAAATTCCTTAAAATTATTAATTTGTGTAGACAACAATAATGAAAAGCTGCACCATTTTAATTATATTTATTTTCCCTAGGCAACTAGGCAGCTAATTGTTTGAATTACTAAGTTAAAAAGAAATGTTAAATAACAGGAATGCCAGCATTGCCAATGACTTCAATGGGAGCAGTGCTGAGTTCATAATCAGCTCTTTAATTGCAAAATTCACTCACAAGGCCTGTGAGATTTTTAGATTCCTCTTGTCTTTTAGAGTGCTTAATGAGCCTCAGGCATTCTGCAGTCTTTGAGGTGGACTTCTGAATTTCCACCATAAAAAATGTGTTTGATTTGAATTTCCTTTTCCAAATGTATTTATGCTGCTCTCGATGGAATAGATATATTCTGCTGCATTTCTGAATGATGCACATTCACAAGTACTGCAACATATTGCAGATTGGTGATGGCAATTGTTTAGCTATGCAAAAAGCTTTCCAATTTTCACGGAAGCCTCCACTGTCAATACAAGTTGGAGGACTAATGGGTTGAGTACAGCCCTACCAGAAAGGACCTGGGGGATACTGGTTTATGGGAAGCTGCGCATGAGCCATTACTGTGCCCTCACAGACCAGAAAGCCAACTGGATGCCAGGATGCATCAAAAGAAGCATGGCCAGCAGGGCAACGGAGGTGATTCTGCCCCTCTACTCTGCGCTGGTGATGCCTCACCTGGAGTACTGCATCCAGATGTGGAGTCCTAGGTACAGGAGAGACATGGACCTGCTGGACTACGTCCAGAGAAGGGCCACAAAAATGATCCTGGGGATAGAACATCTCAGCTATGAGGACAGGCTGAAAGAGCCGGGGCTGTTCAACCTGGAGAGAAGGCGACTCCAGGGAGATCTGACAGTGGCCTTTCACTACCTAAAATGGATCTATAAGAAGGAGTGGGACAAACTCTTTAGCAGGGTCTGTTGTGAGAGGACAAAGGGAAATGGTTTCAAGCTAAAAGAACTTTAGATGCTAAAAAAAACTTAAAGACATTTAGATTGGATATAAGGAACAAGTTTTTTACGATAAGAGTGATGAGGTACTGGCACAAGGTTCCCAGAGAGGTGGTGGTTACTTCATCCCTGGAGACCTTAAGGGTAAGACTGGACGGGGCTCTGAGCAATCTGACTGAGCTGCAGGCATCCCTGGTCGCTGTAGGGGTGATGGACTAGATGACCCGTAAAGGTCCCTTCCAACTCAAATGATTCTACGATGCTAGGCAGACTGATATTTATATTATATATACATTTGTGTCAGTCTGCCTTTATATTCTGATATCTGGCTATTTTCAGAGTGATTACCACACTGGAATCACTCAGCGTTAGCTTTGAAATTCTTTACTTAGGACTAAGCTGCCACTTGACTTAGAAACCGCAGGTGTTAGAAAACTGGTCAAGCTTGCAGTATTTCTTTGTTGAGTTCATTGTAGAGGTTGGAATTCTTTAATGTAAAATCTCTAGGAAACTCTGATCAACAAAGCTAACAATTTACAATAGTAATTTTAGCTTTTTGGATACATATTTTTATCAAAGATCTTTTCTGACTATGGTGAACTTTCTATTAAAAAGGGAAGTCAGAGAATAGCATCCCAGTTTCCCAATAATTTAGTAGCTTTGCATCAAGAAGTGTAAAATTGGTTCAGAGGGCATGGTGGTGATGGGTTGATGGTTGGACTAGAGTCTTTTCAAACATTAACGTTTTCATGATTTTATGATTCATAAAAATCTCAGTTATATTCCCTGATATAAATTTGACAAACCAGATTTCTTACGTCAAAGCAAGCACTGCAAAGCACTGCAAGCAAGATGTTACTAGGAGGCTTTTCCCAGTTTTTTCAGGAAAAGAAATGTTACAAAACTTTAAAGACAAATTGGGACAAAAAATCAGATACCCTCTTATAATTTCATTGTTATAACATTATAGCTTGACTGAAATAAACCAGGATTAATACAGTATGAATAATTAATGATGGCCTCCAGCTTAACAACTATTTTTAAAGGCTGTATCTTTTCAAAATAAACATGAAGGAAAAAGTCAGACATTAACATTCAACAGCAGTGAAACTCCCTGGGAACAATTATAATCCCTGTCTAAGACTAACACATCTTGCAAAAAAAATTCCATTTTTTTTTTCCTCAAACCTTATTTTTGGCACTAGAATAAATCGACACATGTACGATTTTCAGAATGCATTGATGATTTAAGTGCTACAAATAGTTGCATATGTAACAGAGATGGCAAGGAAACAAATGTCAGATTTCTCAAAGACTTTACAACTGTTGATCCAAAATGCAAAGTGCTTGGCAACTTAAAGGATGAAGCTGTGTTTACTAATTTTCTAGCTGGGAGGTTAAATAGGAAGGAATAAACTCTGAAACATATGTGAGCAGTCTGGCTTACCCACTACTGCAAGTCCCCAAACAGCTGGTGTAGAGAAAACCTACTGCTGTGTATTGCTGAGCTACTGATGGGGATGAAGAGAAGCAAAGTCAGTAATAGTTTTCAAAGCTCTCTTCTGTAAATGTGTGCTCTTCAGGAAAAATCTCCATGCGGTCTGGCCTTTTACTGGAAACAAGAACAGCTATGGTTTTTAACAGATGCTATGTTGATTTGCATATTCATAAAGGGTGATGAAAATTAATTTCTGAATTCCAAGTTAATAAATTAGTGAAGTTTAGAGGGGCTGAGAACACTTGCTTTATGAACATCAAAGCGAGATAGAAGCCCATTGTTGCTTGTATATTTAGAGACAAGAGTAAGGAAGTAACAGGAGGCACCACAACACAGTGACAGTCATTTGTCTGAACTGTATGGTCAAGGCAAAGGATGGAGACATTGACACAGATGAGACAGGATTGTATAGCAGAGACCCAGTTCTTCTCTGTCTAGCAGTGTATGAGTCTACTCTAGAAAACAGAGGTTCTTTCTTACACATGCCTGTCTAATTCACAAAAAGGCCTTCAGTATCACTTGAGGGAAAGTCTGACCCAGAATATTTGGAGCCATCTGTGCTTTGCTACAATCCTGATGAAGACAAACGCAAAAACTGAGACAAAACAAACATCTGAATCAATGTAAAAATACCATTAAGAAAAAAACTAGCTAATAGTAGGTTTTTTTTTACATCTGTAGCCCTCTGGCTAGTGTCATGCCACCTGAACCACAAGTCCTGTTCCTTCGATTTACACACTACATTCAGTATATCCTGTAGCATAAAATCTTTTTTTTTTTTCTTTTTAATGTAATAATTCCTTACGTTCAATATTCTCCTTTTCAGTGCTGGTCAAATGGTATTTTTTCCTTCTAGCTTCCCTTCTCTCTTTTCTCTCCAGCTGCTCCTCTCTACCTGCATGGTCAGTTATCTGCACGTGCATGAGACATCATATTTCTTACATGACACTGTGAATTCTTTCTTCTGTCTTCTTCTACCTTTTTGATATACACCAATGTGTTTCTCACTATAAGAGAAGCCTGAGTCATATCAAAAATGCACAGACCAGATCTGGAGATCAGCAGACACTTAGAGAAAATAAAATATCCCTTCATAGACCTATTATCCAGATTTTTCTCTACTTATATTTCAAACCTGTTATATCCTTAAGTTCCTGAAACAATCTGGATATGAAAGGCCTTTAAATTTTGTAATTAGTAGTAATTTATTGCTATGATTTTTTATTCAATTTTCATACTTTTTTGTTCAAGTTGAAGAATCGTCATTTATTTATCATTTTATCCTCATATAAGAAATGTTTTTCTCATAATTTTCTGCTTCTTCTGTAGCTTTCTTTCTTTTTTTTTTCTTTTTTTCTTTTTTCTTTTTTTTAAGTGAAGGCCTATAATTTAGAAATAAAAACAAAATACAAGGTTTAAGATATTATTATTATGGCTTTTTTAAAATTACATATTGTTATTCTCTGGCTTATTTCTCTAATTTTTATTATGATAATTGCCATAATTCTGCATATCTTGAACCAGAACTTTAACTACCGATAATTTGCACGAGATGTCTTCCAATACTTCATAGTAGATTTCCATACCTGGAATCCGCTGATTTACATCTCCCATATCTCCTGAGGTTTTCAGAGTTAAACAAATTCAGCAACAAGAAATTTATTGCAAATCATAATCACATAATGGCCTGGATTGAAAAGGACCACAACGATCATCTCGTTTCAACCCCGATGCCGTGGGCAGGGTCACCAGCCACCAGACCAGGCTGCCCAGAGCCACATCCAGCCTGGCCTTGAATGCCTCCAGGGATGGGCATCCACAACCTCCACTGTTCCAGTGCTTCACCACCCTCCTAATAAAACTTCCTCCTAATATCTATCCTAAATCCTCCCCGTCTCAGTTTAA
>JAOWBP010000001.1:152926032-152945365 GCA_028571105.1 Tragopan temminckii | reverse complement strand
CTCCTCTCCTCTCCTCTCCTCTCCTCCTCTTCTGTTTCTTCTCTTCTTCTTTTATTTTGTTAATGACTTCATATATCAGTCAAGTTACTTAAGTACCATGATAGCCCTAGTCCCCACTGCAATCAGTAGTTGATCTTTTGCCATAATCAATATGGTTACAAATTTCACTTGGGGCTGACACTGTATTACTATATAATCCTTGTTTTGCCATCTCCATCTTTTCACTCACTCTAGAATTATCCCTTCCTAAGCCTCTTGTGAAATATTTTGGAGCTATTTTCTGAGTGGTAGCTTTTGAGTACTGTGAAACTGTGTTGTAAACAATTGTTACTTTCTAGAAGTGAATCTTTTTATTTTTATTTTATTTTTTTTATTTTTTTTTATTTTTTGGCTGTTCTATTTTTCTTTGTGGTGATTTATGTATGTCTGTTAATATATTTAGGATTTGTTGTTCAGAAAATCCTAATCTAATCTGTATTTGGTTCCCAAACTGAAAAATAGTTGTTGTTTTGCCTATCCATCCTGGAAACTCAGGTAAACATCTTGGCTACTCTGTCAAAATATTACAAAGAGCCTTATGAGTGTTTCTTTCTAAATGTCATAGCACACCTGGGCAGGTCAGGTTCTCAGCTGGTACTGGCGGCCTTATGTCCTCAAAAATCAGTGAACCAGCATCCATATATGCCAACAAGTAATTAAAAACCCACCCCTTGTAGCAATGTAGTTTTGAGAACAACCTCATTCACTGAATCAGGTTTTTCTTTTTTTTTCTTTTTTTTCTTTTTTTTTTTTTTTTTTTTTACCTTAAATAAGTTCTCTGTATGAAAATCACAATTTCCTGCTGAAATTAAAAGTGGAAATGCATTTTAGCTTTATCACAGAACTTGAACCAACAACAAGTAAGAGTCCATGCTGAACATGAATCTACAGCTTTTTTATTATTTTTATTTTGAAAGAAAAAGCAAGAAAGTAAAAGCAGTGCAGACTACTGTGAGCCAATATATTTCAGCAATAAACTCGTATGTGCCTTCTAAAGAAATTGCCTCAATCCATAGGTAAACCATAGAATCACAAAATTGTTTGAGTTGGAAGGGACCATTAAAGGTCATCTAGCCTATGTAAACCTTGGATTGATTTGTATTTTTCAATGTAATGTAGGCAAATCACACTTTGAGTGGAAAAAAATATAGAATCATAGAATTGCTCAGGTTGGAAAAGACCTTCAAGATCACCAAGTCCAATCACAACCCAACCATACTACCCCAACTCTAACAACCCTCCTCTGTATCATGCCCCTGAGCACCTCATCCAAACAGTTTTTAAACACATTCAGGGATGGTGACTCAACCACCTCCCTGGGGAACTTATTGCAGGAATATCTTATCTTGAAAAGAAGTACACAAATTTAGATTAAAAAAGAGTGACAAATGCATTTAATGACAGGGAAGTGGGCTTAGGAAGTGGGCTTGTCCCTTGTGCCAAGCACATGCTAAATGGTTTCAAACCACCAGTGTGATCAGAAGTAAAAAGGATAAGAAGGAAATTATATGATGAGAAAGCATACAAAAAGTGATCTGAAAATTAATGCGGAAAGCTTCAGTAACAACTCAGGCTAACATGCCCTTGCACTCAAATACCCATGAGAATGCAGAAGTTTTTACACTGTTAGGCTTTTTTAAATGTCACAGTTGGTTATGAAGAGGAGATGCAGGATTCAGTGAAATTGCACAAATTTCATCTTAGCTATGTAGATGTGTCCGGGCTTGTTCTGAATGGCATGCTTGCTTACTAAAGTTAATTGTGCAAAATACTTTGATTAAGTGTGGTTTTGGGGAGATGATCTTTAAACATCCTGAATGCTTCAGAAGAGACTCTGAATAGTTTTAATAGACACTAACTGAAGTATGTGTAAAGAGAAGAGAGAAAAAGAGGCATCTGTCCCCTGCATCTGTCTACATATCACAACACAATGTCACACAGAGGTATCTGAGCTCTTTCTGAATGAGGTCACACAGAAGGAAAAATAGGATAGTGGTGTGATATGTAACCCAGATAAATTAGAGACTGTAAAGAACTTTCAGGACACAGGATTATTTAATTCAGCTGAGCATTTCATCTAGCAAAACAGGAAACTTTTGTTTGGATTAGCAATAGTTTTCAACATTGTAGTTACTTTAGGTTATGTTTAGAGTTCAAAATGCAGTCACTATCAAATGGTGATAGATGTCTCTACTCCTTTTCTGGTTCAAGTGTACTACCTGTATCTAGTACTTCGAGCAGTCCAACATCTTAACTATGAGCCAATCCAGACTGAGATAATTCTATTTATCTCTTTATTTATGTATTTATTTTGCCAACTATAAAACTAACAGAATAAAACTTGAGTAAAACTATACATTTTACAGAATAAGGTGTTAAGATGTTCAACAGCCCAAAATAGCTTTTGCCAGTGTAGACTCAGTAATACTCAGCAAAAGAAGGCTTTGATCAATTAGTGGTTTTTATGGGCTGACATGACACATAGGGCAATGTGAAAGCCCATCTCTGCAATATGAAATGAAAATTGTAATAACAAAATTTCATCTGTTATCACCAATAAGCATAGTTCATAAGAAGTTAATGAGAATAAACACTCTAAAATGAAAATGGGATTTCATTTTTCTTTCCTGTATTCAAGTTCAGAATCCAGTATCATTAAGCTCTTCATTTTCTTTATAAATGGAAATGGAAATGAAGTTACAGAAAGTCAAAATTTTAAAAAGTATTTATTTTTCTTGCTGTCCTGAAACATCTGCTGTACAGATTGGTCTTGGGGATCTTCAACAGGGGAGCCTGAGCTAGAGCTGAAACCCAGCAAATAGCAAGGATTGTTGATGATTGTCATGGGGTAGCAGCTAAAAGTCTGAGAGGCAATGGTTATCTTTGATGGGTGAGGCCCAAAATTAGCAGCAGGTATTTCTAGCACAAAATCAAAAACCCCAGAGAAAGGGTTATGTTCCTTACATGTTCTGTATAAGGAAGAGGGAGCACCAATTTATAATTAAACCAGGAGATCAAAATTCTTCAGTCAAAGTATCTTGGTTACTGTTGCTTAAAACACAGTAAGAGACCTGCCCCATATAATAACAGTTAAAAATAGGGGGAACGATCATTTTTTTCTTTGTAGCAGGAAAGCAGAAACAGTGATGTTAAGCATCCAAATCCACGCTAATAACCATTTCCATACTGCTAGCTTCTTAATGACCAATGCCTTAATCACTTTTCTTTTCTGATTTCCATTTCTCCATATGCCACATTTTATGACCATAATCAAGTCCCTTGACTTATGTGTATCATCATTTAACCATCCATCATTTAAAATATTTGCCTCACAAAGGCTGCCAGAGACAAACATTCTATGAGTCATTAAATACTTTCATTGAAAATCACTCCAGACACGACAATTATTATTAGCTGTATTAATAATAATTAGTAATGGCCATTAGATCAGATGTTTGTAGTGCTCATGATTCTTTTCACTTTCTAAGCATCTTTCTTTTAAACAAATGTCGGAAGATAATAATCAGGTGTCTTAATGGCGTACATTCATACTAAGGTTATAATGAACCATAAAATGAAGTTCTCCAAGATGCTAAATCTGCAGTCTAAAGTGTTACACTTACATAAGCTTTTTATTTCCAAGACAAGTTTAAGACAGTAAAAATCAGTGCTTAATAAATGAAATGCGTATAAATGTGTTTCTTGCTTTCTGGAAATCTATAGGAATTTATCACTCATTAAAACCAAATCAGTAATGTGTAATAAATGAAGTTCAGGTATTAGGTAAATTGTAAGAGATATAAAACAATTCCACTAAGTCATGGGCACTGAGCATTGAACAGCAATATAATAAATACATAGAGGGATTAGAACGCATTGTCCTGTGAAATGGGACTTTTTAAATTTTTTTTATTTTTTAAACAGGCTTCCTCTGTCCAAATAACTCAAATTTGCACCACAGAAAGCAAACTTCTCCTTTAACTACCATCAATAAAGCTTTCAACTGACCTTTTCACGCCTTCTATAAGGAGCTAAATGTTACACACTTTTCACATTCAATAAAAACTATTACTGTGTTCTAGTTCAGTGCATATCTGTGTCATCGCAGAGAAAAGTCACTTTGCACTATGTATTAATCTTTCCTTTAAAGTTCATTTCCAAGCTTACGAATTGCTAAATGTATTGCTTTGGTTTATTCATGAACCCTACATGGTTTTGTGACAAAGTAACTTGAAGTTCATATGAAGGTCTTAAGATGTTTGATCATTCAGCTCTATTTGTCACTGATTTTGACTTAAATTTAAAAAGCAAACAACAACAACAGCAACAACAAAAACATCTAGGTGATATTCTATGTTTAGTTTAATGACAGACAGAATAAAAATGAATTAAAAAAAAAAAAAAAAAAGTTATTCTGGACAAACCTTCACCTGGTGCAAAGGAGTGCAGTAGTGCTGTCTTCAGTACTCCCCGTCTGATAATATGCAATCAATTCTGATACATGACTAATGACCACGGTCAGTATTTTCTGCAACTGCAGTCAGGTTACCACAACTGAATCTTCCTCAGAGAATCCCAACAACTGTGTCTTCCTCATCTGATTTTCTCTGGATGAGACTCTCCTGAGCTTCCTGACATCTTGTTACAAGACACAAATTACAACTGGCACATAAGCACCTTCCTAAAACAAAAAATTTAAGGAATAAAGAACTCTGAAGAATTTATTTTGTCCAGGCTTCAGTCATATCAAATTATGACTGAAAGTACAAAGAGTTGAAAGCTAAATTCATAGGGGTAACACAACAAAGATTTGCATTCACTGGACCTAGGATTCCTCTCATACAAATATAGACCACTACACTGTAGAAAAGCACTATTCAGCCAGTTGCCCTATATTAACTTTAAAGGCAATGAAAAGCCATATCTGTCTTTAAACACACCTAGTTCTGATGTGTATTTTTGGCTGAGATAGAGTACTTATATATCTCATTCACTACAGGAGAAATCATTATAACAAGCTCCCCACCCTGGAAGCTCTTCCTTTTTATCCCTTAGTCTTAGCAGGTAGCCTTCAGAAAAGTTAGAAACTATGGAAAAGTCCCTTTTTACTGGAGCTGTCAAAACTCTCGTCCTGTTCTAGAAGGGAAAGTATTTTACAGTTTGTTCTAAGTTTTTGATACAGAGGCCTTTGACAATTTCTGTGTAATTTCAGTAAAGTGAGCATTGAAATGGTCAGAAGTTTTGCATTATAATCACTTACGGAAGCACTGGAAGTTTAATAGCTAGTAACTTCAGAAATCAACATCATCATTAGTTAGCTAAAATGCTGGACAATATCAAAAGGAATCTTTTAATAATTTTTGAGAGTCTGATTCTGATATGTGTTGATAAATCTTGTCATGTAAGACTAAAGTTTACTTCTGTCATTTTACTGGTATGTCCAACATAAAAGGAATATTCTCTCACTTCATGCTATAGAGTGATGCATAAATGAATTACAACAGTTTCTTCCTGTGAAATGTCAGCTTGCACAGATGAAGTTGACAACTCAACTTTTCCCAATGCAAAATTTCTTCAAGGTGCCCTTCAAAGGGCAAATTTAAGTTAAAATGCAAATGTCCAAGTCTAGATGGAATTTCTAAAGAATTCATACAGATTTAATGCTGATGTTTTGGTGTTTTGGAATACATCAGTCTATGGAACTGTTAAGTCTATAGAAGAGAAGCCTCAGAGGGGACCTTATAGCTCCCTACAACTCCCTGAAAGGAGATGGTAGTAGCGAGGTGAGGGTTGGCCTCTTCTCTCAGATAACAGTGATAGGACGAGATGTAATGGTTTAAAGTCGCACCAGGAGAGGTTCAGTTTAGATATCAGGAAAAGTTTCTTCCCTGAACGGCTGATAAATCAATGGAACAGGCTGCCCAGGGAAATGGTGGAGTCACCATCTCTGGAGGCGTTGAAGAAACATGCAGATGTGTCACTTAGGGACAAGGTTAATGGGAACGGTGGTGATAGATTGATAGCTGCACTAAATGAGGAATTTTTCAACCTTTCCAGAAAGAACGGCAGATAGATAAAAGCTAAAACTACAGAAAAAAAAAGAGCACACTCTAATAGCATTAAATATACTTGAAGGTCATTAAAGAATCACTATCTCAAAATATTTTTCCTTTAGAGATATATTTCTCTCTCTTTTTCTTTTTTTTTTTTTTTGTATTAATTTTTATTATTATTATTATTTTGTAAGGTGTCTCACTCATAGAGAGATTCATCCTGCTTAGCACACCTGAAAGATCTCTGCCTATGATGATCAACAGATACTTCTTTTAACATCAGTGAGGAAAGATTCTTCCAGGAAGAAATCTGGCCAGCTTTTTCAGATGTGCTTTAGAATAACACAAAGCTTATCACAGGAGTGTGATATTTTGGAACTGTTATAAAGACATATGGAGATGTTCTCCATATATTCTATATTAGCATTTAGTCAGCTGAAATCTTCAGAGCTCGAGAAGGAAAGCACTTCCATTCTCCTCCGACACCTCCAAAAAGAGATTTAGGGCCTTAACATAATGTTACTTTAACTTATGGATAGAAAAATATTAGATCATCAAGTCATTGAATAAATTCTCTATTTTGTGTCAAGAATGATAAATGTACTGAGACACACTCAGTGCATGTACAGCCTTGTTTCTATGCCAGCCACTAGCTGATGCTACATGACTGTCTTCTACATTTACAACATTCTTCCTATAGCATTGATAAGATTACAGATACAGAACAGAGTTTTCCACTGAGCCTCAGAAATAAATTTAAAAAAAAAAGTTGTTGAGTTACAAGTGCAGCATTTGCAAATATATTTTTGGTCTCTTACTCTGGTAGCAAGTACAAATACACAGTTGAGTATCAACAAAGGACTGCAAATATTGCTGTTGTTTGCATATTTCCCCATACATTTTTACAGTAATAAAATGATGTAAAGTTCCCTGATCATCAGGGAACTTTTGGGCATCGTCTGGGAGCAAATGTAAAGTGAAGCAAAACAAGGTGAACATCTGGTTGTGAACGTCAAGAGTTTACCAAATATCTTCACACATCTGGATATTATTCATTTGGGTGCAACACCTCAGCTGGGAGTACGACATCTTAGTATGATTTTGATTTCCTATAAACTGTTAATCATATTAAAATCATTAACACTTTGCAGATTGACATCAGACTTACGGAAGAAATCTTTGTAATGTTGACAGGGTTTCACTTTGAGACCGTATAGCTCCACTGACACTATTGTAAAATGTGCTGTAAAGAAACAGCAAAACAAATAATACCTTCCCATAACCTCATTCCAGATCAATCAGGACAGCTGGAAAAGTATCTGTACTTCAGGAAGAGCAGGTAAAGAAAGACCATAGAGTTGTGCAGCTTCCTTACTTCATATTATTACTGGCTGGGAGGATAAAAGCAGTAATTTCTCTCCCAGTAGTGCTCACTACCAAAGTTGCAGAATGCAATGCAAACAGTAATGGAAATGTTTCCATGGCGCATCTTGGAGTGGTGGCACACTCCAAAAAAAAAAAAAAAAAAAAAAAAGTTCTCCCACCAAGATCAAGTGTGTCAATTCTGCTTTCTTTAACAAAGTTCTAGTTGTTTTTAGGACATTTCGCTCTGTTTATCATTTTATACATTCATGGCAGCACTCCCACTGACTTCAGCAGCAGTTGTGAACGATCAGCACTCCCATAAATCACAGCCATCGTTTTCACTCATATACACATCCCAGCCCCTGCTGCATCTACATCTACATGGACCACATGTTTGGCTTCATTTCCAGAACTTCTGCACTCATGTCAGATTTTATTCTTTTTCCATGCTGCTAAAGGCAGGGCATAGGATAATAAGCACAGAATTGACAGTTCCCCTGCTGTCAGTCTGAAGCAGGGCACTACATGCATGCTGCCTAACCTTTAGAAAGGACCATACCCAACAGAGTTGTAATTGAAAGAAATACAGTATGAACTTCATCACATCTCTGCTGAGAGTCATAAGTGGAGATTTCTGCAGATACAAATGTGTAACAGAGATGTTTCTTGTGGAGGAATTCAATATCAAACGCAATAGAAAAAAATAATAACTGAAAATTGAAACTTTATGTGAGAAAGCGCATATTATCTTCTGTTCTAATCTTCTGTTATGACTGTGTTACTAGTTGCATCAATAAACAAAAAATCCCTCTTCTGAGATTAAAAGCATAATACTTTTGATCTGTAGTTATCACACATGAAAATCATCACGTGTCCAGAAAAGACTCTCTGAAGTGGTACATTACATTTATTAATACTAAAGACTTACCGTATAGGTTTTAATAAGAATTTTTTATAAATTTTTTTTTCCTACAATATTAAAAAAGTTACTTTTAAGGACACTTCTTAGATCTGTGATCCTATTTTACAAATAGCCTTTGTCAGACAGAGTGAACAGATAAGCTTTTAATCTCTATTTTTCAATTAGTAGAAATAAAACATTTAAAAATACATCTGAAGGTGTATTTATTTTATTTATATTAGATACAGAGATAGTTTTCAAGCTCTTTCTTATATAACATTCCTATAACGTTCTCCTCAAAACCTGGATAACGGCAATTCAGACCAACGATGTTGCCAGTATTTTCACTCAGTGTCTGACTATCCACCAAGTATACAAACCCTCCTCTAAGTCTACAATCTGCCTAGAGCATCCAAGTGGTCTCAGATAATTTAGCAAGTGGTAAATGTAATGTTGGAAGAGAAGCAGTAATGAGTAAAGCACAGCTGAATGTCACCATGTGTACAATTGTCCCTGGTAGAGGCTGCTGGAAGACAGTTCAGCTCAACCTACTCTGTAGAGTCGTCAGCTATGAATTTTCCAGAAGCAGACACAGACAGGAGAAGCAGATGGCTTGTACCTTCTCAGGGCAGAGACCTTGCTTTGTATTGTAACACATAATTGCACAATTGATATGAAATAGTTACAACAAGCAAACACCTCTTAGAGCTTTCTTGTTTCTGATTGTTATTGCTTTCCTGAGGGAGTACTGGCTTTTTACTGTTAGAAGTGTTCATATCCTCCTTGAATAAACCAGATCCTCCTCTCCATTGTGCTGCTTTCACTCTAGTATTATCTGGTGACCATATTGATGTGTATCTTGCTTCTACATATTTCAACCACTTTTTTTCCCCAAAATACCTCTGTGCTCAAAAGATAATTACAAAAAAATTTAAAGGGGGAAAAAAAAAAAAAGAAAGAAAAAAAAAGAAAAAAAAAGAGGAGTATAAACATGCAATTTGGATGCAGTATGAGTGAGACCTGTTTTGATATTTTGGTCAAAATGAACCTTCATTGCAGTTTTTCCTAGGACTGAACAGCCTCTTAATGTTTGTTAAATGCCACTGATAGGAGATCTTACTTGCAGCTCTATATAACAGAGCATAAAAACGATGTAAAGATTTAAACCATCCGGAATTTGTACTGTGACTGACTTTCTGAAATCAATTTTTGACGAAATAACTCCAAGTTATCTGCTAAAACTGCATTATGCCTCTTGCTTTGGAGTTTGCCATTGTTCACTGTTTCTACTGCATGCTTGCTGACAGCAACAATACATTGCAGTTGTCATCAGCTTCGTGTTTTTCAGGAAGATCTGAAAAACAAACAAACTGAAGATGAACAAGTATCAAAAGAGACAATGCTGGTGGAATGCACTGTTTAGCCTTGAATATAAAAACAGCAGCAAAGGTTTAGATGTCAGCTGGCTGCTGTCATAAGGAGTCTGGATTCATACAAGATATTTACTGCCGTTCAAAATGCAGCAGGAAAGGGCAGGACTATGTTTACTTGTCCACTTGGGCAGAGCAGGAGTGAGTTTACTGAAGGATATTAATGTTAACATTACAGAAATGGGAACTCGGCTCTACACCTCAGCAACTAACACTATGTAGTTCAAATATCTTTCCTTAAGAGTTATCAGAACCCTTTTGCTTGCATTTGATTCTTCTTGAATGCTTCTACAACTGTCTGCAAATTTTGAATCAATATGAAATCACTGTTATTTTTACTAAACATTTCATCAAACCAAGACATGAGACTTCTGCCACAAATGAGCTTCAGCTTGTTATCATAAATTTCATCCTCTTGTACAGGCTGTTTATCTTGTTCACTTTTCCACAGTCATAGTGACAATATGATTTTTTATTATCATTGTTGACAGTGATGGTAAAGACTGGAGCAGGCAATGAGCCCTTGAACTCTGTGAAAATTTGAACAGATTAAAGATTCCGAGATGGAAGGACAAATAAACCTATGGTGCTGTTTATCCAACAGAAGAAAACATCATCTTAACTCTACAAAAGAGACCTGGAACCAAACTGGGGAGCCCTCCCTGAGTACTTTCTCCTTTTTAGTATCAGTCTTTTGTTTTGTCATTGTTGTTGCTTTTTTGTTTGGTTGGGCTTGGCTTGTGTTTTTATTTTTATTTTCATTCCTCCTTTCAAATAGAGAAATATGAGTATTCAGTCTTCAAAGTAGCTCAGAAGTACACTGGGATACAGGAATTTAGGAAAAATTCTTCAAAACAACAAACTGTTGCCCTGATGAAAGATTGAATTCCTCACGCAATTAATAGCTATAATAAAAAATATAATAAAAAATATGCTAGTTAACTGACATATAATGTCTATGGTCATTCATCAAGAATAGCTTGTATCTCAAACTTTTTTAACAGATCAGGCTGTAAAGAACAAAATGTTCTGTGATGATATAAAAGTTTTATAACATCAAGTCTGAAATGACTAAGTGAATTATGCTGGACAGCTCAAACTTCTTCCAATAAAAAGTTCTATAACTCCATCCTGTATTTTGTTTAAACCACACATCTTATAGAAAAACTTTTTTTCTTTTTTTTTAAAGGCTACCTTTTTATCATGCATCTAATTATACTGTCATTAGGAAAGAGAGGTTAAAAAAAAAAAAAAGGAATTGATTTTTTTTTTTTACAAACAGCAGAAAGTATTTTAAAACCATTTAGCCCAGACTCTTTGTTGTCTTGTGTAAATAGAGGAAGCAATTCTTCTTTGGTCAACAGAATAATGTAGCTGAAAAAGGGAACCTGAGAAGAATCAGTCCTTTTTTATATAAATCAAAATGTCACTCCTGTTTTAAGGTTCAATATTTCATGATCTGCCAGGTTTCTAAATAAATGCTGCATAACACTTGATACATTTGAAAAGCTGAAATTCACAGCTCTCCAATAAGATATAAAACCTGTTTCTAACCCTGACAGTTCTCAGGAGATTGAACCTTAAAATTATCAATAGAATAGAGCTGAATACTGTATTAATAAAACTTTTAGCAATGTAATTGCCAAGCTCTTCTTTTGGTTTATCTACCACCAAAGAATAAAAAGGTGAGCAGGGGAAAGGTACCAATACAAAAGAGCAAAAAAAAAAAGAAAAAAAAAAAAAAAAAAAAAAAGGAAAAAAGAAAAAAGGAAAAAAAAAAAGACATTTTGACATTTTCTCCATATATAAATGTATCAGGAAATGCATTTTGAAAATCTGAATTTTATCTGTTTGTATGCATATATGATCCTTTTAAGTAGGTGAAGATTATTGGCAGAAAAAAAAGGACTGATATTGTAGGCTTTTAAGTATAACATTATCTTTGTAGGTTTTTTTAGTGCTCAGGTATTAAAATACATAAAATACTACATTATAGAGAGAGGGTAGTACATTATATCTCAAGGATGAGTTGAACAGAAGGGAGGTAAGTGCAAAATAATTACAATTTATCTACTACTTTTTCCCTTTGTTTTTGCTAGCTAATCTTTTATATTTAATTATGAATTTCTACTCAAACTGAGATTTAAGGTGGGTTTCCCTCCCCACGTATTACTTACAATACTTAGTCGAGGATAGGACCATTGCAGTGAGCTGTAGAACTGTGACTTTAGTTTACCATACATTGCAGTGTTTTAGAATTCTGTACTTCAGAATATTCCATCTTATTTTTCTTTCTTTCTGCAGTGGGTCCCAGAGATTTCATTATACAATACTGCTAGTAGCCTACCTTTATTCCAGCTGAAAGCACATTAAGTTCCTATAGGAATGGAGCCAAGGAGACACTGTCAGCAGCTGAAGCAGCCTAGGAGATTCCCAATCTGATTCCCAAAAATGAGGTCTCACCAGGTTCCCCAAAGCGCAGGATTCAATGTTTCAGTTCTGTGACCCGAAATATAGAATTGAAATCAAAATACCCTGATTTCTTCATGTGCTAGATTCATGCTTATAGGATATTACAGCATCACAGAATCATTAAGGTTGGAAACGACCTCTAAGATCATCCAGTCCTACCATGAACCCAACCCCACCATGCTGACTAACCATGTCCATCAGTGCCACATCTACGTGATTCTTGAACATCCCCAGGAATGGTGACTCCACCACTTCCCTGGGCAGCCTTTGCCAATGCATCACCACTCTTTCAGAGAAGAATTTTTCTTAAAAACCAGCCTGAACCTCCTCTGGTGCCAATTGAGGCAAATAACATCATACGCAAATCCATCATAGGCATACCATCATAGGCAAATCCTATCACTGTCAACCGGGAGAAGATGCCAACTCCCACCTTGCCAGCACCTCTTTTCAAGGAGCTATAGAGAGCAGTAATGTCTTCCTTGGGCTTCCTCTTCTCCAGAATGAGCCATCCTAGTTCCCTCAGCCACTCCCCATAAGACTTGTGCTCCAATCTCTTCACAGCTGCCCTTCTCTGGCCACATTCTTTCTTAAAGTGAGAAGCCCAAAACTGAACACTGTACTCAAGGTGCAGCCTCACCAGAGTGAGATAGGAGGACAATTACTTCCCTGCTCCAGCTGGCTGCACTATTTCTGATGCAAGGCAGGATGCTATTGGCCTTCTTGGACACCTGATCACACTGTCGGCTCATGCTATCTGTGGGCATGGTCATATTGTCCACACCTATTTTCCACAGCAAAGAGGTTCCCTGAATTTGCTTTTTTTGGGGGATGCCTCTCTTTGTGATCTTTCAAGTCTGGATAAGATGATTTAAACTTCAAATCAATTTGTGATAAAATGTATTTATCTACATAGATATAAAAAGACAAAAAGAGACAACAGTACTTAAAAAATACATATATTTGTAATTAATGGAATAAAAATTATTATTTGTCCTTAACTATTTGTCCTTAGACCCAATATCAGTTTTATATATATAAACGTGTGTGTGATATATACATGTTGAAAAGATTTATAAAAACAGGCTTTTTTACCTGTGTCCACACTGTACAAGAAGACAACCAGCACTCACAATAGTTTTCTAGGACAAAGCCAGAAAAGAAATGAAGTAGCTTAAGAGTCCTGAGAATTCATGTCAGACAATATATGCTTTTGTTTAGAGTGCAACATGCAATTAGCTATACCAGCAGACAGTATTTGCAGCTTTACATGACTGTTGCAAAAGCTGAATTGCCAAAGTACTGCAAATCCCAGTTGGTTGCATGATTATGTATTCAGCAACACTAGCTACTGAGCAAATTAAAAGCAAAATTAAAAAAGAAAAAGAGGAAAACGGAATCACAACAAAGCAAAAAAACACAAAACAAAACAAAACAAAAAAACCCTACAACTGTTAATAGCTGATGAGAAGTATATTAATTCAAATGAAAATGTATTATACTACAGTCACTAAGCAAAGACTATAAACATCCTGGAGCTTTTTCTGCATTAACTAACTAAGCCACAAAAATCACATAACAGTGAAGAACACACCTGGTTTGTAGGTAGCTCTTAAATTAATAAATCAACTGTCACATAATTGTGACTTCTACCTGAATCGCAGATTCAATTAATTTTGAATTGGTTTGCAGTGCAGAGGTGAGGTCAAGGTATTTTTTGGCTGCATTCCTAAATTTAAACACCAGACAATCTCATCCTTCTGGTTAAAAGTAATCAATATTAGCAATTTATCATAATTTGCTCTGCAGAGCACACTTATGCTGTTTAATCAAGTGTCCTGCCTGGTTTGTTTGTTCACGGTTGCGTGAAAGACATCCACTGAGCATGCCCAATATATTTTCCTTCTCCTCTTAGTGTCACTGCAGTGCCTATTGCCCATTGATTCATACTCTGAGTTGCTGATGACTTATGCAGATTGGCAGGAGCTAGAAATGAGCCACGCATCTAAAGATCTCATGACACATGAAATATTTTTGGAAACAGCTTCCATAATGAAAATGAGAGAGAGAGTTTACTTAGAAATCTTCTTACCTTAAATGTAGATCAATCTTTCAATGAGATAGAATACTAGAGACTGTCAAAGTTAACAACTGTGACCTTTCACAGATCAAATACAAACACAAATTTGTGGTAAGAGAAATTTACCTCACTGTAAAAGAGTACATCTACTCTTTAACAAACAGGTAAACAGCTGACTCAGCTCTTCAATAAAATGACCAAAGGGCATGAGTTCCATCTTGAAAACTTCATTATCTGCATCCCAGACCGGAGTGAGGGATTTAGGTGAGGCACAACATCAAGTATTTCATCTAATTACTCTTGAAAGTAGGTTTATATCAGGAATATCTGTGAGATACACTGAGACGTGCTCTGGGATGCTCTCTAGATGTGGAAAGATGCTACATTTCCTATATATCTTTAGGATCTGGACTTCTTTATTTGGAAAGCAAATAAAGGGAGTAAGGTGAGTGTTCTGGTCTTCCCTGGTATGAAACATGAACCCTGCTGAGCACGTAGCATGTAACCTTGGATCTACAAACTGCTAAGAATAACGGCAGGATTCAGTAAAACATATAATTGGAAAGCAGTTCTTCTTGTAGGAAGCAGTTGCGTACTAACTGAAGAGCCAGAAACTCCCATGACACTTACAGTAACCCTTTTAAATGAAAGGTGGTGTGCCTGACATTTATTGTCACTCTGTCAAACATAATTGGATTGAAGTACTTGCTCATTAAGAGTGGCAGTAAGCATCACTGTCTCTGGATGGAATAGCCTAGCTTCACTCAGTAGGAATTAGAATAACTGAGGTTCTGTAGGGGCATAGAAGCTAAATGGTTTAGGTGACTTCCTCTCACAGACAACATAAGGAGTGTTGTCTTTTCTCACAGGTTAAGCTTGCATTTAATGCAATGCTCCGTGCCCATGGAATGAGGCAGCTGTAGTGGTGATGGATGGATATAAATTGGATTTTCCAACATTGGACTACCAGTATTGGTGATATTGTGTGTATTTGACTACAGAATTCCCAGACATACGGGACTGTACCTCCATGACTGGAGATCTCTGTTTTTTCTGTAATCCAAGTTCCTAATTCCATCTTTGAGCATATGAAGTAAGCATCTAAACTCAGACAGTACTTTATCTGAATTATCATGGTTTGGGCATTTTTCTTGGCCTTTATTATTCATCTTAAAAAATATATATATATATATATATATTTTTTTATGTTTTGTTCTTTCCTTGATTATTCGTTTACTTTTTACTCTTCTTTTCTGGGTTTCAAAAAACTCACATGTACTCCAGTTAATGCACCCCTCTGTGTGAAGGCATTTTTCCAAGTTTCTCAGTGTTCCCTTGCTATACAAGAGGATGATTGCCTATGGCACTGTGCCATCGCTGTATTGAGTCTGAAAGCCATCCAAGGTCAATACTATTCTATTCTGGCAAAACATGTGATATTTTTTACCCTCTAAAGCTAATTTGCACAAAGTATTGAACCCATAATTTAGGCCAGAATCTGAAAAACATCTGTGAGCATCTGAGGAGATCCAACTTTACTACATAAAGTGTAATATAATAGATCAGCATGGTGAAAGTTTGCTTTCATGAAGCTATGTATTTTTTGTGTTTTTTTTTTTGTTTGTTTGTTTGTTTTAAATAACTTGCTCTAAACACCATACTAAAGCCAAAAATGAAGATTCAACTATATTCCCAGCTAATCTGGGAACTAGGAACTAGGAAGTATAATTATCGGTAGGATGCTGAACTTAAATCTTATCTTCCATTCCTTCATTTGCCATTCAGATCACCCAGTATGGTAAATCATTCAACTTTGTTTGGTTGAAGATGGACTTTAATAAAAAAATAATAATGCATCATACTTGGTAAAATAGACATCTGAAAGGCAATCATAGAATAACAGAATCACAGGGGTTGGAAGAGACATCAAGGGAACATTGAGTCCAACCCCCCTGCTAAAGCAGGTTCCCTACAATAGGTAGCACAGATAAGAGTCCAGACAAATCTTGAATATCTCCATAGAAGGAGACTCCACAACCTCTCTGGGTAACCTGTTCCAGTGCTCTGTTACTCTTATTGCAAAGAAGTTCTTCCACAAATTTTTATGGAATTTCCTATGTTCAAGTTTTAGACCTTTGCTCTTTGTCCTATCACTATGCACCACTGAGAAGACCCTGGTCTCATCCATTTGCCTCCCACCTCCCTTTATATATTTATAAACATTTATCAGATCCTCTCCCCATCTTCTTTTCCCCAGGCTGAACAGACTCAGGTTACTCAACCTTTCCTCACAGGGGAGATACTCCAGGCCCTTTATCATCTTTGTGGCCCTCCACTGGAATCTTCTTTCTAGGTGATACCTGTCTTTTTTGAACTGATAAGCCCAGAACTGGACAAAGTAGTCTAAATGTGGCTTCACTAGGGCAGAGAAGAGGAAGAAGATGACTTCCTTCAATATGCTAGCCACACTCTGTTTAATGCACCCCAGGATACCATTGTCACCCTTGGCCACAAGGGCACACTGCTGGCTAATGACCAATCTGTTGTCCACCAGAACTCCCAAATCCTTTCTCCATCAGTCTGGGGAAATTCATGGTTTATGCGCTTGAATAGTAGCAACCTCTACGTTTCAATAAGGACTATTTCATAACACCAGGGCTAGGGGTAATGTGAGGGCATGAACTGTAACAACTACTCAGGATTACCATGGGACAACAAAGTGGGTGAAATGTAACTGCAAATCAGCAAAAGCTGAGTCTATCTGAAAGGACTAGAGACTGCAAAATCTCCACATAGAAGCGCTAAGGAATTTGCTGTGTTTACTGGCTCTTAAAAATTCAGATGTTTAGTGGTGCAAAGAAAGATTAAGAAGACTCAAAAAAAAAGTGAAAAAAAAAGTACCTAGGACAGAGTAACATGTATTCACTACTTCTGCTCTTATTTCATTGTAAGAGTAGCTGAGAAATGCTGAATATAAATCTATGAGAAGGAGATAGAATTCAAAATCCAGAGGAATAGCCACATATAACAGAAAATTAGAGATTGCTTGCTGGACTGTGGTCATGGTCACCGAAGATTTCAGAGCAGTGAAGAAATTAAGGCAAGGAACTGCAGGCAAGTGCTTTATTATTGTCCAAACCTGTGCACCTTGACTGATACCGTTAAAGTAAAGAATACATTAGTAAAGAATACCTTAGTCAAGAAAACTGCAAAAATTTTCCGTCATTTGATTTCAGCTGTTGAGAACTGTAGTGGAAAACCAAAGCACCAAAGACTTGGAACTTTGGTAGAAATCTTCTTCAGACCCAGTAGTCATTTCTGGGCTTGTGGGCTGGGGGCAACGTCCAAAGTTTCTACCAAAAGGAAGCTGCAGAACTGCAGGAGATGCTAGTTGGAACCTGCTGAGATTCAGAGAATATGGTGACTACAAACACAGTGAACTGAGGGCCAAATACAGCATTTTGGTCAGTCTCCATACTGGAGGACTTCCTCTGTGATAGATCATTCAGAGACAGATTTTTCACCATTCTCCTGGTTTCCTGTTAAATCTGCAGAGGAGACCAACTCCAACTGATGTATATCTTGAATTACAACCAGCCATGTTCTTTTTTGTGAGTGACATTAACTTATAGGAATTCATAGAAGTTTCAAAAATTCTGTACTTCAGCAAGCTTACAGACAAGTAGCTTGTCCCAGCAGACCAGCAGTGATGGGAAAATGTTTTCAGAATGTATGTGCAAAGAATTTACTGTAAACAGTTTTTTTGCAGCCTTTACAATTCTACAGACCTTTGCTCCAGCCATGAACAGCAAAAAGGTGCATCACATAAGGAAAAGAGAAGCAGTACACAAAATGCTATTCTGAAACCTGTATTTGCATTTGAAAGTGGGGATATAATATAGAATTTGAGGCTTTTTAAAATCTTTACAAGAATGAACATAAAGAGCCATTTTCTTTTGTAGTAGCTCTTTTCTCTACAGATATAGGACCTATCTGAAGCTAAGTGAGAACTGTTCAATTTCAGGCTGTAACACACAGAGGAAGCATATGTACTTTATAATGGAGCAATAAAAATGGCATCCGCAGAGCATGATGACAGGGTGATGCTGTTGCAATCTTCGTGCAAGAGAATGTGCATTACAAAACTTTGCACCACTCTTTCGTGATTTTTATAATCAGAAGCACCAGTGATACAGAAAGGATGTTGCTTTCATTACCAAAATTATTCTAAAAACAAAATCAGAAGGCAATAACTTTTCAACTGTATTTTTACATTCTCCGTGCTATACTCAAGAGGACAGAAAGACTGACAGTTTTCTCCTTGTAGATACTTGTTTCTTTCTTTATGTATGAACACTAAATCAGAAGATTCACAAACTAAGGCTGCTTCTGATTATTAACAAGCAGAAGAACATGAAATAACCTGGATTTCTGTATCAAAGCACTCAATTGTGTTTCAGTCTGAACCATTAACTTGCTGAATATGATTGCATTATTAATGCTAGATATTTCTCTGCATGTTACTTGCTGCCCTGAAACTTAAATTATGCCATACAAATAGCTAAGAACTTCAGCACTTTGCAGGTGAAAATAGTTCAGAAGAAGTGCATCACTGAGAATAAATAAATAAATAAATAAAAAGGATTAAATTTAGAAACCAATGCAAATGATTTGTTATCTGGCTGAGGGAAGCTATCACTGAAGTCGTGTTATCAGGAGACTGAAAAGCTCTGGCTATGGCAGTGCAGATTCAAGAGAAGCAAAATATTTTTTACCTCTTTTTAAATAATTCCTGAACTTCATTAGTTGATTATTTGCTGCGTATGTAGCAGGATGCTTTCATTTTCTGAAGTGTCATGTAGTGTAGTATGTTTGGATCTGTGCTGTTGAATATACTGGGTTGATGGGCTGCACGTTCATATCACATGTATAGATTCTGATTTGTTTAGGTTATCCTCAGGAGACAACTGTTTTAAAATTAGTTTGTGTCTGT
>JAOWBP010000001.1:152908298-152919855 GCA_028571105.1 Tragopan temminckii | reverse complement strand
GAGCCAGCAATGTGCTCTTCTGACCAAGAATACCAATGGTATCCTGGGGTGCATTAAAAGAGTGGGGTCAACAGGTTGAGAGAGGCAATCCTCCCCCTCTGCTCTGCCCCGAAAAGGACACATCTGGAATACTGTGCCCAGTTCCAGGCTCCTCAGTTTAACAAAGACAGTTAAATACTGGAGAGAATCCAGCGGAGAGCTAAAAATATGATTAGGGGTCCAGAGTATCCCTCTTGTGAAGAAAGGCCGTGAGACCTGGGACTGTTCAGTCTGGAGAAGTCTGAGGGGGGTTCTTATCAATGTTTACAGATATCTAAATGGCAGGTATCAAGAAGATGCCAGTTGGTGGTGTTAGGTGACTGGTCAAGGGACCATGTTACTCAAACCCTCTCTTTCCAATCTCAGAGTATTGTATCTGTTGCTTAGGGACACTGCAGGAGAAAGGAGGAGACTCTTGCTCCTGATACACAGGGAGATGTAGAATAGAGAACAAAAATAACCTGAATCATAAGCTACTAGCTCATCTTTCCCTTATTACCTGAGTAAAAGAGACTTTTCTCTCTCAGCAGTGTCAAATGAAATCAAGTAGGCATACGCCAAACGACAATCTGCCATTGCAGGGAATATACCTCAGTGCAGACAGGCTTGTTATATTATCTTTTCGTATGCTTTCTCAATGCTGAAACAAGCTTTTCTCTCAGTTTTCTTGTCTTAGAAATTTTGATGGACTTTCTGTTTCTAGGGATCAAGATTCAATACCTATAACTGTTTAGTAAAATGGAATTCCTTTCATATGAACATTGTACTTCTACTAGACCAATTTTTTATTAGTCAAGTACCATTAGGCTACTGCAACAATAATCTGATTTTTCAATATACTCTGGAGGAAAAAAAAAAAACACACATTAAGTGCTATTTGTCAAAAAGAGTGATATTTATTAGATCTGACCTTTCTCTAAGAACGCAATAAAAAGTGAGTGTCATTTTTATGCTTGAAAAGATTAGTCTTGCTTACAGTAAGCAAAAGATGAGTCTTTCAGCGGGTTTAAAATTATCGTTGGAAATAATAGAATCTCATTAAAAAGCATGTACTGTGAAGCTTTTGTGATTTGCCCTAGTCCACTGTTAAAAGCATGTTCCTGTTCAAAACCCTACCTTTCCAACCTTTGTTGTAACATAGTATAGTACTTGCAAGTTGACCTTTGATGCAGACTTAAAGCACCATGTAATTAACTTTTTCTGTTTACAAAGTTAAGACTTAATGAAACTGTGTTAAATATCAATATGTCCTTAGCAGGCATTTTCTCAAATATAATTCTTGGCTTTCAGATGCTAATGATATACTTTCATACCTACTTTGTCATTAAAAAAAAAAAAAAAAAAAAGTCACTAATTTATACTGTTGTGCACAATGCAGTTCAATTTCACTCTTGGAACAACCTCAGCCAATGAAGAATAGCTCTGAAATGCAAAACAATAAGCTGTATTGCAGATTATTTTATGACCCTGATCCAAATTTCACTCAAGTGGATGGAAATGTATTGCTCTCAAGAATGTGCATGGGTTCCACATATCAGTTCAGAGCGGCTTCACTTTGACATTCAGAGCAGCTCTGTTGAAGTTCTCTAGACAGTCATCAAAATCATTTCAGCAAGACCAGTAGTAGATATGCACTCATCTGAAGCAAAGTGACAGATCCTAGAAAGAGGCAAATAGATACCGATTTCATCCGTGGTTTAAGAACTTATTAAAGGAGTGGATGAATATTGTTTTTCCTGTATTCTACTGATATATGTAATGCAGAGAAAAGAATTTGTCTCCTAGAAGGAAAAAAAAAAACAAGTACACACACATAAAAGGATTACCCCACAGTCTAGTTGAGGAAATAAGTAGAAAAGCGAAGGCTTCATGTATGTTGTTGGTTTGGGGTTTTTTATTTTTTTTGTTTGCTTGTTTGCTTTATACTGTTTCCTTCCTTCTTACCATCACAATTCCTAGTTCATTACCATAGGGCCAATTAATTCCTGCATTTCATAAAAAGAGACTCCACTGATGCTCTGCAGATTTGGGGAGCTTGTGTTACTTCCCACCCCAGGTCTTTCCCGCTGGTCATTTTCAACAATACCTTGATTATGAATATATGACCCTCCAGTAGAAGTGTTAGATTTATGCATTGATATGACTGCTATTCAAAGATAATGAAATAATTTTAAAAGGTAAACCTTTTAACACCCTTTTCCTGTGGCTTATAGTAAAGACATCACATACCTAGTCAATCTTTGCTACTCTCTCACTCCACAGCTAGGTTCTTTTTCATGTTTCCAACTGCAGTTTTTTTTGTTTATAATTCAAGACCTTTCATTGACTGGATATTTATTAGTGCATAAATGTGTCTTCTCATGCTACTCACCTAGTACTAATCATTCAACCAGGAGCAAGTTGCAATGAGGCAAAAAATGTAAGAGTTGCCTCATCTTGCAATGCGCAGAAGTTACACGTATTTTCTGACTGAATTAAACCCATAAACACTAAATTTTATATTGCAGCTACTTTTCTGTCTCAATGTCATACCAAACTAATAAACTCCTAGTATTCAGACTGGAATCTGCCTAAGTTGACGTGCACCATGTTTATTAATAGATGATTAATTCTAATTAAGCAATTAAGAAAGATCAACTTTGTAGAACATTTTTGCATTCATTTTGTAAACATCATTGATTAATACGCTTAGAGCAGTTCTGAAATCCATACACAACTGAACGAGGTCTGGAATTTATGAATGCCACACTCTTATCAGGTGATTTACCTCATATATTTTATGATATATACCAGCAATTTTCATCCTCATCTCTCTGAAAAATAAAAACAACAACAAACAAACATATGACAAAAACAACAACATAAACCAGCCATGCTGCAGAGCTTGTCAGACATGAGCTAAAAAGAGTTTGTCATAAGCGTCAGTACAGAGATTGAAAGTACATATATCACTTGAGAGAGGTGAATTGTTACAACTTATTTAAAGCCAGCTAGGAGGCAATAAGTTGTAGGCCAGAAAGAGAAGACTAGTTAGCAATCTTCAGAGAACTCCTTATGCAAAGAATAAACTGACTTTCAAGAGAAATAAGTAAATAAATAAATAAAATAAAGGAAAGGAAAGGAAAAACAGATATCTGAAACAGCTAGAGAGAAAACCTTCAACTGCATGGAAATCGTGCTTCAAACATTGTCTAGTTCATGGTGCCACAAATATGAAAAGGCCAATTGCTTCAATTCTACCCTTTCATGTTTTCAGAGAGAATGTCTTTTTGACTTGATTTAGATAATCAGTAGTGGAGAACGGGTTTGGGGAAGCTTTACAATACCAGCAATCACACACCTGCCTTCAGTACATGAATTATGTTCTGACAGACAATTACAAAGTGTTAGGGAAAGACTGTTGTAAATTATAACTAATACATCATCTTATAGGTTCCTGGCAGCAGCAGAGAATTATTCCTGAGTTAGAAGACTAGATGTCCAGCACTGTGTGCGAGGGAGAACACAACTGCATCATATAATAGCAATCCTAGAAAGAAAAGCACAACACTATGCCCTTGCTTTCTTTGTCTTGCAGAAGATGGCATTCATGCACCTTTCAATGTTCTTCTGACACTGAGTTTGCTATGCTTTGGCTAGTAATCTGCATATTACCTGTACAAATTTCTCTATTCTATACAAATAGCCATGTCAATCAGGAGTGCTAAAGAATGGTAAATACAAAGAACTACTGTAATCCAACATTTTAAAGCAAAACCCAGAGAGACCTTTTAGTGCTACATGAAAACTTCCATTTTATTTGCAGAGAAATCCAAGTCTAATTAATAAATTGAGAATTCCTTTCCAATCTTCCTTGACTCCATTCTTCACGACTCTGATATGGCTTTTATATTCGGTTTAATTTAATTCAGTCAGAAATGAAATACCACGCCCTACTGAGCAAGGTGACAATAGTGAGGTTAGACATTCTGAAATAGATGTCATCTGCTGACTTTCACAATAAAATGACATTGCCCAGAAGGGGCAGTTACACAAAGATGAAAATAATGTTTTTGTGGAAAAGATGAATGCTGCATCTTCAGATGCAATGTAAGGGAAGTTTCTTATTAGCAGCAGAAGGAAGGCTCTCAGTTTGAAGGATAGTGTTGTTCTTTGTTTGTTTGTTTTTTTGATCTTTGCTTGTTTATTTTTAAAGCAAGTAAAGATATGTATAATAAATAAATAATTAAAGATATTTAAAGTACAAATCAAATAAATATATTCTTTAAGCATTTCTATTTATTGCACTCTGAGAATAGACATAGGAATAATATCTAACCTTCAAGCAGTTGAGACAGGTATGTAAGTAAAACGTGTAAACATATGATTTCTACGAATAAGCATAGTAAACTTATAAAACTCATATTTATATATTTCTGTAGTATTTATCCAAAGCTCAGTTTGTCTATACTGGATTGTGGAAGGCAGCAGAGCAGGAAATAATAGTCTCTTCTCCAGTGACAGGACTGAAGTGAATGTCATGAAGCTGCCTAAAGGAAGGATAAGGTTGGGTATCAGGAAAAGGTTCCTTATCAGAGGGTTGTCAGGTTGTCAGGCACGGGAACAGGCTCCCCAGGGCAGTGGCACAGATCCAAGCTGCTAGAGTTCAAGGAGCATTTGGACACTGTTTTCAGACATAAAGTTTGAATTTTGTGTGGTCCTGTGTGGACCCAGGAGTTGGACTGGATCCTTGTGGATCACTTTAAACTTGGAATCACAGAATCATAGAGTAGTTTGGATTTGAAGGGACCTTTAAGATCATCAAATAATTTCTCCCTAATATCTAGTCTAAATCTATCCTCTTCCAGTTTAAAACCATTTCCACTTGTCCTGTCGCTACCCGCGCCTATAATAGTTCCTCCCCAGCTTTCCTGTAGGCCCCTTCAGGTACTGGAAGTCCATTATAAGGTCCTCTGGGAGCCTTCTCTTCTCCAGGCTGAAGCGCACTAACTCTCTCAGCCTGTCCTCATCAAAACGGTGCTCCAGTCCTCCAAACATTTTTGTGGCCCTGCTCTGGACCTGCTCCAACTGTTCCTTGTCTGTCTTGTGTTGAGTACTCCAGAGCTGGATGCAGAAGTGCAGGTGGCGTCACATGAGAGCAGAGCAGAGGGGCAGAATCACCTCTTTCAACCTGCTGGTCACACTTCTCTTGATGCAGCCCAGGATATGGTTGGACTTCTGGGCTGCAAGCACATATTACTGGCAACAATAATATAAAAAGGCCGTGAAAGTACAAATTCTTATGATGTCATAAGAGTAAATTACTTATTTTCTCTGGATTCCATATAGTTTTTATTTATATTTCATTTGTAATGTAGAAAACAGTTTTGAGTATGATTTTAAATCAGTTGCTGCATATTTCAAATTTCAACATAATTGTGTGGTGTTGCATTTACATCCTTATCTTTTTAGGTTCCTTTTGTAGACTGGGAACTGTTCATAGTCTAGTTACATAGGTAGTTTCCCTCCTGCAAAGCCATGGAATACTGCACTCTTCAATGAAAATCTCTCAGAAGCCATTCAATTTGAACTCTGATAATAGATTTTTCCATAAAAGTATGTTTCCAATAAAAATTTCACATAGAATTTCCTCAAGTGGAAGAGAACCACAAGGATCATTCAATCCAATCTCTAGCTCCAGACAGGACCACCAAAAATCCATATCCTGTGGGAGCAGTGTCCCAGTGCTCCTAGAGCTCCAGTAGCTCAGGGCTGTGCCCATTGCCCTGGGGAGTCTGTTCCATGCTCACCACCCTCTGGGGCAGAACCTTTTCCTAATCCCCATCCTGACCCTCTCCTGACACAGCTTCATGCCATTCCCATAAGTTTTCATATTCTGAGAACAATGAATTGCTCTGTAAATTCTGATTATCATGATTTGTACTGTCAGGCATTTATGCCTACTGATACTATTAATATTTGTAAATAGTACAAGATATCATTGCAGATTCAGAGCTCATCACAATCCTGAGACAATTCTGCATCAGTGTGAATATTCCAGTATCACATTACTGCCATGAAGATCGGTTGGAGTTCAGATTTTCTCACTGCACACCTGTAATCTAGGTAGTTTTTGAAGAAGCAAGAAAAAGCTATCAAAATATTCTCATTAGCTGCTGACAAGAAGCAGAAAAGCTCAAGTTCATTCACGTCAGCTGAACAGCCAACTACTTTCATCATCAAGCTAAAACCAAGCTTTACTTGATCCTCTGTTAACATTTGTAAGCTACTTAAACACTCCAAGGTGTACAACAGAGAATTATTTTGTGAAAAGGACTTTACGAACTGTATCCAACTCTATGAATAAAGCAGCTTATGAAGGATTCAGAAATGGCTTTTGATTATCAATATACAGCCCTTGTGAACAGGGACTTTGAACAGAAATTCTTATTAGTGGGGGAAACACATTGCTGAGAACAATCTGGATTTCAGAACAAACACCACAAGCAAAAATCTAAAAAAAAAAATGTTTATTCAAGAACTAACAATAGGAAGCTCTTTTCTTTCATTATATTTTCTACCTTGACCGAGGAACAGAGATGTTCAGCAGTTTGTTCTCTGATGGTGTCGGCAGCTGACATTTCAAGAATATCCCATGAATTTTATGCAATCCAGCAGCCTCCTACCAGCACTTCCTATAGGTCATCCAAAATGAGAGGAATTTGGAGGAGTCTTTTTACTTCAGAAATTTTAGTTCACTTTTATTCTAGAGCTTATCCTACAACTCTTCAAAACAAAACAAAAATTAGGAAAAAAAAATGGGGTGGAGCAGGAAGAAGAAATATCTTGGTTAAAAAAACACATAATTCGTCCTTTTAACATTGGATAAATTTTAAGTCAAAAAGAAGTTACATTTTTTCGTGATTTTGTTCGTTCTTATTACCCTGTTCAGTCTTTTTCTGGTTTCTTTTTACCCATACCCTTTTTCATCACATTCATTAACACATTCATTCTCCACCTGCGACTTGGATAGCACTGGAGGTAGGTCAGAAAGTGAAGATAGCCACTCCAGCCCCTGTAGCCATAATGGTTTTCTACCATGCATCTCTTTACTTTACGTCAGTGCTGTCTTGTTTTCCATTCATGCATTCCCGCAGCACTGCCTCTGTGCTGCTATTCCCATCCATGTAATGCAGCAATTTGAAGATATGTTGCTCTCAGGAGAAAGATTGGAAACATATTCTCTATGACATTTTATTGAAAAATATCTTCCCATATATTCTGGCTGCCACTGGCATTGCCATTTGATCCATCGTCTTATGTTCAGCCAGCCTACAATAAGATTTGTGGAATACATATCGACGATAAAGGAGGGAACACACAATTACAGGAAAAGAAATGTGAGATGGTGTTGGAGAATTTGAGTTTGTTTCTTTTAAAAAGCAAGGTGATGATTTCAAGGATATCTAAAATTAATTAAATGTACCATGCGGTGAAAAATTAGCCACAAGGAAAACCATATGGATAATTATAAACAAGGATCAAATGCCAATTTTAGTAACAGAAGTACACTTAAGGCTCATTTTTATTGAGCCTATATGAAGACAACAGAAGATGATAGTGTCAGCAGAAAACCTTTTGCAAAAGTTTGAAATCTCAGCCTTACGCTCTGTTCACTGCATTAATTGGATCATTTCAGTGAGTCAGTTCACCATAAACACACAAGCATCTTTACTAGCACAAGTGTGACCAAGACAATCACCATCATAGGAAAGTTGGAAGTACAGAACTATCTTAAACTGCCTTTGGATGCCAAAGTGACTTGTGACACTATATTCTAAACCTAAAACCTTCAGTTTAGAATTAGACATCTAATATTTAGATGCCTGCATGCTGATGTGAAGCTTGTAAAGTGGGGTAAGCAAACCCATTAACATCAATGAGAAGGATGAAACATGCACCCTTCATTTCACTGTCCCATGAGCACATCCTTGGGCTCTATCTATCTACATATGCTGAATCTGCCTGTGATTGAGTGAATTTTCTTCATCGCAACCTGTATGGTGCTGTGTTTTCATTTTGTAACTAGACTGACCAAAGGGATATTCCATACATCAACTTCAGCAATGAAAGGTGGGACAGAGGAAGAGGAATAGGAGTACAGTAGGGATTACAGTATTTGGTTTCCCTAGTAGCCCTTACATGTAAACCCTGCTTTCCTTGAAATGATACATCTGCCTACCATTGGAAAGTAGTGAATTAATTCCTTATTCTCCTTTCCATACACACACAGGTTTTGCTTTATTTTATTTTTATGCCAACATACAAGTTTTCTTGTTTTCACCCTTCCTTTTCTTTCGTATCCCAAAGTGAGGGAGTGAGGAAGTAGCTGTGAGACTTAACTGTCTGCTAGGGTTAAGCAATGACATAATGTCATAACTTCCCCCAGGGTTCTTCATGCACAGGAATGCATTAGCTGGTGCTTCCACATGGACTAAGGCTGGCTGTAATCATCCACTTTTTAATGTTTTAAAATAGTATATACCCACAGAAAGATGGATGAGCACAAATGTGCAGAGAAAGGAGTCTGCAGACTGGAGGCAGAGGAACTGCATCTCACCTACTATCTCAACTACTATCAAGTTCCATAGGAGGAAAGGATGAGATATCTGGGACTGTTTAACCTGAAGAAGAAAAGACTGAAAGTGGATCTTATCACTGTTTATAAATATCTTAACTGTGGGAGTCAAGTGGATGGGGCTAGGCTCTTTTCAGAGACAAGACAAGGGATAATGGGAGTGAACTGGAACATGGAAAGCTCCATACAAACATGAGGAAGAGCTTCTTTACTGTGAGGGTGACAGAGCACTGGAACGCGTTGCTCTGAGAGGTGATGGAATCTCCTTCTCTGGAGATACTCGAGACTCGTTTGGACACCTACCTGTGCAACCTGCTGTACAGCAGCTGCTTTAGTGGGGCATTGGTCTTTCCAACCCCTGCAATTCTGTGATTTTGTGTTACTGCTTACATGTAAACATCTACAAGTACAATAAATTTCTGAGGCTTCCACAGAACCAATAAAGAAACTACATGCTTTGTCACATTCTGAAACAGAGGCTTAAAAAGCTTCAAATTCAAAGCTGAGGTATGTTTTAAGAACCCCACTCAACACAGTTTAAAGAACAGAAATCTTCCTCCATTGTCTTTTGAACTTCAATTTACAGCATATTGTGTGGTTGCTTATAACAGTGATGCTTTTCTGAACTTGAAGCTGAAATCCAAATACAAGTTCAATACACGGGCTGGTCCTTCTCGATCTCTATTTACTATAGTAAAATAAAAGAGAATAAAACTAGCTGATAATTAAGCCTATGAATAGCCTTGCTCTTAATTTGTCAAATTCTATATTTCCTTTCCAGCAAAGCCAGTATCTTTGAAACTGTTGCATTCATGAACCATTTTTTCAGTAGAGAATCTGATTTGTGATTTAATCTCTTCCAAGAAAAGGATAGTACTTTTTTTTTTTTTTTTTTTTTTTCCCTTTTCCTGTAGGACCTTCTACTCTTTTCATTTCTGATGAAAAGCATCGTCTTTTTTTTACTTTCCTATTCCTGATTCACAGTTCCACATCTTAATTTGCTAACCATATGCTCCTCTGCTGAAATCAGCAGATGTTTCTTCTCTCAAGCTTAGCCTGCACATATCTCCACAATATCAGAAGAGCTATATGCCAGAAACACTAACTAAACTAAACATGTGATAGAAACAGATAAAACCATTATCAGTCAAATTTCTATGCTATTTTGATTACCATTTCATAGCTATCATTAATCTGAACAAAAATAGAACCGTAGCTTTGGATTTTGAAACTCTCTTTGTTTCCAGCATCAGTGCATCAAAATTCATCTTTGGGAAGTGGTCCTGTTTACTGTAACAGACACTTTAAAAACAGAAAGCCCAGCAGTTTTTCTTCACAGGTGACTGGCCAGAGTCAGGCTCAGCACACTCCCTGTGGGTATTCTTAACATCAGGAGCTTTCTGACCTTGCATACCAGACCTGTCACTTCTCACTTACCCCTATCAATATGTTAAAATGTGTATTTAACATTTCACCCCTCTTTCTCTCCACCATGTCGTATTCCCTTTGTGCTAATAATCTGCATGTAGTTCCAGTAGCTGCTGAAAGAAATTCACTGTGCTTAGGTTTATTTTGTCTGAGTTCTGGAGAGAATATTGATTTACACGCCTGTCTTATTCATAATAACTTGCAAGTTGTGTCTCTTCATGTGCATATTTTATAATTAGTGAGTCTGTTCTTCTTAAATATATATATATATAAATATATTTTCCAAATTGCTATTCCTGCTCAAACAAACCACAAATCAATCTAAGAATCAAAAATCCATATACTTACCTGCAAATAACATTTTTTATATTATAAGGCTCTAAAACATCTTTACGTTTGTCTTTAGATACTGGCATGCAGCAAAAAGAACCCTATTCAAAGTTTATTGAGATTTTCAATGTGAATTTTTTGGGGGTTTTGGATGCATACATCCCCTATGCTACAAATTCTAGGATCAAGAAGGTTGTGTTTATTTCATTTCTAAAAATATTCTGATGCCTGAGACTATGAGGGGTGTGCAGCTGATAATATGGTTATATACACAATTCTCTGGAAGACTGGATCATCCAGCTGCTATAGGGATGCTGGGCTCTTTCTATCACACATATCACAACTTAACAGGGGTCTCTCAGATCCCTCATAATCTCAGATCTGCGTGCCAAATGACATGGCAAACCTCAAATATGGTGTGTATCATGGTGCTTTGATTGATGACATAGTCCTAAGGTTTGCTTGGCTTAAAAAGTGTTTTCTTAACACAGCCAAAATATTGCCCCATATACCTTTCTTAATTGCCCAGGAAATTTTAATAAATTGGAGAAGAAGGAAGAAAGGCAAAAGGTTTTGACTGATGCAGAGGAAGAAAACTGTGTTCCCTAAAACCAAAAAGAAAAAAAGAATATGTTCTAAAAGTAGAAACATTTTATTTACCTCATTCATCAGCAATCTTGTTTCATTCACCGCCATTTGAATGTCTCAACAGAGTATCTATACCACATTGGTGCAAGAGGGAAAAATAGGATTGTTTTACTATCTCCTTTTCCTAGTCATTTAGGTGCTTAGTTAGCCATATCCACACACACGTACACAAATAACCAAGTGAGTTCTTCAGAGAGTTATCTATCTCTTCTTTCTCTCTCTCTCTCTCTCTCTCTCCTGTCATTGATGTTTTTTTAAACTTCTTTATTTAGACAAACACAAATGAAACTGCTACTGTTTGGTCACTGAGAACCAAACTGATGGTAGATAACTATGTTAAATCGATGACACTAACTTAAGGCATCAGCTTGTCAGCAGAAATGCTGGCAAAGGCTCTGTTTCAGAATAGGAACTTGTCCTTAAAATCTCGACATACATGTGAAAATTTTTATTATCAAGGAGTTGAAAGAATCCAGCTCTTACTGTGTGTGTGTG
>JAOWBP010000001.1:152896638-152908198 GCA_028571105.1 Tragopan temminckii | reverse complement strand
TATTTTTATTTTTTTTTTTTTTTTTTTTTTTTTTTTTTTTTTTTTTTTTTTTTTTTTTTTTTTTTTTTTTTTTAATTGCAGGCTTCAGCTCTCTGTACAGTTCCTCCTGCTCCTGGGAATATTGGAATATCTCACTCTAATTGGTCATATGCTATCTTTTAAAGGTCATAACCATCATTCCTCCTATTCACTTGAGAGCAGTTCTTTAGAGGGCAGGCTTGGGTGCAGATTTATAATTATACTTCCATGCTGTTACTAAAATGTAAGCAGTCCTATATGCAAGTCAGCTGTCATAAAATTTGTGGCTGTCAGGTGAGGTCCCGGATGACTGGATGACAGGTGAGGTCCCTGGATGACTGGTCATGTCATTCCCACTTATAAGAAAGGGAGCAAGGAGGACCCAGGGAACTATAGGCCAGTGATTCTCATCTCTGTACCTGGGAAGATCATGGAGCAGATCCTCCTGGATGACATGCTTGATCACATGAGGAATGAGTGTGTGACCCGAAACAGCCAGCACGGCTTCACCATGGGAAGGTCATGCTTAACCAATAGGGAGGACTTCTATGATGGAGTGACAGCATTGGTGGAAGGCAACCGATGTCATTTACCTGGACTTGAGCAAGGCCTTTGACATGGTCCCCCACCACATCCTTAACTCCAAATTGGAGGGATGTGGATTTGATGGGTGGACCACCCAATGGAATTGGTTGAAAGACCACAGACAGAGGGGAGTGATTAATGATTCTATGTCCAGATGGAGGCTGGTAGTGAGCAGTGCCCCCCAGGGGTCTGTCCTGGGACCGGTGCTCTTTAACATCTTTATCAATGACATTGACGATGGAATCGAGTGCACCCTCAGCAAGTTTGCTGATGACACCAAGCTGAGTGGTGAAGTTGACACAGTGGAAGGAAGGGATGCCATTCAGAGGGACCTCAACAGACTTGAAAGGTGGGCTCGGGTGAATCTAATGAGGTTCAGCACAACTAAGTGCAAGGTTTTGCACTTGGGTCGGAGGAATCCCAGGCATCTATAAAGACTGGAAGGAGCAGTCCTTGAGAGTAGCCCTGCAGAGAAGGACCTGGGGGTCATGATGGATGAAAAACTTGAACATGAGCCAGCAGTGTGCCCTTGCAGCTTGGAAAGCAAATGGTATCCTGGGCTCCATCAGAAGAGGGGTGGCAGCAGGGACAGGGAGGTGATTGTCCCTCTCTACTCTGCCCTCGTGAGGCCCCTTCTGCAGTACTGTCTGAAGTCAGTACAAGAAAGACAGAGAGCTGTTGGAGAGGGTCCAGAGGAGAGCCACAAAGATGATCAGGGGACTGGAGCACCTCCCCTACGAAGACAGGCTGAGGGAGCTGGGCTTGTTCAGCCTGGACTATAGAAGGCTGCAGGGTGACCTCATTGCAGCATTCAGTACCGAAAGGGAGCCTACAAACAGGAGGGGAGTCAACTCTTTGAAAGGGTAGATAACAGTAGGACAAGGGGAAATCGTTTTAAGCTGAGGGAGAGAAGATTTAGGTTGGTTGTCAGGGGGAAATTCTTTACTATGAGATTGGTGAAGTGCTGAACAGGCTGCTCAGAGAGGCTGTGTGTGCCCTGTCCCTGGAGGTGTTCAAGGCCAGACTGGATGGGGCCCTGGGCAACCTGGTCTAGTATGAAATGGGGAGGTGGTGGCCCTGCATGTGGCAGGGGGGTTGGAGATTCATGATCCTTGAGGTCCCTTCCAACTCGGGCCATTCTGTGTGATTCTCTGATAAGGTTTCCAATCCATAAGACTCTTGTCTGAGTTCCAGTAAGCTTGTTTTAGAGACGGGATTGAACTTGCAAATTTTTCTTGACGCTTTAGACGTTTATGTCCAGACACATGAATTTGTTGTTACAAAAGTGATAAACAACCCAGAACAGGTTTCTTATCTGTCAGTCAGTCAAAAAAAAAATAATAATAATAATTAAAAAAAAAAAAAAATTTGAAAATTCTGAAGGACATTTATTTATCCTTTGAAAGAAGTAGTACTCAGCAAGTAATTTGCACGTTACTACTTTAAATAAACAAGAATTTGTAAAATGAAATGTAACTAGGCTTTTTTTTTCATAATATGCTATAATTCTTTGCTTTATGTGAGTGGCAAAAGGGTGGCAAAGCTTTTAATACAAAGTGGATTTCAGAATTTTCTCTGAGTTTCTAGGGCCTTTGGTGGAAATGCAACTATTTTATTATTTCATTTCCATAAAGAGTTATAAAAGACTAATTATCAGACTGCTGATTAATGCAGCAGAATTAGACAACATTTTATAGCATTTGTCCAAACTATAAGGCAATTTACTTTTCTTTCTTATAAACTTCAACAGGACATCGGGATCTTCCCAAGAAAAGTTGATTCTCATCAGGCTCAACATTTTGTCAAGCCAATGAACAGAAGGAATATGATAACCATTTTTCTTAGTGTAAAACTAGTTCAGAGGGATTATGTGATATACTTACAGTCATTTAGTGGAAACCAGGAATTGGAACTGGACTTTCTGAGTCTCAGAGCCGCACTACCACTTCAGGTAGTACTTTCAAATTTGCCTCAAATTGGCTTTCTCCAAATCTGCAACATATTCAGGTTCATTTCACATTCAAAATTATGCAAAGAGGTGATTAAGTCTATGCGACCTGAACAAGAGTGTGTAGTAGTATTAAGAAGATAAAAATTAATTATTTTGTATATTAAACTTACGGTATCCCAAGATAATGGAGCATCAGATAAACGTTTTTGCAGTTTATGTGAATTGTCTCCGATTGGTTACCCTTCATAGAAAATGCTTCATCTCATAAATGTGCGCTTTCTATTTAATGTGCTGATGTGAGGTATTGTTAAAAAGCATAACTGTGAGACAGCCAAAAGGAGAAAGATTCTCAGTCTGTATTAGTCACACAGTCTTAGTGCATTCATATATTGTATAACAACATAATGCAGTGTACTCTTGCAGGGGCCTCTTGAATTTGATGAATGAACTACTACACACAAAGATTTGCAGCAAAATGGCATCTACTCATTAGTCAGCTGAGCCACCTGAAAATAAATTTATAAGTGGAACCATGGCTCTTAAAGCATCAAAAGTTGAATGTATAGCAAAGTGGCTTTCATAGGCCTCCTTAAGGTATTCTAAAATGTTAATTGTTTACAGCATTGTACTTGCCCAGTACTTGCATGGCATCATTATGAGAGGACAAGGAGGAACCCCTGTTGCTCTTGCAGTCAGTAAGTTGGACAGAACAAATGGAAAATCAGCCTAGGCTCATGGCCTCATCCAAAATGCACCCACAGTAAATGGAGCATGCATTGATTTTAGCAGATTTAAATTACATACTGTGATGAGAAGGACAAGGATCTACTTTATAGAAACAACACTGAGCATACAGATTGAAGCAGAGAGAGAACAAATGACTCATTTTCTTCATTATTGCCATCACCTCTCCACTTGGAGGAGGTCATAGAATCAGTGTGGCTGAAAAAGACTTCTAAGTTCGCCTAGTCCAGCCATTCACCTACCACCAGCATTGCCTACTAAACAGGGTCCCTCAGTGCCACATCTCCATGGTTCTTGAACACCTCCAGGGACAGTGGCTTCACCACTTCCCTGCACAGCCTTTTCCAGTGCCCAGCCACTTTTTAGGAGAATACATTTTTTCCTAATATTCAACCTGATGTGATATTCAACCTGAGATACTGGTTTAATTCAGTGACCTGAGACACCCTGAGAGCTTTCCATCTACATAGATATGGGAAAGGAAGGAAAACAGCCACAGCAACTCTGTGTAGTTCAAGCAGCATTCACTCTGTCAGATTCCTAAACATTTAAAATTAATGTAAAAAAAAGATTTTCTATTTTTGCATTTTTTTAAATGCATGATATGGTTTGAATACATGAGTGAGATTTGCCAACCCAAGAAGCCACTTCACCATAAATGTCAATGTACAGAAAACAGCTTAGCCTCATACGTTTTGGCTTAGGTGCACGGGGAGACCGAAGAAGTGTTTGCAGTGTAGATGGAGGGCGTAATGAAAATGCCACATATGTTGCTGGAAGTAAGATTCAGATTTATGCAGGCTAGAAACATGAGATATATCTCCTAAAATAACTGTTCATTTACTTAGGGTTCCACTGAGGCTTGAAGGATGACAGGGTGCCATTATAAATAACCTGTTGTCTGCTCAGCTTTGGATGACAAATTCAGGTGCTACAATGTTTTGCCTTTTGCAATACATCATTTTCTTAAAACATATAATGGCTTAGGCAAAACTATGCCCAGGTGCTAAAAATTCACAGGAGGACAATTAGCAGAAGTAAGACAATTGTATTTGACAGTTGTATAATAATACAAACCCTGTTGAGTTGCTCAAGGAATAAAAATAAGGAAACTTATTGGAAAAAGTGAAAAAAGGTTTTTTTGCTTGGTTGGTTACTTGATTTTAAAGAGCAACAAACACATGTGTATGGTTATTGTGAGCCCTTGTGCTAGAAATAATAAGATGGGCTCTTTCCAGCAGATCGTCAGTTTTCACCTAGGTTAACATTACATTACAGTAATGATTAAAAAAAAAAATAACTCAACTTTTCCTCAAAATTCCTCCCATCATCAAAATTTTGAGATCATGCACTAGAATACCCGGGTAAAAAAAGCATTAGTAACCAATTATTACTGCAGTTTAGCAAAATCTCAGCACTCATTTAAACAGAACTGTGGGTGATTTTCTTCTGCAGGACATGAGCAATGACCAGCTTCCTATCTGAACATAGAAGATATATTTGAAAGGACGTGCACTATACAGTCTCAATATTCTGAAGTCTAGACAAAAGAAACATAATTATTTGACTTGGAAATGGAAGATTAAATGCAAAAAAAAACGACCTCCATTCTGTGCTTCTGGGTAGAAGAATGGCATAATGCACTGCAAAGCATCTTCCCTAAAATACACAAGGCTTGCAGGTTGTTATCCCATAGAGATAAACAAAAATGTGATATTGCTACTTTTACAGAGTGCAGAAAAACATAAAACCATTATAAATGATGGCATAAATTGTTCTGTTAAGTTATACTGAAAGTAAGGAGTTTTGGTGTCCGATGCCTAGAAAGGGCAGGAAGGAATGATCACTTATCAAGAATTCAGAAGGCATGAAGCTTTGGGTTCTGAATGATCTAAATATATTTTTGAGGTTAGATACACAAGCATAACAAAATTTGTAAACGTGGGAGAATTTAGAAGCTCTCTTGGCTGCTGTCCAAACATAGAAACAACAAAATTCTTGTATTGCTTTTCTTCTTGGTTGCAGAGCTTTGCGTTTGTCCTTCTTTGATACTCAGAGTTTTGTTTTTCTACATGGTCCAAAAGCCCCAACATGAATTTCTCCTAAATCTGACCGCAACCAAAAAATAAAATCACTCTTCTAATTTTCAGAGAAGTTTCATCTGTTGTTATCAGGATATCCCATTATATAAAATGCAAGTGCTGTCAAAAAAGCCTCAGTATTCTTGTCTCTAAAGTACACACGCAACACTTTATCTCTCTCCTTCTCCCTGATGCACCCTGACTTCAGATACAAAAGTCCAAGATGCCATTTGCGCTTACTGGACTCCAAAGTGCATACTTACTGGATTCCTCCTTTGAAGAAAAGGAATAGATACATTGACTTGGGGCTAATAGTTCTGACAGATGAAAGCCTGTTCCTGAAACCCAAAGGCAGCTGGATTCAAGATTTATGCTCTCGATCTTTCCTTACCATAAGGTAGCTACAAACCAAGTGCTTTTACTTCAAGCAAGGTGTTACATAATGCCATTCTTTGTGTCTTATCCTGAAGTACTTACTTCCCATGTACCACCACAGAAATTAAGCATATAGGAGGCAGTACTTTTAGAGTGATGTACGTAATAGCACAGAAAGCATGTGGGTACACTTTTAGTATATTCTCCCAGCAACGTAAATTCTGCATTTTACAGGCTTTCAGTGCAAGAGCAAAAAGAGCATTTTTTGGTTTTAATAGCATTTGATTTTTTTGTACAGACTCCTACAGGAATGGACTTTACAGCTTAACTCCAGCTGTGCGAAAAAAGTGTTTCCTTTCATTTCCACTGTATTTATCATTCTAATAATTTAATCTTGCACGCGTGGCTGTGTAGTAAAAGAAGCAAAATAAAATAACAAACCATCTCCCCCAAAATAAAGCAAAGAGACAACAGCAACAAATACAAATCTAACAAACAAACAAAAAACAGTGTGTGGTCACCGCCTTTTCCCCTTTTTATTGTCCCTTGCTGTTTCAAAGGCTGCTATCAGTGTTTCCTCCACCATATTCTTTCAGAACAGAGGCTCCTGGTTTCACTCTACAGCTTTAATCATGTGTCACTTTTCCTAAATTCTATTATAAATTTCTATTTTTTGTCTACACTTCTTGGAAGAAATGGACCAAATACAACATAAAATTTTCTGGGATTACGCAATGATTTGATTATATTTTCTGTTTATGTTTCATCTCCTATTCTTTGCTGATCATTGATATATCATGTCTTTATTGTCATTTATTTTTTAAAAACTTTTTAACTCTGAACTGACATTTTATTGAACTATGGACTATAATATTAAAATCTCATTCCTGAGTGGTTAAAGATAGTTCATAATCAATTATTTTATACTCAAAGTTGGGATTGTTTATCCCATATCTCTCCTTAAATGCAGTTACATCAAATTCCATCTGACATTTTATCTCTCAGTCTTTCAAGGTGAGATTCATTTGGTGATATCTGAGCTCTTTGCCTTTAAATTCCTTTATAATCAGTGGAGAGAAACTGACATTTTTAGGGGATGAATTATCTCACCCTGCTTTATGATGAGATAAATCACTCCATAAAAGCACTTATTTCTCTTCACTGATTGTAAAAATGGAACAGAGACCTCCATGCACTACAGAAGCACACATTCAGTCAGATAAATGCCATTCCTAGTATTGTAGGATTCACCTGCAGTTTTTCTCAATACGTTTTTCTGTGTTATTGCTCTAACTGGTATAGTTTTGATCAGCAAGCTTTATCATCTCATTATTAACTCATTTCCTGGATAATCTATGAAGATGTCAGAGCCTTGAGGAATATTAGTAGCAATTTTCCTTACATCTTCAAAACTTATAATCTATTCCTAAACTTTGTTTTACATATTTTCACCTGTTCATATTAATTTAGAAGATAAATTTCTGCTTATCCTGCATTAACTTAGCCTCTGCAGGAATCACTAGTGGGAAATTTACCAAAAGTTTTTGAGCATCCAAGTAAATAGGCAAAAACTGCAGAACTCTTTTTTAGTAACATCTCTCTTCATACTTTCAAAGACCTACAAAAGCCTTTTAGCAAGTTCTTTTGGCGCACACTTTATTTACTCTTTTCCAGTAATTTTCATATTTTCAGGTGTCCACTAGCTCAGCTAGGTATTATTCTCTCAACTGATCCATTCTTCTTTGATATCTTAATTGCATATTGGCTCCACCAACAAGCAGAAATCTCCCTGATTATTTGTGTTAAAATAATAATAATTAAACCATGAAAACTCCACGCTTTTTAAAATGCTTTTAGCAAGCTCTTTTTCAGGGTTGTTTTGGTCTTGTCCTTATATGTGTTTCCTGATGATTTTTTTTCTCTTTTCCTTAGTTTAACATGAGTATAGCTTTTTAAAAAGATTCTTGTTTTTTAATGGCATCCTTCTGCCCAATCTTAATGATTTTTTTCCTTTTCTGTTCTTTCTATAGAGTATTTTGATTTCCACACATCTTCCTGACTGCCTTATAGTTGTTTCAAGTGCCTGTGATGATGCTTTTATTCTTTACACCAACTCAAATCTTTAAGCCTTTTACTTCTTAGATCTTAGATGTGGTAGATTTGGTTCATTCATTTAGATATTAGATAACTTTAAACGTCTTGTGCTCACTGTAACATAGAGATTCTCTAATAATAAAAGTTTAAATAACCTCCTTTTCCTCTGTACTGGATAAGTCAAAAGCTACTTCTGCCCTTTGATTTCCATAACTACCTGACCCGTGAGAAAGGTAATTTCAATACCAGAGGTGGAGTTTCAGCATCATTTTGTGATGTGAAATTTACTCAGATACTGAGGATAACTGAAGACTTCTATTTTTATTGTTTCTTCTGTCCTCACTATTCTAATATTTCTTAGTCTGTCACAGTAACAATAACAATTTAACAGTAACATTTTCAACCAAATAATGACATTTTCTTATATTTCCTGTGATTTCACTTCCAAAAGATTAATGTATTCATTCTTGATTCACTTACACGTCTGATTTGTCTATAAGTTTAATTGTTTTAAATGTTTGTGTGCCTCAAATTGTACAAGCTTCTGTGTGCCTCCAATGTACAACTTCCTGTTGTTCAGCTTCCTTTTACCAGCTTCAGACACATCTATTAATATCTTTGTTTAAATGAATATTTTTACATTTCCTATTATTTAAACAACAACAACAACAACAAATAATAATAATAATAATAGTAAAACACTGAAATCCTACTATTTGAATTCTTACGTTGGGAAAGGCATGTGTCTGACTGCAAACTTGGATAATTTGTATTCGTATGGGTGGAAATTAATTGCTGAATGATCACACTCCCATATAAAATCACAGAATCATTAGGGTTGGAAAAGATCACAAAGACCATCTAGTCTGACCATCAGCCCATCACCGCCATGCCCGCTAACCATGTCCCTCAATGCCACATCTCCACGTTTCTTGAAGACTTTCAAGGACTCTACACCACCTCCATGGGAAGCCTCTTCCAGTGTCTCATCACTCTTTCTGAGAAGAAATTTTTCCTGATATCCAACCTGAACTTCCCCTGGTGCAACTTAAAGCTGTTAATTCAATAGGAATGTATTCAGACACAATGAAGGACCTGTAATAACTCTAAGGGCAGTGATCCTAGCACAAAATGCTTACCATGAAAACTACAACAAATACAAAGAGCACAACGACACTATCTGACAGAGCAAATTCTCATCTACAAGACAGTATTTTACAGCATAGTCACCACCATTAGCCTATTCACATGGATGAGTTGATTGAGTCATTCCTCATTTCATGGTGTAGCAGCTGTATATGATCATTTAGAATGTCCATTGTCTTCCACTGTCACTGCCACCACTGCTGAAACATACCTTTCACACCTCACTGTGCTGACATCCACCGTTTGGTCTCCATAAACAATGAGCAAGCATGAATGAACCTCAGTGGGTGCTAGATTATCTGCATGGGGGAATTCAATGATATACCTTTGATCCAAACGCACTTCCATGTTAGATGCCACTTTGCCAGACATTTTCTTCTGCTGCCATCTGTCACATTTCAACAAAATATAATGGAATACTGACAGGAAGGCTCCACATCTACTGCCATATCACCAACAACCACCTCTGATGCTGTGGGCCAACATAATGAAATACTTTCAGAGCAGAGCTCATGTATTTTCTGATTTTTTTCTCAGCAACTGCCAGAGACAGTGTACTAGCTTGCATGAACTATAGTTTAACTTAGCAAATCTTTCCTCATATTCTAATGTAAACCTTTTGACTCATTATTTCCTGACATATTTTCCAAGGAAAATGCATCAAACCTACTACATTTCAATAAGATGATATCCTTGGATTAAATATAAATATTAATTTTGTCAATGATGTGAATTGTGTATACTTGCGGAGGTGAAAAATTAGATTACTATAACTGTTGTCATAAATTTTCTGAGATGAGAAAGGCGATTCAAACTTATCATTCAAGCTGCCATAGGTATATATTGAGCAGCCCTCAGTACTGATTAGAATATACGAAAAGCAGATCTCATAGTATAACATGCTAAGCATTATCCATTCCTTCTGAAATTCAAGAGATTTGAAATAATACAGCATCTGGCAAGATCAGGTGAAAAGATACGGTTCCACAGGTGTGGATTTATTTTTGCATTGGCTGAGAGGAATTTTAAGAGGAGTTCTGCTCCAATGTGAGCACTTGATGAATTATGTAGATTCTATAAGGTCTACTGGAGTTTATTCACAGCTGTTAATATATTTTTTGCTAGAAGTGTTTTTGTGTACATCTTGCATGTCAAGTCACTAACTCTATGATCCAGCATTTCCATTTCTGAGCACATTCATTACTGTCCAGACCAGGGATCTCCTATTGAAGCTCTTCCTTTGCTGCTCCGATCTCAGCAGGTGGGATTAGATGGAGAAAAATCTGTCTCTCTTGTTGCCAGAGATTGAATTATCCAGAGGTTGACAGAAATGCACACATAGCCACCAGAAGTGATATACGCTTACAATTGACATCGTCATGTGTAAGGCAACAGCCAGGTATCATGACGTTCTTGTGATGGAATGGGCTGAGTAATAAACTCAGCAGGTTAAATAAACAAACAAACAAGTAAACAAATATCAATAAATGAATAGAAACAGAATAGATAAAAGGAAAGGAATCTGAATTCTGTTTATTGCACGCTGTGCTTCCTCCAGAGAATCAGCATCATCTTTTCCTTTTAATTTTTACATTTGAGTCTGATCACAATCTGTGCAGATGTTCTTTCATGCTTCAGGTGTTTAAACTGGCTAATTTTAAAGATGTCCACGGGGCATGCATCTTTTAGCACCCTAAGTAGCTTTTCACACTTCTGCTCCCTACAGACTTTGGGAAATATTTCCTTACACTTGAAGAAACTTATGTTAAGTGGTCTGGAAGAAGAAATTTTCTCCTGTCGTTTTAGAAAATTTAGACTTCAGCTGAAAATAAGGAAGTTCTGAGAAAATCAGCTTTTTGACTTTCCAGTTTAAGAATCCATTAATATATTCTTCCTGATAGTTAACATGAATAGACATCATATCTCACTGTATATATCGAATGTTCCATCATCAAATCACATATATGGAACCCATTATGTTAATGAAAGACAGGAAACAAAGTATTATCAGGACAAAACTGGAAGGAACTAAGATTCCTATGGTTAAACAAAGTCAAACTAAACAAACAAATTAAATTGTGTAAGTTTACAGAATAATTCAATACAGTTCAATATTGAATTTAATTAATATATATATATATCATACCCAGAATAAATAAAAATATAACTGGGTCTGGTCTTATTCAACATTTTCATCAACGACCTGGATGAAGGGATAGAGTGCACCCTCCACAAGTTTGTTGATGATATGAACCTGAGAGGAGTGGCTGACACACCAGAAGGCCGTACTGTCATTCAGCAAGACCTGGACAGGCTGAGAGTTGGGCAAAAAGGAACCTGATGAGTTCAACAAGCGCAAGTGCAGAGTTCTTGGAGTACATCTGGAGAAAAAATTATGGTGTGTGCCAGTACAGGTTAGAGACTGACCTGCCTGAAACAAGTTCTGCAGAGAAGGACCTGGCTGTCCTGATGGACAGCAGGTTGGCCATGAGCCAGCAATGTGCTCTTCTGACCAAGAATACCAATGGTATCCTGGGGTGCATTAAAAGAGTGGGGTCAACAGGTT
>JAOWBP010000001.1:152877194-152896538 GCA_028571105.1 Tragopan temminckii | reverse complement strand
GGGGGTTGGACTTGATGATCTCTGAGGTCCCTTCCAACCCCTACAATTCTGTGATTCTGTGATTCTGTGATTCTGTGAACATCCCTTCCACTGTAAATGAGAATCAGGTTTGTGACCACCTGAGGAACCTGAACATCCACAAGCCTATGGGTCCCAATGAGATGTATCCTAGAATCCTGAGGCAGTTAGCTAATGTAGTTACCAAGCCATTCTCAATGATATTTGAAAAGTCATGGCAATCAGGTGAAGTCCCTGGTGACTGGAGAAAAGGCAATATCACACCCATTTTTAAAAAAGGTATAAAAGATGACCCTGGGAACTGCCGAGCTGTCAGTGACATCTCTGTGCTGGGGAAGATCAAAGAGCAGATCCTCCTGGAAGCACTACTAAGATACATGGAGGACAAAAATGTGATAAGGGAGAACAGTGTTGCTTCACCAAGGGCAAATCCTTTGACCAACATAGAGGCCTTTTGTCACTGGTTTTTCCTGTAAGCCTTGTCTCCAAGAAGTATTTAAAGCAGTACAAGGTGTTACAGCTAAGAAAACAGATCTCCCATTACAGAATTGTCAGTCAGAAAAGGTTTAACTTCACAGCAAGCTTTACTGAAAGTTCAAATCCTACCAGCTTTTCTGTTATAAGCAGGTGACTTTCTCAAAGTGATGAATCAGTAAAATAATGAACTATATTTACTCTCCATGTCTACTGCTGTGCTGTACAAGTGTGGCTCAGTGAAAAGGAAAGTGCTGCTTTTGCTATGTAAGACAAAAAATCATGACAGACATAGATAGAAGGGTCAACTTCTTGTCTCTCTGACTGTAGCATTAGGTCTGATGCTTACAATACTTGTAAGCTCAAAAATAAGCATAATGGATATCTTCATGACATTTCCCAAGGTCCGTCTTGCGATGATGTGGATATAAATACATTCTTTAACAGTTATTGCCTTCTTCTTTATAAAATATAAAGCTGTAATGTTGATGTCTTGTAATACACCACAGAAAAAGATATTCTTTACTTTATAATCTCACACTTCCCATAGTTTGGAGGAGGGAAGAGGTTAGGAGAGATGGAGAATTAGAAGGCAGCATAAGTTCTGAAGTTAATAGAGAATGAGTTTTGAAATTAAAGCATGTCTCAGTCAGAAAAATGAGGGAGACATTTCTCTAATCAGACCTCTTTCTTCACATCAATTAATAGCAATCAAATTCTCTTCCATGTTCTATAAGGCACTCTCTACATCTTACAATACAGTACACCTTAAACAACTCATCATGGAGTATATGTGAGGCTTGAATCTAAGACCAGGCAAACCACCAAACATCTATTTAAGAAAATTTAAATCTATGATTACTGACATTCTAGTAGACAAATATCTCTGAAGGCTTGTAACTGATCTACTTCTACGTCCTAAATCACTCAGAATTTGCTTTGCTCTGTTCAGGAGTGCACATTCCCAGAATTTTAGCGATGCTTTCACTCTCCACTCAGAAATTACTGAGCACTGAAGACAATATAATAATGTGGTACCAAAATTTCTAGTAAGTAATAGAAGAGGTAGTAATACATTCAGGCTTAACTTTTCATTTTTAGGATAATCACTAAAGATTTTTCTTAGCATCTCCAAAATTTTCTTTTTCTATTTCAAAAGTAGAAATTTCATTGAATATACAGATTTACAAATTCTTGGTATTTCAGAAGGAAAAGGTGAACAGTTTTGAACCACGTCAAAGAACATTAAAATTAAATTGAGAACACACAGGAAGATAAAATTTTATCATTATCACTGAGGTTGCTTAGGGTTCATATTAATAAGAAAGCTATAGATAGCAATCTCAAAATTGATATATGTAAATAACTAGATATATCTATTGTTTGGGCATATTCTTATGGATGTGATTTCCACAAATTTTGTAAATCATTTCCCTATCACAGGAAGCCAGTCTGGAGTTCATTTCATCTAGTTTTAAGCATCACAGTGTTGTATGTATTTACATATGTAACAGTCACATGCTGAGAGTGATTGACTTTCTGTAGACATGTACATGTATTGCTCTCTTTGTAGCATACATTATATGTGTCCAGATTTTATCACATGAATCACACCCAAAATAATTACAAGGCCAATCACCGTGGTACATATATAACACCCAGCTTACGAAAAGGAACAAAACCACTGAATTGAAAAGCTGCGAGTGAAAATCTGTTTACAGCAGTGTACACTGGGTGACTGTGTCAAGCTTAAAAAATCTGCCAGATTTTGGGTTTATTTTACCACGTTGCTGCTTTTGTTATTTGCATAGCACCCAGAAAACAAACAAACAAACAAACAAATAAATAAAAATCAGTATAAACAGAATTAAAACTCAAAAGCAAGTAAACTTCAGTGGAACTGGCAGCGACCAGGGGGCAGTATCTGCCAGATGCTAAATCATTTAGCCCCATAAAACTTTAAAGCATACAGGGTTAGTGCTTCAGTACCCAACATGTAGCGCACAATCAGCAGAGATAGTCTAATAAATAAAAGTGTAATAATTTGATCCTGTTGTAGGCCAATAATTGCCCAGACTTATTCTCTCACTACCGCTGTTTTGTGTCTTGGGTTCTGACTTGCTAACCACCAGCCTAATAGGAGTTTGACTAATTTATCTTTTCCAGTCATTAGTAGCCCAGCAACCATGCAGAGTTGCTTTTACAAATAACTTTGGTCTTTTTCTTGTTCATTAGGAAGGATTGAAAGCAGTAAAAAGATGAAGTAATTAACAAAGAAGAATGAAATCTATGTTTTCTTTGTCTCCAAAACACTTACAAAATTATATCATATAAAATTAAGACAATGGGAGAAAAGCTAATTTCAATGGGAAAATAAGAAAAATTGCTAATTGCCACACTGTTCCTTGGGGTGATGTGGGGTGGAAATCAAATAAGAAAACAAGTCATCAAAGGCCACAAGAATATACCATTAAGCTATGAAATTTCTGATTTCTGGTTTAATATTTCATAACTTTAAAAAATTCTTATTACAAAGCACTTAGCATAAGAAAAGATTTCAGAAATCACAGAATTTCTGAGACTGTGTTTTCCCAGTTTCACTGTAATAAATTAAATGAATTTGACCTTCTTATTATTCTTACTGTGGAAGCTCTCAAGAATGCTGGTTATTTTCAACCCCACTTGATGAAGCTTCACTACTTTATAATAATTAAGATGACATTTGAGTTAGGTTTCAAAGTTAACAGAGTCTTTATTCCATGGCTATTTGAGGATATCAGGACGAATCATTTTTGAGCTCAGGAAATGGAAAGCTGAGGATTTTGGAGGGTGGCATCCAAGATTTCCATACTTGCCAGGAACGCAGCTGTCCAGCAACAGCAAAAAAAAAAAAAAAAAAAAAAAAAAAATTGATTGATTCTCTATGTCCTGTGGTCTTGTAGGTATGGTACTATGGTACTAAGGAACATGGTTTAGTGAGCAATATTGGTGGCATGTGGACTGTTGGACTGGATGATCTTAGAAGTCTTTTCCAATTTTAATGATTCTATGATTCTATGATCTATATTTAAGGAGACTATTTAAAATCAATTTACTTCACATCTCACGAGGAAATTGGGCAACCTTTCAGTGAAACTCACTTTGTAATCCAGTCAAGGTTTTGTTGAGCTCGAGATACTTAGTGGGAAAACTTAAGGCTAGTAAAATTTGTGATTTTTGTTAAAACTTCACTACTTCACTTTGTTAGAAAAATCTGGTCTTCTTTATAATTGGAACTTTTATAATATATCAATGTTTTTAATTATAGGAGTGAAGCACATTAACATTGTTTTGTTGTGGTTTGGTTTGATTTTAATAAGATGGAGAAAATAGTTACTATGCATAGCCAGTTTTACAACACCAGAAAAATTTCATACCCTGGAGACTTATTTCCCATAACTTTTTCTAAGATTCAGACGTGTTCAGAGTTATAAATGAACAGAAGAAATTATGTTTATGCTTTCTCTTAGCCAATACCACATGAAAAAGATGCAAAAGCTGTTCAATTTACTTTGAGTTTAAATATTGAAATATCTACTCCCATCTACTGTCCATTATCAAAACATCTCTGGTGTGCTCTGAGCTGGCATAACCACATCTTGTTGGTTTTTAAAACACTTGAAATCCAGACATATGTGGTACTTAAAAGTTTATTGCTTATCAGTTTATCTCATAAATGCTAACTTGTCAATTGCTATAGTTTTAACGTGAATCTGAGACTTAAATCCCCCAAGTATAGATCAGTTTTGAAAATATTGTCTTTATTTTTCAGTGAGTTTGACTGTTTAGGCGCTTGTTTCTCTACTTAGACTGAGAGAGAAAGGCATAAAAACATAATACTAAAATACAAAAAGTGAATATATATATATATAAAAAAGCCCTCTGAGCATCAGTTGGTATGGTCAGACATATCAGGAATTACTTGCTTTTCTAGTGATTCCAGTATTGTATTTTAAAGGAAACCTACTAATTAGCATTAATATATAAAAAATTGCCTGCTCTGCTAATCTTAGTACAGAAGAAATATGTAATTACTAAATAGAAGTATTTATATGAATATTCCCACATCAGCTATTTACATCAGTATCTTGATTGGATACAAACCAATATTATTTTATGAATTTATCAGTTAAAAGACTACTATGAAGCAGCCATATACAGTGATGATGAACTAGAATAAATAACTAGCTCATTAACTATGAATGCCTCTTCTTGCCATCACTTCAACATTTACTCCCATATATTATAAGGGGAAAAATACATATTTTCTAATGAAAATTATAAAACGAAGGTACTTTATTACCATGATACAGTAACATTTAAAGCCAATAAACATGAAGTTTTAAGAACAAGGAAGTCCTTCTTTCAAATGCAATGGAAAAGTGCACTCACTTGAGTACAGCATGATCTTTTTCACAATTGAAATTGACACAATTAGAGAAAAAGAGCAACTTGTGACAGATCGGAAACCTTCTTACTATAAAATGTGAAGAGGTTGTAACTCTTATATTAAAAAGATACTCTCTAAAACAAGCTAAGTGGCTTTTCTTCAAAATTTGAATTCCACTGTCTGGAACTCTTTCATCTTCTAGATTTCAAAGCCCGAGTGATAATTTCTTTCCCTTTGGTGGGCATAAAAAAATCTCCCAGAAGCTTTCAGGATGAAAAAACAAAATCCTCTGGTGGTGAAAATCATCCCTCAAAGACCTTAGACTAGGCAATTCATGAGTCAGCCCCCATTGCTAATATCTCAACAAAGGATGTAATGGAAGAGCCACTTTTTGTTCTGAGCTGTACAAGAACTGCAGCTTTTCAACATCTACAGAAGATAAATGCTGAAAATCCTTCCAGTAGTCTTCATGGCACTGGCTTTACCCACGATTTTGCAATCCATTTCTTGAACAGGGCTCAATCGGGACTTCTTTAAGCAGAAGATTTCAGCAACTGTCACTCAACACAACACTTCTATTTTACCTTGCTCTTAATTTAACTCCGCAAATGATAAGTCAACTGAAGAGGTATAAATGAAGGCAGATTAACCTTTGAAACTGCCACTCCGAGATGCTGATTACTTTATTCAAGTCAATGAGTCTTCAGTAGAATTTGCATGACACACAATGCTTTTAATACCAATACACTGAATATGCACATATTATTACATGCTTACACCATCAGATTCATTTTTCAATATTTTATCCAAACCCTGAAAAGAGTCCTTTTACTGCTTGTATTGTTTTCTTATTTCTTAAATTTCAATTTATTGAGGGAGAGAGATTGAAGAGGAACACATTTTCTTCTTTTACATGTAAATACTCCTTCAGTAATTATATGGACAGTACCTTCCGCACCTACATTATAATATTCATGTAGCTTATTTTCTGCTTCTGTGAGATCTTCAAAACATCAGTATTTATATTGTACCCTTCATGGTGACATCTATGTCAAATGACTTCCTTTAGCTTAACAGGAATGAAACTGAAGTGCTGATTACTAGCCCTCATACTAAATTGCTGCCGACTGACTTTGCTTTTCAATCAGCCCTTTCTCTTAAAGAGCTGCTGATGAAGCCTGACTGAAGACTGTGACAGCTATTCTATTTAACAAACAATTCTATTTATATACCATATGATTACATTTGTGGATACACGTGATAGAACCTGGTTTCTCATGATTAAGAAGCGTTGTATGACAACAGGTCTTTGCTGCTCCTGTATTTTCCATTCAGTGAAATGCCAGACGCTAGATGCAGCCCTCTCTCTCTGAAATTGTAAGGGTTTTTTGTTTCTTTTCTTTTTTTTTTCTTTCAAATGTATCAATAAGATAGAATAAAACACAAACTTTGTACACTGTATTGATAACTACTAGTAGGGATGCAAGCAGAATAAGGGTGGCTTACACATGTACAGGGAAAAAAAAAGGGAAGGGGAGCTAAACAAATAGTATTTGAACATCTAGTTATTATTCTGTAGTTGTCTGCAGTGTAATATGAAAGAAGGCAGGTTAGTAGAGTTTGTTTTCTGTATTCTGAAGTTATTTTTGACATTTTAATTTGGGTTTGTACTTCACATGGAATTCAACCCCTGAGATTTGTATGGAGGCACTGAAGACTCTCATACTGGGTTTTAAACACTGTCTTAGAAATTAAATTCATAGGCCTGAGATGGCCACCAACATTTCCTATATAGCACATGGAAAAAGTTGGAGGCCAAAAAAGCTGTACTGTCTCCCATAGGCAACAACAATTATCAGTAGCACTGAGCTGATGCATGGCATCCCACTCAGCTTGGTGTTTTCAGGAAACTTACTAATGGTACACTCAATCCCACGACCTAGCTCGCTGATAAACAAGTTGAAGAGCACTGGACCCAAGACAGATACTTGGGGAACACACTTGTGACCAGACTCCACCTACATGTATAGCAGTTGATCTCTGACTGCCACCATCCAATCAACTCCTTATCTACTGCATCTTCCAGCCTTCAACTCCATATTTCTCCAAATTAGAGGTTAAGATAGGATTTAACTCTCATCTGGACACTCTAATTTTACACCAGAAAAATTCTTTAGTATGCTACTAAATAGTACCTTTTAGACATTTTAGGTGACAAGCCTACATGCAGCCACTAGTTTACTGCAAGAAAAGGTTTCATATACAACTTATCTTATTGTGACTATCAGTTAGCATGAACAAGCATAAAGAACAATACAGAAAATCACATGGAGAAATGCCATAGTATAATAAACTGCATTGGGAATAACTAAATATGTCCATGATCCTCTTCATCTACCCAACCTTATGAGAATGTCCAAGTTTGTGCCTATCAAAATATTCATGCAGGCACAATATATTTCACTACTTTTTAGCAAATGTAGGTATTTGGGTATCTCTGGGCATGGCCTTTGTTGCCTGGGTTGCCTCAATTCTACAGACATTAGTCTGGGTTACTAATTGCTACCAGTCTTTCTGCAGCTCACATGGAATAGCATGGCCAAAGGAGCTGACCTTGAAATAATGTATCAGATATGGTACAGAAGCCTGGAGTAAGCCAGTTCACTCTTTACAGGAGAGCACCGCTAAAGGGATTGGATGGCAATAGCATTCCTGTCTTTGAGATTTTTTGCTGCCTCTTACAGTCATTTGGCCTCTTACACATGGACTAGCCAGCGAGCCAGATGGTCATAATATCTGATAAAAGTTTTGAGTGAACGGATTGTATACTGCTGTGCTTTGACAACTGAGCATCTGATGTCAAAAGTAATCTCTAAATGCAGAATAACAAGGAGATAGCTATAATTGTAGGACAGAGAGAATCAGGGGTGGGGATTTCCACAAGAATGATAATGAGAATGATTAGGAGATGATATAAAGCCCTTCTTCATGAATAGAGATTATGTGAAGAATAGTGTTATTTTCCAGATAAATTAAACAAGCAAGAGGGGACATAATAAAGTGTAAAAAACCAAATGCTTTGTGGCAAGAGAAATAGAGACTACTATTCCCCTCCAGCACAAAGGAGGCCTTCAATCAAATGAGAAGGGACAATTGCTGATCATTTCCAGACAATAAATAATTAGACTGTGCAATACACAGCTGCATGACACAAAGGAAGACTGGACAGTTATATGACTAACAACACTACTGACTTGATGATCCAAGTTTTGGGTGGGACATAAAACCCCATAATTTAACCAGTGCATGTTTGCTATTAATAGCAAGTCTTTTGGAAATAAGCAGGGTTTTTATTTTCATCATTTTTCAGCATGGCTTTTTTGTAGATACTTTTCTGCAGCTACAAATGAAGACAATGCAAGATAAGATAAATCATGACTTTGACACCTTATGCCTTCTATTGTACTCCCATGAAATGCTGAAACATAGTTCACTACAGTATGAAATTGACTTATACTTCTGAGCATCATTTATTTCAAATATCCTGAGAACAAAATGTAAAATAATTCAGTTTGGTAGAATTACGCACAGCCTAATAGTCTGCTATTAAACTTCACACAAACTCTTAATGGCTTGTCCAGCATCAGAGACAGGAGGAATATCTTCAGAAGTACTACTGTTATAAATTTTGCACCTAACAGGAATGGTCTAGAGATATAGAAACCATGCCTGAAAATTTCCACCATCCTCTTCTCTCAGCTTAATGAGCTGACACTTTTACATGGCTCAGCTGCCTGACAGCAGCTCTGTCCTGGACTGAACTCAAGGCCACTGTAGTCAGCTTTTAATTTGCCTTCTGGTGTTGTTCGGAAATAGTCAGCTTCAGTGCTGCGTGTACGACTCAGACATGCCACGTAGAGAACTAGAGTAGAACTGAGCACAGTTTAATAAACTCTGCTCTCTCTCCTCTTGTTAGCATTTCCATGGTCCAATAGGTTTGAGTACTGCATTTTGCATACCAATTCACTACATGATAGGGTACAATTGCACTTTTCCTGAATACTTGCTTCTGCAACTCTTCTAACATAAAATTGTGCAGATTATTAGAAAGCATCCAGAAGAAACAGAGCAGAAGACATGCCGTTTGGGGGATAAACATTACCATTCACAAGCCATGTATTTCTTTAGAGAACTGACATGTTGCCTCTACTTGACCAAAAGCGAAAAAACAATCTAGGTCCCAGAGGATTAGCTGGAACTTTGGATAGTGAAACACTTAACTAAATTGGCAGGACTTTGCATCATGCTGGCCCTAACTCCGTAGGAGTCCAATGAACATTATTTCTGCAGAGTTAATCAACTGGCAAGTGTACACTGCTGTCTTGTCCTTGAGTAACCTAGAATGTTGTTTTTCAACCCCATTCCTCAAAGTAGCCTGCCCAAGAGGTAAGACTTGAATCTCTTATTCAAAGTCTACTAGTTATCTAGTTTTCAGTCTGGGGAATGCTTCAGTGTGTGGCAGTGACTTCAGTGAGAAAACCAATACTCCACTCAGGGACATAGAGTTTGGCTTAATCAGAGTATATTAAGGTTTTATTCCAGATCGAATTTTAATATTTTCTGGTTCAAAAAGAGCTCACTGCAGTGTCACAGAAAACACAACCATGTCAATATCCATTACCTCTTTTATGTAACAACTCTGATCAGCAATGCACAAAACTCACATTGATTATTCAGAAATTCACCGGTTGCCCAGAGAAGCTGTGGAGGTGATGGAATCACTGTCCATTAAGGTGTTTAAGAAAAGGGCAGGTGTGGCACTGAGGGACATGGTTTTGTGGGCATAGTGGAGATGGGTTGACAGTTGGACTAGATGATCTCAGTGGTCTTTTCCAACCTAAACAATTCTATGATTCTCAGATTTGATGGACAGTGTCCCTTCTTAGAGATCTTCAGAAGTCACCTGGACATGGTGACAGTGTAGGGTGACTTGCTGTATGCCTACTTGAGCAAGAAAGTTGGACTAGATGACCTCCTGAGGTCCCTTCCAACCACAATATTTCTGTGAGTCTCTGATTCTGTGAAAACAAACAACAGTGCACAAAACAACAAAAGGGTATTTTTAACCAGGTTTTTTTTTTTTTTTTAATGGAAAATATTTTGGGTTTTGTCATTATCATCTATTATGTGTGTAATGATAGCACCAAGATTAGGACATGATGTCATAGAGTCAAGATCCCTCAGTTTTGTAACACCAGTGACCAGATTACTGAGGCTGACTCATATCTCCTTGCCACATAGGTGATTATAAAAGGGATGCCCATGTCCTACAACGCCTTCATTTTAAATACTATTTCCAATTCTATTTCTGCATAACAAAGCTAGCAATCTAAATATTTCTCCTAGCTCTGAGGAACTTAGCCTTAAAAGCAAGTATTTCTTCATAGAATAGCACAGAAACGGTATAATAATAGTGAACCAAACTGGTGTTTGCTCCAGTATCCATTTCACAAAAACCACCACCCAATACAGTTACTTAGGATCTGATATTAAAGCCAATAGCATAAGAGGAACACCTAACTTGAACTTTTTAACCTGAACCATCCAAGACAGAATGCTTTTAGTTGCTGTCATCAAACACATTTTCACATATCGATCACATACAAATCAGTAAAAACACATCCGAAATAGAATATTTTAGTACAAAAAAAAAAAAAAATTGCAACAAAGTTCTCATTTATTTGCAGTTGTCTGGGCCAAAGTAGTGTAAAGAATAGGTATCCTTGATAAAATTTATCTCCTCAGAGATTTGAGGTGGGCTTGGTAGATCTTTACTTTGTCAAGCTTCACAGGTTTCACAATGATGAAAAGCTATACTGAATACAGTATAATGTAATGTTCCAAGCTGGGGATAAGACAGTCTGTGTGTGCTCTTTTTATGCTGTTTTATCTGCTATATGACCCTAAGCAAGATGCTTCACTTCCCCATGCCTTTCCTCCTAGACATCCTTCTCTGGCATTGTAGTTTTTGTTGAAGTTCCAATTTACCCCCCATATGCTTTGTCTCACATGCCATATATCTAGTGCTTATAGTATGCATATTACATAGCACCACTGTTTTCAGACTGTAAATCCTTTGTATTTTACCAGGTAATCACAGTCCTGATAAAGGAGCTCTAAAAACCATTATTAACAGACCAGAAGCACAGAATATACACCTGAAGAGTTATACACATAGCATAACATGGGAGGGGGATGACTTTTAGAGGCAAGCTGGATGGAAAAGGAATGTGAAGAAGTTACATGCTTTTTCTGAGCCTTGTAAGATTTTATAATGAACTACAAATGGTCCTTTGATTCAGTGGGAATGTCTATGTGCTACTCTAACACAAGCCTTCAAACAGATTCTCACTTTACATTCAAGGTTTAGTATTTTTAAACTCTGAGTGTGAACTTGATATTATTTTCTTCACTGCTTTTTAAAGTATTTATAATTAACTGCCAGAGTAGTTTGGGCACTGACTGGAAATCTCCCTGCAAGGACTTCATAAAGAAATCCCTCAATAAATCATGAAAACTTCTCTCCATGGAAAGATTTGCCATTATGAGAAGCAATAGCACTAACAAGTAACTAGAAAGCACATCTATTAATTAAATGAAAAGAAGACATACATTGTTTAATGCATTGCACTTGTTTAAATCTTATTTGTTATTCATGATCCCTTCTACTGTTCAAAATTACAGGTTTTCTTGGAGATCTAAGGTGTACGTTTGGTATTGATTATAATTTTTCATCATTTTTATGGTTTTAAATAGTGTACAGAGCACAAATGTGTCTCTGTATCTGGGGCATAAAATGCTTATTGCAGGCAAACACAAGTACTGCTCCAGGCTATTTTACAGCATATCTGACTCAGAAGGATCAATACCACAGAGGAAATAATAGCTTTTTTTTTTTTTTTTTTAATAGCATGTTGCGGTAGATCAGCAAAGATGGGATTTGAAGAGTCTTTCCCATGTCCCAAGGAAAAATGTGCAGCAGCGTAAACACTGAAGTGTTGTGAAGAGCCTGTATTTACATATATAGAGAGATATCTGCATATATATTTTATATATATATTTCCCCCTAGCTTTTTGTGTATAGGCTTCTTATCTGTAACAAGTTCTCACCAGACATATATGTACTAGAAGTGTCTTTGTAATGCAAAGGCCTCTTAAAAATGCCTGAAAAGCATTCAGCATGACTGACACACTGAAATGTGTTGTAAAAGCACAATGATCTGTGAACAAATCGTGTCTATTCAACCTCTTTTATTCGTCCTCTTCATGAAAGGATATGTCAAAACACACATTCCCACAGTATGTGTATGCATATATGTTCATACAGTTGTCTTTACACTTTCATACTCTAGATGTCTAAAACTATGGAGATACCACTACATACCCTCCTAAAAAAAGGGCTGTTCGTGGCCCAGGCACCTTGCTGGTTGGTGTTCTGTATTTTCTCTCCCAACTCTTATGCTATTTGTAAAAGACATTTAACTTTGTCTTACTTGCACAGCCAAATGCTTCAGCTTACTAAAAGGTTGTGTTCATTAATATTCTTTCTTTTCTGAGAGGGACCATATTTTTCCTCGTTCCTCATTCATTGTCTCCTGTTCATGTTGTGGAACAACTGTGGTATTCATAAACTATGTGCCTTTTACGTGAAACCAAGATGTATGATCCACTATAGGGGTGTGGCTAATGTACTTCACTAGCGTTGAAAAGGTCTGAACCAGTGAACAAGTTGCAATGATAAGTCCTCCAAAGTATATTGAGAATGGGAAAAAAAAAAAAAAAAAAGGAATAAATAACAGTCAAGAACTCATGTAACATACTGAGGAGCCTGTTGTAATGTGAAATAGAGTGAGTGATTTTATATTTTATGTTAAATAGTCCTATAGACTTTGTGGATTTAGAGATTTCATTCTTTATTTATTTATTTATTTATTTCCTGCTTTTATCTTCTTTCCCATAACTACAGTTTCCCCATTTACTTATACCCAGCTCTCCCTTTTTATCCACTTGCACATTTTTACTTCCATCCATTCTTGACGGTATTACCAACAGCTTCTACTTCACAGGATTCTGTGGGATGCCTCTAATGGACCTGAGGAAAATACATTTCTTATTAACCAATGCCATGATACAGTTTGCAAGTTATCCCACAAAGTTAAAGCTGGGGAATAGTATCCTGTACTGAGGAAGCCCAAGGCATGTGGAGAGGGCTGTCAGGAGCAGTGGCAGTCTACACCACAAGTACAAAAGCAGCCCCTAGGGAGCATGGACAATCAGGAGCATGACAACCAGAGCATGGCATGCTAGCCTGGGCATAGCATTTAGCACAGGAGGGTAAAAGGCAGTCACTTTCTTTATCTACGGAAACAAAATTGCCATCCATCTGCTGCAACTGCTGGGCTGAGGCTGTAACTCAGAGAGGCCACAACCTTTGCAAGAAGACACATGCACCCAAACAGACCTCCTGAGGAGATAAATAGCTGCTCAGACCTTTGGGTGTGGGGAACTCCAGAATCTGGAAGTCCCCCTAAGGCCTGAGGGCAGAGAGGCCATGAATGCAAGTGTGCTCAGCTCCATCAACTTCTTGAACAAGTAGCCAGACTGGAAGAGGAAATCCCCAGTCAGCATGGTGTCTGGGAAAGTAAGAGAGATTGATTCATAGTACTGTGCATTGATACGGACAGACTGACAGTCTAAAAATACTTCAAGAGGAAGATAATCTGGTTTCCAACCTGGAGGTAAAGGAACTTGACTGACCTAATAGACAAGGGAGTCTCATCTCTGCTCAGAGCAGGAGGAGTTTCTCCCTTACCCCTGAAGTGACCCTACATAACAGATTCAGGGCTCTGCGGTTGGAAAAAAAGGACATTGCATGAGTAGTGGTCAAGACCAAGGAAAGAACAACTGTGAAAGGTTGGTTCAATCTAGTATTAGAGCTACTGCCACAAACAAACAAACAAATAAACAAAAAACCTGACAGTTGATACTAAATGGAGATTTCTCACTGGATGGTACTAAAGCACCCATATGTCATCTGGAAAATATCTCTAGAGAAGTTTACTGCTTTCCAGAAGCCCACATTCATAATATCACAAGGAGGTTACCAGATTTCTCCTCTCTGTGTTCTCCATCATTTCCATTAGATATGAGGACCCAGGATGAAGGATGGGAACTGATCAGCTGAGTGACTGGCTGCGTGGATGATGCCAGAAATCAGAAGTACTTCAGATGGTTCTTGTTCCTTTTCATACTCCTAAAAAGTGATCTGCAGAGGCTTTTTTCCTCTCCTCAATAACCTCATTCAGTCTCTACCACTCTCTAAGTCATGCAATACATACCACTGCCTTTTGCCCAATCTGGCAGTTCAGTCAAGTCATGGCAGAGAATTAACTTTCTCCACAGTTAACTGAAAAGTAGATGAAAATATACACTTCACAGGTACTTAGTGGGATCTGAAGGAGAACCAGGCTAGGCAAATACACATCACTGTGCACCATGACCTGAATAGTTCTGGTAAATGCTTTATGTTTTCTTGAGATTGCTGTCTGCATATTCACACTTAAATAATTTAAGCAGCATCAAATAAATCCTGCAGACACACAAAGAACTATTTCTAAGTGTCTGAGATTCAGGAAATGGTTCTAGTGGTCTAAAGGATTAATCACTTCCCTTGTTTTTCACCCTGGGATGGAGGTAAGATTTTCACAGCAGTAGGCACAACTAATATTTCAACAACTCTATATACCAAGCTAGCTTCAATGAATTTTGATTCCTATTATGAAAGAATCACATTGTCTCAGGGCGCCCTCAAGAAAAAGCTAAATATATACAATGTATGTAAGGTAGATGTTGCATGTATTAGCCGTATATACTGCCATGCAGAATCTAACTTACCAATATGACTGTTTTGTTGAGTCTATTCTTGTTAAATCAATTACATATTAAAAATAAACATAAACTCCACAGAATCGTTACCCTGGAAGAGAACTCTTTCAATTACTTCCCAGGAACCCACACTTCTCATCCATATTAGTGGTCACTCAATAGGAAAGTGAAAAAGCAGAGAAACCACTTGAGAAAAAAAAATCCTGTAATTCTTGTGCCAACATCTCCCCTAATAAATACATGACAGTTTTACACAGAAACTGGGCACTGTAATGAATGTCCAATAAAACAAAATTGCTGTATAAAATATACAAGCAGGCATTTGAAGAGGCTGTGAGTGGTTGGATAATAGCCAAGAGCAAGCAACGGGTAACAAAATACCAAAAGATACTTAAGGGAAATGTTTGCATGGACTTGACTGTCAAGTCTGTGCACTTCTATGCAGCAATCTGCCATCCTGTTGAACTTGCTGTGGCTGCATGTCCTGATGGTAGGAGAAGGAGCTCTGTGTGCCTGGTGTTTATTCCCTCTGCTTCAGCTGATTACCAATCATTCAGAAGCAATTTAGAATCAGCTTTCAAATTGGTTATCTTTTCTCACAACTGGCATGCTGACTCTTTGGCAATACAACAAATTGTGCCCCATGCTAATCATTGTCGCAGGCTGGTTTTGAGCTTTCTCCTTTTGTGAAACAGTGTTACATACATCTCTTTCATCTCCCAGAGAAGTCGGCCAATGTTTGTTAGTGAAAATGAACAGTGGAATTTCATACATATTGATAGCATGACTTAACGAACGTATGCACACTTTCCAAAGTAGCAGTGATAAATCAAGCTTTGCTAATACTTAGTGTCTCTATCCAATCAATAGAAAAATCACAACCAGCAGCTTCAGAAGCATCTCCTTCATTCCCTTGTTTGGAAGACATGTTTGGAAAGTCTTGAATGGCAAATATTTGAACATTTTTAATCAATTGCAGTCATATATCATTGTGCCATTGTGGTCATGATAGACATCATAAAAGCAAAAAGTTTTGCATTCAGATAATCTAGTATTTCGCATAAGAGGAGTGTGACAGTCACATCTCCATCATTTTTAACAAAATTGCTAGTTTGCCATTACTCCAGATATTTAAAAATTTAAATTTTGAAGACAACATACTGCACTAAGTCCTGTTGCCCTTTACAATAGTTGCAAATACCTCACGAAAAAAAAAATGTACTAAATAGCAGAGGCTATCCTGGCATCATGAAGCTGGAAAATTCACATTAGAAATTGACAATAATTGTGAGAAAGTGCTTTTATTTTTGACCAGGACTCTTTTGGAACTTGAAATTGTTCTATATCTCTGTTGTGAAATATTTTTGAATTTGTACTGTATTCAAACTGTGACTCATTTACTGAGTGAGGAATTTTCACCCTTTAAAACGGAACTTTCATCCAAATCACTGTATAATGAACACAAGAATTTCCACTACTTTTCTTCAGCTCTTCATTCCCTTATTTACAAATTCTCCTCTTGCTTAGGAATTATCTTCCAAGCACTAATGTTTTAGAATACACTTACTGCTCTTATTTTTCTATTTTAATTAAATCAAGACAGATAGATGGGACAGAAGATTCAAATATCTTACTGAATTGTATATCAGTCCTCTGATCTGTTTTCATAATCGCCTGGCAAGGCTGAAAACACCCTGTACAATGAAGCTCAGGAGCAAGTTGCAGACTATACTGAATCCATCAACCATGAGGCAAAAGACATTAAAACAATTCAATGCACTGGTGAGTACTGGGACGTCTGCTTTATTTGCTGCAGGTGTTTCAAACTGGAGCTATGCCAGGAAGATCTCTCTTATAACATCCATGTACACTGTGCAAGCAAGGACACAGATCTTCAATAAATATAAGGACTGGGAGAATCAGTGCTTTGGGACGATTCAAACACCAGGGAAAGCTTCAGTTACAACAGCCTTCCTGATAGCCAGCAATAGCAACAACAGCTGTGGCTGTGGTCTGTAAGATATTTGTCTAACAGAATGTTAAACTGCTTTCCATTTGATTCATTATGCAGTTGACTGATTTAGATGTTTTAGTGTAATTGTCTTCCTTGATGAGGAGTTCTTTCTTGTCTCTGCATTTAAGATAATTTCTCTGATAACCATGTGGACAGGATTTGTTTGTTAAGAGGCAGTGAGTTTTGTTGATGCCGTTGGATTTTGAAACAGTTAGGGTGTTGTTGTTTGAAGATGAAGAAAGTTGGATAGGAAAACATCCTTTGTTGTTTATCAGTAGTTCAACCAATATTTTTCATCAGTTTTCTCTGTTGGCTTAAGCTGAGCTGGAGATTTTGGATAGAATTTTGCAAAGGTAACATGACACTTTGAAATTCAGTGTAATCTAAAAAGCAAACAAATCACCCTAAAAAAAATTCCTGCAAGAATAGGAATCTTGCTACTGCAGGCAAATATTCATGGTAAAGCATTCAATCCTCAACAATATGGGGCCAACAAGGCTGCACTGACATTACCTAAGCAGGATAAAATAAAAGAAGGCATATGAAGGTGATGTTGTCAGTGTAAAGCCTGTATTATTCTTTTAGCAGTTCTTCAGTATGTTCACATTAGTTTCAAAGAACTTGGAAAGTCAAAGATTTAAAATTGTTTTTCTATCTTTCATATTCCTTTGTGATGTCATTACGGGCAAATCAGTCAGCATTTCTGTGACTCATCTTCATATGACTAGGACAGAAATTTATCCTTCACAGGTAGGCCTAAGAAAAGCCACATACACTTAAAGACATCTGAGAAGAAGAGGAGCAGAAGACATAAATTATCAGTCAATATTAACATCGTCAAATGAGACAGTTCAGTTAAAAGGGTCGGCTCACCTTGCCTCAGTCATAATCCAGAAGATGCACATACCTGTAAGAACATCTTTGCAGACATCACTACTGTTGTTCCTCATTAGGAGTAACCACTTGCACCAAAATAGGTTAGAGGATGACCTACTGGAGAGGAGCTCTGCGGAGAAGGGTTAGGGTTAGAGTTAGAGGAGCTCTGTGGAGAAGGACTTGGGGGCCCTCATGGACAACAGGTTGGCCATGAGTCAGCAGTGTGCCCTTGTGGCCAAGAAGGCCAATGGTATCTTGGGGTGCATTAAAAAGAGCATGGCCAGAATGCTGAGAGAAGTGCTCCTCCTCCTCTATTCTGCCCTGGTGAGGCCACATTTAGAAAATTGTGTAGAGTTCTGGGCTCCCTAGTTCAAAAAAGACAGGGATCTCCTAGAAGGACTGCAGTGAAGGATCACAAAAATGATAAAGGGTCTGGAGCATCTTCCATATGAGAAAAGGCTGAGAAACCTGGGTCTGTTCAGCCAATAGGACAAGAATTAACGGCCTAAAACTTGAACGTAGGATGTTCCTTGCAAAAGTGTGGAAGAACTCCTTTACCGTAAGGAGTCAGATTTTGGCATCAGAATCAACACTAAATTTGTTAATTACAAAGTCTCAAAGTTTCTTCCTATTCTATTCTACTGTACATCAGAACACCATAAAAACAAACATATCTCACATGCAAATCATTACAGAGCACTACCACCTAACAATTTATATTAGCTCAGAAGTGTTTTAAAAAGGAAGACAAATTTTCAGTCCCTACAGATGTGTTCTTTCTCTCTCCAACTATTCACATCGTTTACCAGAAGAATGCAAACCTATTAATGTCATAAACAAGTCAATAAAATGTTAACACCAGTAATAATTCCACAGTTCCCATATACTGCACTAGCAAAACTGTTATCCTCTTAAAGATTCTTCTGAGATTTACTTTCCTTTGGCATATTCTTTCATTCTCCACCCCCCTGAGAAATGTAGGAAGTACTTGAAAGTTACTCCTGGATCGATGTGATACTAAAATACTATTTTACTCTCTGCTATCCAACTCTCAGATCCTTGCAATTAAAGTCTGGACCAGAAGACATTCAATTTACAAATTACTGTCTCAAGCATGAACTAGTGCAATCACTGCAGGAAGCTGAGCATTCTTATCAGAAGTAGCAGATGTCCTTCAGATGTTACTGTTGTCACCATCATTCAGTATGAACCCCAACATTCCCTGACCAGGTGTCTGGATGAGGTTCAGTTTGCCTTACAGAATCATAGAATCATTAAAGTTGAAAAAGACCATTAAGATCATGTAATTCAACCATCAACTCATCCCCACCATGCTCATAACCATGTCCCTCCACGTCACATCACCATGGTTTTTGAACGCTTCAGGGATGGTGATTACATCACCTCTTGGGGCAGTCTGTGCCAGTACACCACCACGCTTTATTAGAAGAATTTTTTTCCTAATATCTAATCAGAACCTTCCCTGGTGGAACTCAAGACCATTACCTCTCGCTCTGTCACTGTTATGTGGGAAAAGAGTCCAACCCTCACCTTGCCACAGCCTCCTTTCAGGGAGTTGTAGAGAGTG
>JAOWBP010000001.1:152855458-152877094 GCA_028571105.1 Tragopan temminckii | reverse complement strand
GCTCTGTCACTGTTATGTGGGAAAAGAGTCCAACCCTCACCTTGCCACAGCCTCCTTTCAGGGAGTTGTAGAGAGTGATATGGTCTCCCCTGAGCCTTCTCTTCTCCAGACTGAACAGTTGCAGCTAAAGAAGTCAGAAGAGAGTTTTCTTCTGGAAACTTTCTCAGAAGACTGACATGCTGGGAGGGAAGTAATACTAAAAGCAAAAATGTCCTTAGCAGATAAATGTGTAAACAAAACAACTTCAAGATAGAGTTAAACTTGATAGAAATTAGAACTAGTCAGACAGAAGCATTAACTGGAATCAATATGTGGTTGCAAAAATGTTTGAAAGCCTCAAATAATTAGAATACTTAATGTTGTTTTCTTAGAGGAAAGTAGAAAGGTCAACTAATTAAATTGTCTTAATGTGAACAATGAGGAGTAAAATCTTCAGCTTTTAAGTGTACTGAAGTAGTACACAGACAAGTGTTAGAAAATAAATTATTCAATGCCAAAAGAATTAAACACAGAAAGAGAACTCTACACAGATCGACATTTTTTTGAAGCACTTAATGTAAGTCCCTAACAAAGAAAATAGAGTGTAAAATGAAATTTGATAATTTTCTTGGCTCCAGTGATTTGCATTTCTTCACTGTTGTGCAAAAATGGTATCCTAATTCGCAAGTGAACTGGCAATTACAAAAGACATAAGACATACTATACTATGAAGAGGAAAATGCTGTTTGCCTCCTGGTGAGGTAAAGGAGATCCCTTCATTTGTAGTTTCCCAGTCAATGCTGGATAAAGAAAAAACAGGGAGAAAAGGTCAGGGAACATTTTTTTGTCTGTGGCAGACAGCAATACTGGGGAGAAGAAATATAGTCACACTTTAAGAGAGTTTTTGCTTTTCATTTAATCTATTGATAAAAGTCTTCTGGCCAGATCACACTGCAGCTGTGGCTACGTGATATTGCTTAAGAAAATGCACTGAGGAGAAAAGAACTGGCTTAGAGAACCATGTCTCTCATAGAAGAAAGATTTTGTAGATTCAGCCTGTGCTTATTTGCATATTTGAGTCCTTGATATATTTGAGCTCCAATTAGATGTGAAACCTATGGATACACAGCTAATATATGTAGTAATTCAAGGCTGTTATCATTCTAAAGGAAAGAAAATAATAAATCTATGTTTGTTTAATTGGATAAGTTATTTATTTCATTTTGCTTTATGTTCAAATGCATACACACACAAAAACAACTTTAGCTGGAGATTATGGTACTTAGTACATATACACTGCTGAAAAACACTATATTGGCTGCAGTTACAGCTCATGAAACACCCTTTTCTACGACAGGTAGAGACATTTAGACTACACCTAAAGAGCGTGGTGAGTGAAGTCAGAGGTCAGCTCTGGTATCCTATACTCACTCCAGTGTCTCTCTACGTTCTGATGCCAGGAGATCTACATAGGCTGCTCCAAAAGTAATGCCTCCTATGCTATTATTTTGTCTCACAACCTCAGAGGTGGATGTTGGTAGTATAGCAGTAGAGGTGAAACCTTCCCACCAATGTTCCATTACATTTTGTTGCCATATGACAGGTAGCAACACAAGGGCAGTCTGACAAATTGGTGTCTGACATGGACTTCTACATCACTGAACTCCTCCATGCAGAAAAATATTACACACATTGATTTTCACTCACACACTGAATGTTTATGGAGACCAAATAGTGGATGACAGCATAGTGAGGATGACAGCATCCCTGGGGATTATATATTCTTTTGTATGTGTTTAGGAAGGAAAATACGTAGATCTGCATCAACTATAGGGTTGCAGTTGACATGTATCCCTACAGCAGGACTGGGAGGCAAATTATAGATGAACTACAGCATTGAAGGTACCAATGCTCATTGTAACTAATAGAGTCCGGTATAAAACAGAAGTATATACATTTTTTAACAATATAGGTAGTGAGCTTCTGGTGTTCTTACAGGAGGCTGTAAACAATATAATGAAGATAAACAAAACAAAACAAAAAGATTAGATCAGTGAATGGACAAGAGAGATTAGGTAAGTATATCTATAATTATACAAACGTGTCATTGGGGGCTCAGAAGAAGACAATGGTTGGACTCGTCACTTCTCCTGATTGATGTATCATATAACACTCTGAGATAAAAGAGACCTGGGTGCACCATTGTGCAGACTGTGGATATCTTATGTGTCTTTAGGCTGAGAGCTTCCCTCTAAAAATTATAAGCAGCCTGGGCCTTTATGACTCAGATTCTGTACTCTTTTATCATATATGTATATACTTGTTAGATACAATGCAGCTCCAAGCCTAATTCAGTCCCTTTAACTGCAAGGCAATACAAATAATGGAAGAACTTCCCAAAACTTAGACAATCTGCTGTATTAATATTCCCTTTAACCTCCTTCCTGCCCTGAAAGAACTACCAATTTTCACTGAAATTGATAAGTAGTTTCTATAGTTAATGGGCAGAAGTGGAAAAAGAAGGTTGCAGTGAGGTAGGGGTCAGCTTCTTTTCCCAGGTAACTAGCAATAGGACAAGCGGTAATGGCCTCAGTTTGTGACAGGGAAGGTTCAGATTGGATGTTAGGAAAAATTTCTTGTCAGGAAGAGTGATGAGTTGTTGAAATGGGCACTTCGTGGAGGTGGTGGAGTCACTGTCTCTGGAAGTATTCAAGAAACGTGGAGATGTAGCACTGATTCACATGGTTTAGTAGGCATGGTGGTGATGGTACAACAATTGGACTAGATTATCTTTGGGGTCTTTTCCAACCTTAATGATTCTATTGTATTATGAAATTCACAGGGCTACCTTGTAATACTCTTATACTCATAAAAAGAGGCATAAAACCAAAAATCAGAAAGAGCTGGAAGGAGAAGAAACCCATCACATAGGAAAACTGTAAAAAATAAACAAACGAAAACAAGACACCCATCTCCAAAGAAGAAAAAATTCAACAAGTCTAAAAACTCTAAAATGGCATATAAGGAAGGAATAACTGTTTTTTGGTATGTCAAAACACTCTCAAAGCCACAAAAAATAAAAACAATGTATGCCAAGATAATAAAATATTGAATAAAGTATAAACTCATTTCCAGTATTTATTTTATCTGTGTGAAAACAATGTGTATGTGGGGAAAAGTTCTTTAAGACCTATTTACAGTGCTCTTTGTCTCTCTTTGTTCACTGCTTCATATCTCAGTGCTTTAGGGCTCTGAGAAGCTAGCCTTACATATTGATTCTGTGATTATTCCCTAATAAATAGTTATATGTCATGAAGCCATTGCTCTTGCAGAAGCAATAATATAAATATAAGTCACCTGAATCAGTTAGACTTTAATTGTGCAAGACTCAGAGATAGTGAAATTGCATCTAGGAAAGCTATGCTGTATTTCAAAAAGCACCTCAACAGATTTTTCCTCTAAGTAAAAATGACGGAAGTTTATCAATTTATTATTATTATTATTATTATTATTATTATTTTAGAATCATTGTGCAGAAAGTCAAAGATGCAATTCAGAAATGCTGGAAGAGAAACCCTTTTTGTCCAGAAGCCAGGTTTCCAAGTGTCTCTGTTCCTTCATATCTCATGTATAAACATGCAGCAACCTAAATTTCCAGGGGAAAGGTGTCAGTAGTCATAAATCTGCAGGAGGGGAGTTTCTTCGGAAGGGAGGACAAGGCATGACCAAAGGGTGATCCAACCATGAGAGACAGCTGACCACCTCAGATGCAGTCCCAGCATGCCCAAGCAGAACAACCTGAGCCTGGATCCTACAGAGCTACAGAAGGGCAGGTTCTACCAGCAGCTCAACCATCATTGCACAAATAAGGAGATGGAAAGCCACGTCTGAAATCAAGTCAACAAGGCAGGACTAGCAAAGGCCAGGGCCGAAGGTGAATTTAGAACATCGTTCAGGTTGCAACCATGAACTTGAACTGAACAGCTGAGCCGGAGATCCATGGGTGGGAAAGAGTGGTAGGGTAAGTTAGATTATTGAAGACCCTTAACTGCACTCAAGACATTTGAAATCTACATTTAGCTCTGATGCAATAGTCTTAAATCAATATGTGCAGGAAGTAGCTTGTCCTGTGGTGTCTCGGGAGGATAACCTGAAGATTAATTTTGTTCCACGTTAAAGTCTATTGTCTATCAGTATTTATTAGCATTCCTCAAAGCCATGCATGCAAGCCTCACAGTTGCCAACTACCCACATACTTGTGGGGAGGAATACTTAGCACAGTTTTACTCTCGACATCTGTAGATAAACGTGTGAAATGAAGAGTTTGGGTATAATGATTTCAATAAACAAAAGTAATGTTAGTTTGTTCCATTTCCTGAATCGAATTGAGAAAAACTTCAGACATTTATTTTTAAAATGTAAAAACTCTGAAACACCACACATTTAATAAGAAGAAAGCATATTTTCTTACTTATTACCTTACCAAATAAAGAGATGAGAATTTTATTATTACTACTACTATTATTATTATGTTAAATTGATTATTCTTTTGATTTTTTTCAATGTTTTTTTAAGAGGAGAAAAAATTTATACTGTTTTCATTTAAACTACTCCCATCTCCTGCTCTTTCATTACAGTTACATTTCCTGTTTTGTTTATATCCAGGAAAGCTGTGATTGATTGGAGGATGCTACCTCTATTCTCAGCCTTTAGGATAATTAACCCTGAAACACACAATCAAGACATTCCCATTAATATGTGAGACTGTAAGCCTGTATTTCTGAAAATATTGTACACATCTTACAGTCATCTTTGGCATTTCATTAACAGTGGGCACAAATGTATAGAATCATTAAGGTTGGAAAAGACCACTAATATCATCTAGTCCAACCCTAACCCACCCCCACCATGCCCACTGACCACGTCTCTCAGTGTCACATCTCCACAGTTCTTGAGCACCCCCAGGGACAGACACTCTACCACTTCCTGGGCATCCAGTCCCAGTGCATTATCACTCTTCTTGGGAAGAAATTTTTCCTAATATCCAACATGAACCTTTACTGGCACAACTCAAGGCCATTGCCTCTCATCCTAATATATAGCATGAAAAAAAACAAACATTACTATTGACATTTTTACCAACATATCCCAGCCTTTAAATTTCTGCCCAGTTCATTTCGAGAATCATCACTTGGTGAGTTTTGGCTTGTCTGTATGAACAGCAGGCAGGCAGATGCAGGTTCAGTGCCTGAAACGAAGAGTGCAGTTTACATAAAATCTATTCTGGAAGTTACACATCTCTGTAACAGAGAACCATGATTCTGGTACTATTAAAGTGCACATAGGTGTAGTAACGTGCATAGACAACTCCCAGATCACATCTGGTGCCCATCTGGCCATAAGCCATACCTTGGTGGAATGTATTACCTGATAATCAGACTCTGTTCTGAGTTCCAAAGGTCTAAAGACTGATCAACGGTGAACACCATAACTCTCAAATCTCAGGAGACCAAGATTTGGCTTTTACCCTGCACTATGCACTACAGCACTGATGATACCAAGCAAGCACAAAAAGAGTTCTTAACCTCTACTTGAAATATTGCTTCCTTACAGGAAACACTTAGTAATACTATGTTCTGTAGGATAGTTAAGCCATTGCAAGAAGAAAGATATTGTTATTTTTTTCATTTCCCTCTTAAAAAAAAAAAAAAAAAATTACACCCTGATAACAGCAATTCTAATCACTGGATTATTATGTTATTGCTTTGGAAAGCTCAGCTTCTATGCATTTGCAATTTTGAACAGCTTGCAACAGTCAAAGTACAAAATTCATAGATATCCTGTCAGAATTGGTGAAGGTTAAAATTAAAAAATATATATAATAGTGAGAAGTTGGTTTGTTCTGTCACTTTCGTGTTTTTCAGGCTTGCTTCATGCAAACTTAAAATAGACAGTCTATTTTATTCCTAAAACCGAAGCAATTTATTAAAACTAATAAATATCCTCCCTGGAATGAGGAATCCTGTTAATGTTCTGAATCTCTTATTTTTATAAAATTTCCCAGAGAAAGGTAACGTTAGAAACCACTCATACACCATTAGTGTCTTGGTATAGTGATTTCTCTTAGCAAAATACTCTTATTACAGCAACGGGAATTAACACACTAGAATACAGTACAGGTGAAACAATTATTTAAACTGCTAAACGATTCCATTGGGTATACAATGAAAGTTTGCATAAAGGTTTGGTGGGAGCTTAAAATAAAGGACAGGAACAGAGTAGCAGTGGGAGCATGGAGGGAGATCAGACAGACATAGACAGCCTTTAACCAAATTGAGTTCAATCCATCTTTTTCCTTTTGAAATGCATTTTATAGAGCTTGGTAGACTAAAATATCTTATCTCTAAATGCCCTGTAGCACTAATCTGCTCTGCTACCTCTTTCCATAGATTTCTTTTCAGATAGACATATTTGTATTTTTCAGTGCATGGACAATGAAAGGACACTCTTCTTCATTAAGTAAAGTTTGCTTAACGAACCATTTAGTATATTTTTATAAAATTAATTCATATTTCTATTTATTCAGTGCTTCTCCAAGAGCTGAAGATAGCACATTCTTCACAATTCAGAGGAATGAAGGCGCCATTTGAAATTCATGATCTGAAGGATAGAAGAAAAAAAAAAAAAAAAAAAAGACTGTGTGGAAAAAATAGAAAATATAATTGCAGCTTGGTAGAGCTGGGAATCAAAAGGGTCTTTCGTGAAACATAAATGTGAATAGAGTAAGGGGCTGCTTGACCTCATGAAAGCTGTGCAAGGCACATTAATAGGAACCTCGGGAGTTGCTGCACTTTAGGGTGAAATAGAAGAAAGGAAGTCTGAAGAAGTAAGACAGTAAGACAAATAGCATGTTAACGAGAATAATGAAACACATAAGGGTAGCAGCAATTCATGATATCAGACCAAAGCAAGTTGGATTAACATAGTAGGACAAAGCACAAGCGTACTTATGGATTCAAAGCTATTTTTTCATAAGTTTTCCACGCTCTCCAATAGTGTTTTAATAGCAAGATAAACTTACTCATGCCTTTTAGAAGGCAGGCAACACATTATGGAAATTCTAGTTCTAGTGAAACTCTAGCTCTACTTTGTCATTTTCTGTTCATTTTCAGTATACCAGAAAGAGATAAGAGAACAAAGTTACTAAAACATGAAAATCACAAAATTGGCATTTATCCTCTCTACTCTTAAGAAAAGATATTGTTAGGATCACTCAGAGTAGATGCTTCTTGATTCCATGAGTCCATACAATCCAAAATACTTAAATGCTTAATCCCTTGTGTCTTTATACTCTTGTCCAAACTAATCTACCTAGTTTTAACTTCCTTAATGCTTGTTATTCTAGCACATGGCATCTGAGCACTGAAGCCTAAAATTCCATGCCTCTGAAGTGTTAGATAATATGAGATGTTGTGGTCTCTTAATTTTCATTATTTCTCTCCGGTGATAACTTTTTTAAGTCCCCATTTTTTTTAAGTCTTTAATACTGGAGAAATTGGGCTCATATGCTGACTTCAAAGGTTGCAGTAGCACTGGATCTTGTCTTGCTTTATGCACTGCATAGTTTTTTGACACTCAACTCTCTTTGGGGTTAAGGTTTAAATGAATTTAATTCACACCTAGTCCTGAGAGAAAAGTCGTTATCAAGGTGGTTAATTTTTCAGATGTTTACTGCACCACATGTCATGGCTTTTCAAGTATGGTAGGTATTTTCACAACATAATTCACTTCTTATCTTTCACGTTGTTTGTAATCATATTGATTTTGAAAGTACTTTATCTATAATTTCTCACCTGAAAAACTCAGGAGGTCCTATAAAATATTTCTAAGAAAATAGAACTAGCCTGTATAAGACATACTTACGTCAGTGTCTGTTTTCATTTTGTTTGAGGGAATTTTGTATTATTTTGCAGAAAAAGCAGATAATAGAGGTACTAGAAAATTTAAACCAAGCTAGCAAGTCATGCTGAGAACTTCTCAAATTGTAAATATTTGAGAATATACTGAAAGATTAGATTCTTTCCACAGGAACTCTGGAGGGCATTAAACACCAGGAATTTAGATATATCATATCCCTTTACTTGAATTTTTAATGTTGGTTAATGATTTTTAAGCCTTGTTTTGTATGACCTGATAATGCCTTGGAGTTACTGGAAACACTAATTTATGTGACTTCCAGGTGTGATTCATCTTCTGGAAGAAAATAATGGGAAACCCCTTTGTTGACTACAGTGATGTTTCCGACCTCAGACAGCTTCAGAGACATTTCTGGACATGTAGGAATTATAAAAAAAACAAAATGGAAATGAAACATGCATAGGGTTAATACAAAGAAGACTAGTTGGGGCAGGAGAAGAGAAAGATAACAGAAAGCAGAATTCCAAATGCAGAAGTTTGAAGAAGTCCCTTGCATAATTCCTTGAGACAAAGATTCTCTCAGAATATGAGAGACCTCTGGAGGACCTAAGTTCCTAAATTTTGTATCAGAAACCTTGGTTTCTAAGATTTGAGATACTGGATAATTCGTAGCAAGAATATAGAAGACTAAGTTCATTCAAGGCATTTCAAACCAAGACTGGAAACTCTAGAACACCTGCATGAGCTCTCTTCTATGTGCTCTGTAGTGCAATGTAAGGCATCACAGAGATGCTGCTCTTCAGAGCTCCTCAAATGCACAGTTATTGCCCCCCCAGCACTCCTAGCAAAAATATCTGGAATAATACTGCACTGCTATTACAGTAGATTATTTCAGGTCAAAGTCAAAGAATACAAGACTGTGGATGGCTATTTATTTTTTTCCAAATATGTCAAATTTGAATTGAAAATGTGAGAAAATGCTTCAGGCATGATTTTATTATGTCTACATTCAAATTAATTTATGTGTTCCATTGTATACACTGAAAAATGTTACTTGCTAGGAGCCCTCTACTCTGCTGTCAAATGACTCTTCCCTGCCACTATGAGGATACTGAACAGGCTGAAACCTCATAGTAAAGGCTTCTCCACAAAATATTAGCCCTTTTACTAGATGAAACCTTTGGTGGACATCTACTCTCATATTTCTATAACTCATCACCAACAACATTAAGTGTTTGTTCATCCAGGCTTTATGATGCATCTCAGAATGCTAATGCTTTCAATATATTTAATAAAAATTATTCAGTCACTGTGGTCTTTTCTCAAGGCAAGTCATTTTAGAATAAAATTATTAAGCCTGAAATTCATAGCAATGGGAACACACAAAAGTAGTTTATTTATAGCTTGACTACAAGTAATTGCTATATTGTTCTTCTCTATTGGTTTTTCTTATTTACCTCTTAAAACAGAATGCCATATCATTAAATCTGCTCCATTGGTATCTGCCCTCTTAACGGCATGTTAGCCTTTATTTTTATGAGGTAAATGTGAAGCCTTTAATTTTCTCTTCTTTACTGCATTTATCACTCTCACTGGACCATCTTGTGTCATCCTTTTCCATGTGGAGTAGTAACTTACCCTGCTAATACTTTTTTTTTTTTTAAATATATATACATGTAATTTATTACATATTTCAGCACAAAAATAAACAGAGAAAACTATAATATAAGAAATAGAAGAAAAACCTAGGTACTTGGAAATCAGTATATCTTGTTCAAGGAGGACAATCGTAAATTATCTGAGTTCTTTTTTTCTTTTTTCCATTTGTCTGAAAACTAACAGATCCAGTTAAAAGTGACAGGAAAAAAAAAAAAAAAAATCAGGACAGTTTTCTGTTAAAAAGACCACACATCTTTTCCTAAGTTATTTTATATGAACATTTCAACTTCAGCGATATTTCTCATTTTGACTGTCATTGCTTACAACCTATGCTGACATATTAAGATAGTTTAACTTCGTATTTTCTATATCCCTTTGTTTTGATTTTTGTAATATGAAAGCATTAATCTCAGTGTTACACTAACAGTTTCCTTAACAACTGTGTTTTGCATTACAGAATACCAGCACCTACAAAAACGAAGAGCAGTGCCAAGAAATTTTCACTCTCACTGCTCAATAAAGTAAAACACCTCAATGATAAAGAACATTGAAAAAGAGCAAGCAAAGTACAATGAGATTGTCAAGGTCACATCCCCTGCCAAAGTTCGAAGCTATGATCAGAAGGTCATTTGTGATGTGGAGAAATTTTGCAGAAAAGAGATGTCTTTCAAAGGTCTATGCAAGAAACTTTGACCAGTGTGATTCCTGTGACAGACCATCAACATATTCTTGCTGACAAATGAATTAACAGCAATATACATTAAAAAGACATCAGAATGAACTTACACAACAAGGTCAGGGGATGACTAGCTTTCTGCAATTATTGCAGCTCACTTCAGAGGTCAGCCCTTCCTGTGATCCAGCTCTATGATGCAACATTACATGGAGTGATCTGTGATCAGTGTGAGCACTGCTTAAATGATGCTCCAAAGACAGGCATAGGTGTGGCACCAGACAATAAAGCACCAGGGCTGAAGGGAAGAAAACTAATGGGGAGGCAACAGAATTGGATGAGAGGAATGCCTCATCCATAAGTCCTTGAACATTATTTTGACTTCACAAACAAAAGGTGAACAAGAGCAACGCTTTTGCATTTCAGTTTAATCATATCTCTTCTCAGGTTTTAGCCATCTCTCCTGAGATATGCTCCCTAGATAAGGGTAGAAAACAGATAGGAGATTTGCAATGCTACAGGTGTGCTTTTCATAAAATTTCCACCTTACTAATGGACTGAACATACTTCATACACTTGCTGGCAGAGCAAGCTGCTATTTTCCTAGCCAGAACTTAGATTATTTCAAAAGAAAAGTGCTGCCTGAATTTTAAGTGTTGGTCATTTTTAAAGCTTTTGCTACTGAAGTAATATGCGTGCTAAAGTACTGCAACCGTTCAATAATATTGAAGTAGCCTGGAGTTTCAGAAGCTGTTCCTAATTCTTGTTGTATGAAAACTATCAGTCATGCACTGCTATTGTAACCAAATTTAGAGCCTAAAGAGCTGAGGAATACATGTGCAATTTGTGTGTCCACTGAGCCTGTCAGGATTTGGAAATGCTATGTTAAAAATCAACTGTTCTTTCCCCTTAGGATGCCTATATTGAATTATTAATAACACAAATGTTTCCCTGAACTATCATTTTATTTCAGTACTTTTGCATAATTATCAGAATTCTGTCAGGGCACTGCCAGTTTATTTTAAAGCTCAGTCGTACTGCATTGTAAATAAACAAACCTATACAAGTGTAGTCATTGTGAATACAAATTGTGAGCAGAGCGTACATTTACTGACACAGGGCTGAAAAATCTCTTTCTAGATGGGAGAGTATTGATAAAAGCTACCACACAGTGAAATAGGAAGATCCCAGTCGACAATTCCTTAATCAAAATGTGTACTGAGGTATATTTTCATGTACAATTTTTAAAATATCATTTTTATTTGTGTACTGATGTATAAAGAGTAAGGTAGACGACACTCAATAATTCCTGTGAAGTACTTTTAAAGTACACACAGTATTTCGTGGGAAATGAAGCTATCCACAGTGTAACTAGTAAACATATTCTGTGATCTGTAAACCTGCACTGATTTTTCTCCCTTAACTACCTTCTTCACCATTTATCATAACAATCAAAAAGGCATTTTCATTAGAAGGAATGTTGCAAATTTGCAGATGAGACCAAGCTGTGCTGTGTGGCTGACACTCCTGAGGAAAAGGATGCCATTCAGAGGGACCTAGACAGGCTGAGCAGTGGGCCCAAGTGAACTTCATGAGGTACAACAAAGTCAAGTGCAAGGTCTGGCACCTGGATGACAACTCCCACAGTCAGTACAGGTATTAAGGATGTAAGCATAGAGGACAGCTATATTGAAAAGGACTTGGGGTATTGGGGAATGGCAGCTGGACATGAGCCAGCAATGCGATTTCATTGCCCAGATAGCCAGCTGTATCCTGGGCTGGATAAAAGAAAGTGTAGCCAACAAGGCAAGGGAGGTGATGCTGCCCACAGGAACAGGTTGCCCAGGGAGATGGTGGATGCTCCATCCCTGGAGACACTCAAGGTCAGGCTGGACAGGGCTCTGAACAATCTGATCGAGCTGTAGGTGTCCCTGTTCATTGCAAAGGCATTGGACTAGATGACCTATTAGGATCCCTTCCAACTAAAAATATTTATGATTCTATGAACTTCTCCAAGTCAATCATCTCATCTCTCAGGTTACTGTATTTTATGTTTTATTATTTAAACTGAGTTGTACATGAAGGACAAACTGTAGCCTCACATTACTGATTTCAGCAGTTTACTTAGCTAGCAGAGTAAGAACAAATGCTAAGAAAGACTGAAATGACACAAGAAAATGTTATTATTTGATTAGCAGGGACAGGACACACTAATTATATGTATTAAACAGTACAATTAAGCCGAGGTATCAGGTATCACTTTCCCTTTGCACAAAGCTCAATATCACATTATCCACTTCCTTTCTCTCACTGAGGCAGATCATTTGCTCATTAGCATGGCTATACTCTATGAATTTTTCGCTATGTTCTCAAAGTAGATAAAATTCTAAAGTGTCAAGAGACGCAGACCTGTTAGAGCACATTCAGAGAAGGGCCACAAAAAGGATCCAAGGGATGGAACAGTGATGTGGTGGATGCCCCTCCATGCTCTGTGCCTGGAGGCTTTCATGGCAAAGCTGGAGCAGGCCCTGGGCAAACTGCTCTAGCTGTGGTGTCCCTGTTCATTGCAGGGGAGTTGGATCAGATAACCCTTAAAGATCCTTTCCAACTCTAAGGATTTTTAGCTTCTGTGATAACTAGGAAGTCCTAAGCAATTGCCCTGTAGTATTTTATATCTTCACAATAATTAATATATACCTAAAGCAGCTTGGTGGCTTTAGTATCAGCTTTCCTGCAATTCGGATAAAGAGAAAATTAAAATACTAAGAAAATATGTGACTTCCCTTGAGCAAACTTTGTCAGCTTCATCAAGGTCCGGATGATGTGGATATGCTTAGTGCTTCCTCAGTGTTGTTCATTCAACCTGGTCCTGTAAGCATCAGTTTTGAACTGAAACTGCAGGTACAAGAGAATGTCCAGTGGAAAGGAATGCTATCTAGGTATGCAGAATACACATCAGTAGATGAACTGCTTTCATATTTTAACCGTGTTATTTACAATTTCCTTCCTCATTTCCAAGTCAACCATCAGACATATTTTCTTAGTCATTTCAGTTATTCAGTTTGTGGAAATACAAATTCCACTGGGACAGAAAAAAATGCTAGAATAATGGATGCATTTTAATTTTGTTTTCTGTGCATAATGACACTCATAGCTCAGTGACAATCCAGTGAAAGCCATATGCATCTACACTTAGTGTCTGTGGAAAATAAGTTAACAGCTAAATAAACCACAAATTGAAAAAGGAATCAAACAAATTCTGGAAAGCAGAAAAGAATGCTGATGAACTGCATGCAGCTTTTCCCTTATAAAACTGAGCACTGTGTTTGAATGCTGGCTGAATTCTTTTTTATCTGCACACTGATCTGTGATGAGTATTTTTTTTCCTTCTGCTTGTCTCTCTCTCTTTTTTTTTTTAATCATGTATGCATCTAATTAGAAATATGCATTCATCACTAGGAAAATAAAAAGGACAGTCATGATGACTTTCATGGACTTTTTCTCTCTGTTCCTTGAACTCAGAATCTTGTTCAATAAATACAAGGAACACAAAGTTTAGCTTGAAAACATCACAGCTTATTTCCTTCAAGTATTTTAAAAATGTACATTTCAGCTGATATAAAGTAAAGTGAATAACCCTGATACAGAGATTTAAGATCTTGATGGTTTGTAGAAACTTCTATACACAAACAACCTACACTCACTGTACATTGCATAAAGGCTGTGAATCCTCATAGAGGTTCACAGGCTGAATAAGAAACTCCTTAGAAACAGAAATATAATTTTTGAAAAGGATTAGTGAGTTTGGCTGATGAATGTAAGATTTGCACAAGGCTCATGAATAAAAAATGAATAAATATGATCAATTTATATAAAAAGTCTATGTCTTCAAGCTAACAAAGTTAAATTAATCTACCTTTGTCTGATTTTGAAAATACAGACCATGGAGAATATGTTAAAACTCAGGGGGTACCTTAGGATACCTTAGGGCTTTCTTGGACAAGAACTAAATAAATGAAATTATTTCCAAATTCAGATTCCATTTGATAGACAAATTATTGCTTCTCTAGGGGAAACAAAAAAGAAAAAGAAAAAGAAAAAAAAGATACACTTGAAGTAAATTTACAAAAATAACAAGTTTTCTTGTTTTACCTGATAGCCCAGTGAAACAGAAACACACTTGTGCCTACAGGAGATATTTGTTATAAACCTAAATGTCTTGAACATATACTTACCACTACTTTATGTGATATTCTGAACGGGGCTGTTTCTGTTTCTTTCCTTGAAATTACATACAATTTTAGATAGATTTAATAATCAGATAAGAGATCTATCATTACGGCAGTGGGGATAGCTAGTTTCCAGTATGTTCTTTTTCTATGGAATATTATTCTTTTCAAAAAATGACATGATACTTCCATTGAGGCTGCACTGATTTTTTTAATTTATTTATTTTTCCCAGCTCCATAATCTTCCAAATAACTAAAAATCCAGGCATTAATTGGAAAAATACCATTTTTTAAAATCTTTTCTGTCTGAAGTCAATAATCCAATCAGGTATAACACTTCACATCTAATAATTTTCTGTTCGTGGACTGGGATTTCTTTGAAAGCTTCATTTATCTGTAAAGCACAAAAGACTCTTCGGACCACAGGAAACTGACCAATGTATATCAAGCTGTATATATTGCTGTAATAATGCATATACAGATATCTGTCACAATTAAAACTGATTTTCAGGCTGTTGTCTACACAAAGGATTGACAGTAATTTTGCCTCCCTTTTCTAACTATGGAAAGCTCTTGAAATCAAAAAGACCAACCTCAGATGAATGCAAACAAAGTCTTTGGTTGCCTATCTTGCTGTTGAGTCAAGGCTTGGATATCTGTTATTCTTGCTGTTCATCTAATAGTTTGTGAAAAATGTCATTTGAGTTTGTAATGAGACAGAATAAGGAAAAGATGGAAACAAGGGTGGGAGCAAGAAAAAGGTTTTTGGAGTAACCAAACTAGAATGGGTTGGAAATTTGTAGAAGTTAGGAAGGCTGTATCTGTACTTCAAATATTTGAAGGTGTATCTGTGGAAAAAAATGAGCCAGTATCAAATGCTTTAATTACAACTCTTTTTATCACACTGTTGAAGTACTTCTGGTTCTGATTTGATGTGAAACGAAGTCAAAACTTTTGCTCCACTGAATCAGAATGTCCAATTTTTAAAAAGCTAGAATTAAGGAGATATATACATATATATATTATAAAACATCAGTTCTCTTTGGTCTCTCTGCATTTTCAAACAATTAATTAACTTGGTTCCACTTTGAACCTGTAAAATGGGGTAGATGGCAGTAACCTGATGTAAGAGATGCGAGGGAACTCATCTAAGAGCGCAAACAGCAGATTCTCTGCACTCGCCAAAGGATTTAAAGGGAAATCTAAATCTAATCTCAGAAATTCGACTTTTTCTGAGTTCAAAAAGCTAATTAATCTTTGTATTCATAACTGTTCAGAGGCCCTAAGGGTCAGATGTATTTTTTAAGAGAGCTGGGGGATGGTGGTAGTTTTCCCCACTGTTATCAGCTGGGATCTTGAACAGTGACAGACAGCTTCTGTAGGCTATTTTCCTCCTTTTCTAAATTACTCAAGCTTTCTGAAGCGGGGAGGGGGGAAGAAAAAAGATGATTCTTAATGTATCACTGTTTCTCAAAAATCTTTAATAGTAAAATAATAATAAGAAGAAGTAGGGAAGAAAGAGAATAAGGAGATAGCAAAAGTTTAGTAGGTGTGAGACGTCCTTCTAGGGGGATGAAATATATCCCCATCTATCACCCTCTGATCAGCCTTACTTTCCTTCTCTTTCTCCCTGGAGGGAAATATGAGATTTGCTCTGCTAAAACCACTGTATTTCACTGATAAGCAATGCTTACCTTGACAATGTCTCACTGCTTACTGCCCTTGCTGCTTTGTGCGTAGAGTTATTTGTTTTGCTTCCACAGCAGAGAAACAAAGACTTTGGCTAGATTTCCTTTGATTTAATCACTTAGCATTAAACTGATAAATATAGTCAGCAAAAAGAAAAATCAGCAACGAAGTACATTTTCTCCTTACCCTGTCCATAGCAAGTAAGAAATCTCTTTGTAAATTGGATGTTTCTTTCATAATTAGAACACATCTCACCTGTCCTCTGATTGACTTACTGGCAGAATAAGTAGCTGAATATAATACCACAGGTAGGCACATTTATTATTATTATTATTATTATTATTATTATTTTAATTTCCTTCTAGCACAGCTGAAAAATGTTGCAGAGAACAGAGAGGACATTTTGCAATAGGTTAAATTGCCTCTTTCTTACAATGTATGAATTTTACTACTATAACAGTAGGCTCCTAACCTCTGTAAATAGTCAAGCTTTTCCAGGGCTGATACTTTTTAACTTTTTATTCGTCTTCTTTTCTCATAGTTACATGTGCCATTGTTTTTTTCTTTTTCTTTTTTCTTTTTTCTTTTTTCTTTTTTTTTTAACCAAGAAATTGTCCTAGCCCTTAGCTTTTACATGCTTTTTATTGAATTGTAAATGTCCTAGGTTAAGAAATGCTTACTTTTATTGAAGAAAGATTAGAAGGAAAAAACAATAAAAGTTGTAATGAGGATAAATTATCTGTAACTGTATGAAAGACAAGTAAATTCAGTAGAAAATAGCTATCAGATGAATATAGAAGTATTTCAGGAGGAAATAAATTGAAAATCTCTTCATTTTAATGAAAATCTTCCTACTGACAATCACTGATGTAAACCTCACAATTGCTTGTTTTTACCAATTTGTAAAGAATAAAACAGTTCTAAAATATGTTCAGGTTCTTTGTAAGAAAAATATTTCTCTCAACACTTGTAAAACAATAGAAAAACTGCAAATAATGAAAAGAAAATATATAGTTGTTTCAATCTTTTCACATTAACACACAAGTTTGTGTGTATAGGGATTTAGTATGTCCTTCAGGCTAAATGTACACTAACTTAAATGTCCCTATTCAAACATGGAAGCAGATAATCCCAGCCACCAAGAGATTTAAGTATAAATTAAACTGTTATAACTCCGATGACAGGGGATAATGTGGAAGACTAAAGATAAACAGTACCAGTGAAGAAGAGGCTTTTGGAGATCTAATGTGACTTCTACTGTTAGAAACTGCATTTTTACTTCTTTTTTTCTAGAAAGAAAAAGAATCATTCATTGCCATTTTTGAGATGGATCAACAGATGCTTTAGAATAATTCAGTAGTCTGGATATTTCAATATAGAGTTTAAGCACCGAGTATGAAACCTGAAAACTTTAAAATGAAAGGCTGTAGGGAGGCTAATAAAGCTTACATTATCTCAACCATCACTAGGCTACTGCCTCACAAACACTGGTTTTATTATTTGCAAAGGGGACAGATTTGGCTTTTCAACAATAAAAGAAATTCCCAGAACTCATATTCAGGTATTTTGGGGCAGAAGTTAGTTTATTAAATTTTAAATCACAATTTTCCTGCTGTGTTATTGTGTTAATTATTCCTTTAACTGTTGTGTTTCTTAGAGCTCTACAGAACTGTCATACCTTTCATTAAAGCTGCAACTTAATAATGCCCTTGAAATATTTAAGATGAATAAAAACATCTTTGGCAATGAAAATGATTAAAAATGAAAAATTAATTTAAATAGTCTTGGATGTGAACAGTGTACTACATGGATTGAATACTGGAAAAATCATCCAAAAGTAAAAAATGAAAATGTGTGTTTAAATGTTAATCTACCTATTCTGGTTTAATCTAAATTTGAAATCAGTGGACATCAAGAATTGTACAGCCCCAGCCAGCCTGGCTTCGATAGTTTCAAGGGAGGATTCACAACCTTTCTGGGCAACATGTTGCACTGTCTCACCACCCTCACAGTAAAGAATGTCTTCCTTATATCTAGTGTAAATCTACCCTCTTTCAGTTCAAAACCATTTTCCCTGGTCCTGTCTCTATATGCCTTTATAAAAAGTCCCTTCCCAGCTTTCCTGTAGGCCCCACTCAGTAGCACAGAAAGGTCAAGGTAAATACATGTAAATTAGAAAATATCCTGTTTCTATCTTTATATTTGGAAAAAAAAATCTTTCTGAATTTGTTTCTGTGACTGAGGGGAAAAAAAAAAAAAGAGTAGAATTACTGAATGTTTGAGGTTGGAAGGGACCTCTGGAAGTCATTTGACTCAAGGCCAAGCCCATGTGCTTGTGTCCTTTAATATACTTCAAAAATTGCAAGATGATTTTATAAAGGCATTTTGAAGGCCAGTGAGGCTCATATTCCAATAAAAACTTCTACTGGATTTCTCATTAAATAGGCAAACATTTTTGATGAACATTGCCTATGGTTGTAAATGAGATATAATAATCTCATTTGTAACGTTCTCACTCTTCTAACCATTAATTCCCTCTTACAAGTTGATCACTTAAAGGTCTTTTGTCATGAATGATAAAGGAGTTATAGACCCCTTTGGAGAGTGATTTGTCCCATCCTGAGGCAACTGGTCTACATGACAATAATGATTCACCCACTACAATTTATTTCTCCCATGACTTGAGTGGGAGTTTCTAGTATACTGTAGCACGCTGTGTGTAATAATAGCTGTATTTGATATTATACAAAAGCAAATAATGTACATCTAATTATTTCATAAAAACACTTTAAAGTACTTTCTATTTATAAAACATTTCTCAGAAGAGAAGGGGAGGAGGAAAAGAGAATGCTCTAATTTAAACACGCAACCACTGTACATATTTCTCCCAAATTATTTCAATGTCTTCAAAATTACCAAAAAAGAGCAACTCATTTTCCTGACTAATATCCTAGCTTGCTGCTTTTGCCTAATTACTCAAAGAAAATGTGCTTTGTTTTTCTCTCCAGGGAATGAAAGTCCAATTCTAGGTTTCAGAACTTCTCTTAGCTTCACTCTAGTGTATCTTTATTTTTAAAATGATTGTGTTTGTTTGTTTGTTGTTGTTGTTTGTTTGTTGGTTGGTTTGGTTTGGTGTGATTTGCTTTTGTGTGTCTGGTTGTTCTTCATAATGAAAAGCGAATGTGTAGGTTTGTGGATAAAGAGGAAAAAAACAAAGATATTATTTTTGAGCTTGACGGCTTTTAGAAGTAAGGAAGAAAGTACGACTTGTTCCATTACCTAAGGAGTGTTTATGAATTTTATTCAATAATTATTTAATGAAAAATACATCTACAGTCATTGAGACAGTTGCAGATATTTAGGAATTTTCCACTCGCTTTGGAGTCAAAGAGGCAGTATGCAATTCTGGACTATTATAGAACCATAGAATCATAGAAGCATTTGATTTGGAAGGGATCCTTAAAGGTCATCTAGTCCAGCTGTCCTGCAAGGAACAGGGACATGTGCATCTAGATCAAGTGCTTAGTCTGGTTAGAGACTGTGCACTGTAACCATTTGGTATACTGAAAATAATAAAAAAGAAATGCAAATACCTGCTCATATTTTATCTAAATACTCTGATAGCCAGGCAATGAATGAGCATCAGCAACATTCAGAACCACAGTATGATGGTGATGTCAGTGGAGATGGACAAAAAGCTCAGTGACTGAGTTGCCAAGCCTCAAACAATCCCTTGCCTGAAAGGAGCCATCTCAAGGATAGGTTAGATGTTAAACTGCTCATTTTCTTCCACCTAGATTTCATCTTTGTTTGTCTCATGCCATATTTCTGAGAGCTTTGCTGAACTGTTTACCTTTCTCAAGGCAAATCACTGTTGGAACAGACCAGTCCACCCCTTCTGAAAGTAAATGAAGAATTTTTCCTCTTGTAAGGTAAATATCAGCAGTGTCTTTGCCCTGTCCTCCTTATCTCAGGAAACAAAAGCAATCCGTTTTACTATTACGCTTACTCTCAGCAGAGCACAAGTCTGACAGCTTCCCCTTTTCACCTCTCCCAGCATTCTAGTTTCTTGTCTGAATGCACTTCATCATTTTCAGATTTTCCTTTGGAAGATTCAATACTCAAATAACTATTACTTTGCATTGGATACCCCCAGAAACCCAATTTTTCATTCACTGAATTTTTTTCATTTTCTGTGGAGGAAAAAAAAAAAAAGTAAAAAAAAAAAAGTACTTCTTTACATATTTATTTATCTGTGTACTAGATGAAATGCAACATAATTCTGGGCAGAATCGGGACTATTTTTTATTTATTTCTTTGGCTTGGGGAAAGAAAAAGAGGAGATGGATGGATAATTAGAAGTGCATTAATAGAGAAGATTTCTGGAAGGGGGGGAGATAATGTGTCGTTAGTATTCCTCAAATGAATACCTTACACCTCCAATGTAAAAATTTTATTATAGATTTTTTTTAACAGCACTTCAGGATTATTTTAAGAATCATACTTAATTAGTGTTTAGAAATGTTTGGGAGAAAAACTAACTCAAAATTATTAACTTCAGGATGATTATTATTTTAATTAACCGTGAAGATATATTCTTTTACATTAGCAGCTTCTTTACCGTATAACTGATGATATAAAGTAATTTAAATTTGCACAATTTTTATTTATTTATTTATTTATTTTCCCAGAAAGAATGAAGAGAGAATTTCTGACGTTATGAAATACAACAACTCTGCTCTGATATCAGATATTACTACTTTGCCTTAAGCAACTTCATGACCAGATGACAGAAATGAGGAGCTGAGCATAGGGGTGAGGACAGCAGAGGAGAGGGTCTTTCTTTGGTCAGAACACATTTAGCATTCCTGTAATTGAGGAAGAGAAACCACAGCCATTTCGAAGGGCATATTTCAATTCAGGAATTCTCTGCAGGTTAGATATTAGGAAAAAAATCTTCTCAGAAAGAGTGGTGAGGTATTGGCACAGGCTGCCCCGGGAGGCGGTGGAGTCACCATCCCTGGAGGTGTTCAAGAACCATATGGATGTGGCAATAACTGATGTGATCAGTGGGCATGATAGGAATGAATTGATGGTTAGATTAGATCTTTGAGGTCTCTCCAACCTTAATGCTTTTTTTGATCCTACAACAATTAATCTATCTCTGATATTGAAATTAAAACTATATCCTACAAAAGATTGATTGATCATCATGAGCAGTGTGTTGCAGTGCTGGGTGTGGATGAGAAGGGCCACCGGAGGTGCTGAGATATGGAATGAGGATGGAGAAAACAGTCTGTTTCTGAAATAATTAAACAATCCTCAGAATTGGCTAGTTTTCTCTAAAGATGCTTAGTGTTTTCATAAAATACAAAAAAAAAAAAAAAAAGGAAATAGAATTGGTCACATAAGTAAATACATATAAATAGGGATAAAAAAGGGCAATATATCATAACACGTCTGTAAGAGTTTGATATTGGCATTATCTGT
>JAOWBP010000001.1:152835149-152845177 GCA_028571105.1 Tragopan temminckii | reverse complement strand
TCACCCCACAGCCTTCTCTTCTCCAGGCTGAACAAGCCCAGCTCCCTCAACTTGTCTTTGTAGGGGAGGTGCTCCAGTCCCCTGATCATCTTCGTAGCTCTCCTCTGGACCCTCTCCAACAGTTCTCTGTCTTTCTTGTACTGGGTGCCCCAGGCCTGGACACAGTACTGCAGATGGGGCCTCATGAGGGCAGAGTAGAGAGGGACAATCACCTCCCTGTTCCTGCTGGCAACCCCTCTTCTGATGGAGCCCATTATATCATTTGCTTTCCGACCTGCAAGGGCACACTTCTGGCTCACGTGCAAGTTCTTCACCCATCAGGACCTCTAGGTCCTTCTCTGCAGGGCTACTCTCAAGGACTGCTCCCTCCAGTCTGTATATATGCCTGCCTATCTTTTTTTTTCCCTTGGGAGAATGAACTTTCCAAACACTACAGCCATTCTATCCCATACAGCACCTGTTTCTATACTGACTCTGACCTCAAGAATTTAAAATTATTGTGGTTTAAACTGGCAAGCAACTGAGCATCACACACTCGTTCTCTTGCTCCCTCATCCCATTGCAAAGTAGATCTTGGGCTGAGAAACGTCCTTTGCTCTGCACAGCAAAAACTAGAATATTCGTGTGCTATCAGCATTGGTTTTCTTGCAAAGCCAAAACATACTAGACCCTGTGAAGGAAAAATCAAAATCAAAATCAAAAACAAAACACACACACACACACACACACACACACATGAAAAAACAATAATCTTGTGTCCCAACTGAAACCAGGACAAAAGTATCTGCAAATATCCGTTTTTAAAATGTTATGGAGAAGCATTACTCTTATGTGTATTTTTAATTGTGATGTACTTATTTAGCTTTAAAAGGGACTTCACACTATTTCTATGGCTAAGAAAAGGATTTGAAGGAGAGGAGGATTAAAAGATGAAAGAAAATATTTTGCAGTATAAATGCAAATGTCAATAAACATTGGTATAGGAACATGTAGCTACATTAACAAATGTAGCCCAGTGATTTTTCCTTGTAAACGGGAAGGCACAAAACAGATCAAATTCTGATCACCATCCAAATATCTATAATAACTCCAGCGTTTTTAATTAAGAAAGATGGAGAAATGTGGAATAAATTCAAAATATTCCACATTGCTCAGTTTTGTTTGGATAATGACTTCAGCAAAAAAGTCTGTGATTAGACCTTTCTGGAGAATATTGGAATGTTTGTTGTATCAGAGCCATGAGTGATTTGCTGTAGATGACTTTGTGAATAAATAATCAGAAGGAAACACGGACAGAACAATATCTTAATTGCACCTCAAACAAATGAATAACACTACATATCATTTTCTGCTGTGGAAGTTGCACCTTAAAATCAACGATTTATGTATAAGTAGGAATAGAGAGAGATCTCCTTTCTGCAACACATGGTGACAGATAGCAGCAGCTCAGTTTGCTGGATAAGGATTTTGTTCTCTTACTCTGTAATGCCAGCATTTAACCACATGCAGAATTTTTATTTTTGTATATGTCGGGATTTTATTTTATTTTTTCACCAGGACATATATGGAAACTCAGGAAATACGTCATGTAGGAAATATTAGATCTCTGTCTGGGAGGCTGTTTAGTAGCATGACAGGTTAAGGACATAGGCATTACAACAGTTGTACATAGTAGAGCGGTGCTCATGACTTTTTCAGGTTATAATCTCAGCAGCTCTCTGCTCAGAGTCCTGTATCCATTCTTACTGTGTCTTCACAGTACGACCTCATCCCAAACCGAAACCAAACATGAAGACAGTCAAGAAGCTGTTTTGGGGGGAAAGGTAAAATTATCAAGGCTGCAAATAATGAGCAAGCAGATGGAAAATACTCAGAGATCCACAACCGAGGGAGGGCCAAAGGATTCTTTCTAGGCAACGTGCACAGGACAGTATGGGCTCCAAGGGTTAAAGAGCCAGTTGGCTGCAGAAAGAGAAATGAAGAAACCACACAGAACAGAGAAAAGGAAAGCAAAGCTACTTACTAGTCATAAATCAATGTCTCAGAATGTCTGCTGGCCGTCCTGGAATGGGGAAATTGAGAGTTTCCTTCCCAGGACACCTTCCACTCAGATTATTACTGCAAAATGGCTCATGTTTTAACCTTTAGAGGGCCGCTAAATCCCACTCCCTGAGCTTGCTGCTGGAGCTCTTAAATTCCAATAAATCAAGAAAATTGACATTTCCAAAAATAGTTCTTTTACCCATCCTGAGATAATTACAGCCCAGGAGAATTAGAAGCATTAAGCATACATGAAGTCTCACAAAGCCTCTGGGATATGATTCATCTTGCAATAACCACACCCCTCGCCTGTCTGTCCTGGAAAATTATAAAATATCTTCCAGTTTCTCCACCTCCTTATTCTTCATCCACCTTCCCCTCCCTGAAGAGGATACTTGCAAAACTGAAAGCTGATAAAAAGAAATGGGAACAATAGCTTAAAAATTCCCATTCAGTTTCTGGCAGAAGATTTTCTGGATCTTGTAGAGTGAGAGAAAGAAAATCCCCAAAGGTTTCTCTGGCTCCTTGTTATCAATCTCACAGCACCAAAATAATTTAGGCACTGCTGTAAGTAAACACAGAAAATAGTAATAAATGAAGGACTGCAAAATGGTAGTGGAACAGATGGAGAAAACTAGCTGGAGTTTCATTTTGTGGAGAAATGAGTGCTGACTCCAATGGGAAATGATTGGAATAAACTCTTCATATAGAATCACAGAATCACAGAATTGTAGGGGTTGGAAGGGACCTCCAGAGATCATCGAGTCCAACCCCAACTAGAGAAATCTAGTTTGTGGAGGAGCTGAGTTTCAATTGAGATTGAAGACATCCTAGGTATGTCTTCTTCTCTTACATGATGGGAGCCTTGGTGCTTCAGTACTGAGGACTACTAAAATACAGGGTCTGGTCTTTAAGAGCACTGTGCACTGCTTCACAATGCAGTGCAGCTAGAGGGTAAGCACCTTACACTGTAAGGACATGTATGACTGAGAACAAAATGAATTTTTGTAACTACTAGTTTCACCTACAGACTTAATGAATAGAAAGCTGTGAGAATCCTTTTTTGTTTTTTTGGCTCAAAGCTTGCTTCCTGAGATATTTTTTGTGATAAGACTCCGATTGATTTATTGAGGAGGCAAGTGATGGGTGCTATTGTGTGACAATCAACATCACTTTGTGGACATTCAAAAGCACCTTTCTTCAGAGCTGTTTGCCTCCGTAAGAGAGTGCAGAGGAGTATTTACTGGTGGAAGATCTGGCCTGTGACTAAATAGCTCCAGGTTGGTATGGGAAAACTGGGGAAAGATACCATCGTGTCCTGTGAAAAACAGGATGCAGGTGGACATCCCTGGTCCCTCTTATCTGCTGGCAAGGCCCGGAAGATGGGAACAAAGGAGTTTCTGCTGAGATCCCAGAGCTAGAAGCTGCCACTCCAAAGAGAGCTGACTCAATCACTTTGGAACCATTGAAAAGTGGCCATCATTGCTGTGGTCACCGTTGTCATCAACAGAACAACAATGCCCGACAAGCCACCACTACTGAAGATCAATGACTGAACTATGAACCACGCTGGATCCATGGTGGTGACTATCTCCCTCTTGTTTCCTATAAAGGCTCCTTGCTTCTTCTTTCCTACCTTTTCTATTGCCCTCCTTCCCTTCCCCATTACCCTAATTCATAATAGTGTTCTCCCCTTCCCCATCTCCCTGATTAAGACCTGTAATAAACTGGTCAGACCAACATTTGAACCGTTGTTTCTTAATGTCATGCTGAGTATACAGATATTAAAAGAACCTCCTCTCCCTCCATAAATTGGAGCGAGACAAAAGCCATGATAAGGCTTTTCACTACTTGGTAGGATTGCAACTGTTCAACATATATTTCTCCAAATTCTTTCTGAGAGGCGTTCAATTTTTTATTTATGAATGAGTCTGTAATGTTTCTTGTCATCCAGCAAAACTCACTTGGACTGTAAACTAATTCTGAAAGTTTAACAGGAGAAAAAGGTGTTTTTACGTCGGGTAGGATAAAGATTTAATGAGAGACAGCCTTATCTTCAAGACAGCAGTGAACTTGCTTGATTTATGTCCTCTACTAGAAATAAAAAATTGTCTATTATGGTGATTTGACACTTATTTCTGAAGCAGTTGCCAGTGGCCATGTCCAGAGAAAAGACACTGTATTAGATGCTATTTATTTGATCCACGATATTTCTAGTTGTCCTGGATGTTGTACTTATTCAGTAGCTCAGTTGGCTGCAGGAACTTATTATGCCCGTACTATTAAATTATATCTGATTAATTCTATCCGCTCTCTTCTGTATCACATACAATTACGTTAATGTTGCATACTTTAATGTTGCATAAAACTTGCATTTTTGAATGTTAATTATAGAACTAACTTTGTCTCCCCTGTATTTTTCTTATTCTCCCTCACATGTTTATGAAAAAGTATTGGTAAAGTGGTTTTCTCAGTTGTTAATTAGGCTGTTGTGTATAGAATACCATTCCTTCATTACAGGAAATTGCTAGTACTATCTTTTCCAGAAGAGACAGAAGATGAACTTCAATACATGTTTTTCTCTCATTTGCTCAATGAACAGTTTTCAAAACCCACAGGAACCAGGAAGCAGAAATATTGATAATGTAATGACTGCTTTGCAGTTGGACCTGTAAAATCAAAAAGCTAACACTGAATTTGAGCTGAGGCTTAGCCAAATCTTTTCAATAACTAGTGTCAGATGATTAACTTCTTGACATCAGCTTAGAAATTCTGACTTTCAAACCAAACAGTTGTATAATACTAGTCACTTAAGTAACTTAGGAAGAAGTTATTCTATTACTGTTTCTGAATTCTCCATCAAGCCTTTCTGAATAATGCTGGAAATAGTATAGCAGCTCAGAGATGCTGATATTTCAACTAAATTCAATATCTAAAGATAAAAGGTCTAGTCTAAGTGAAGCTCTCTAACACAGTAAACAAAATACCCTTTCTATGAAATCATGCATGAGGAAAGATCATAGAATTATAGAATCATAGAATCATAGAATGGTTTGGATTGGAACGGATGATCTCAAAGATCATCTAGTTCCAACTCCCTGCTGTGGGCAGGGTTGCCAACTGCTAGATCAATCACTACATCAGGCTACCCAGGTCCACATTCATCCTGGGCTCCAGGGATGGGGCATCCACAACCTCTCTGGGCAAGTTTTCCAGTACCTCACCATCCTCTCTGTGCAAAACTTCCCCCTGACATCTAACCTAAATCTCCCCTCCTTTAGTTTAAAACAATTCTGCCTCATTCCTCTTTTATAATATCCTTTTAAATATGGAAAATCTCAGTGAGGTCTCACCAGAGCCTTCTCTTCTCCAAACTAAGCAATCCCAGCTCCCTCAGCTTGTCTTCGTAGGAGAGTTGCTTCAGCACTCTGACCATCCTTGTGACCCTCCTCTGGTCCCTCTCCAGAAGCCTCACATCTTTCCTGAGCTGGAAGCCCCAGACATGTATGCAGTACTCCAGATGGAATCTCACAAGGCCAGAGCAGAGGAGGACAATCACCTTCTTCTCCCTTCTGCCATCCCTCTGTTGATACAGCCCAGAATACCATTTTCCTTCTTGTGCACACTGATGGCTCATGTGAAGTTTGTCACCTACCAGGATCCCCAAGTCCTTCTTGGCAGGACTGCTCTCAATGTGTTCTTCTCCCCATCTGTACTCATATCTCAGATTACCTCAATCTGAGTACAATGCCTTGTACTCAGCCTTGTTAAACCTCATTAGATTTTCATGTGCCCATTTTTCAGGTGTGTCTAGGTCCCACTGGATAGCATCTCATCTTTCTACTGTGTAAGCTTCACCACTCAGCTTAGTGTCACAAGCAAACTTGTTGAGTGACTGACTTGCACTCAGTCCCACTGTTCCACTGTCCTACTTCAACATGTTAAAGAATGCAAGTCCAAAGATGGGCTCCTGGGGGCCATCACTCATGACTGGCCTCCACCTGGACACAGAGCCATTGAAAACAACCCTCTGGTTGCAACCATCTACTGAATGGCCCACCTTTTGAATGATTATTGTCTTCTCTTTATAATTTTGAATACACGCTTTTCCCAGTTTATTTATTTATTTATTCCCAGTACACTATTCATTATGCTACTAGCATTATCTAAACATTTAATACGTGTTGATGGTAAAATTCATACTATTTTACTGATTTATTTTGCCTTCTTGAAAAATATGATTAAATGTGAAAATCTGGTTGCCTTAAGTCACCAGAAGAAGCACCTCAGCTGTATTTCAGGGAACCTTCTGTATGCCTTACACATTCAAATGTCAAATCTATCTCCAGGGAAGAGAATCTTAGTACCATATCTGCGTGTACAAACTGTCAAAGCAAAAAAGTAAAGCTCAGAAATGATCAATTTCAGAGCTACCTCTTCTTTTAGACATGTTAGCTGTGTACGAAGATTAGAGTTTTAGGAAGGATTTTATAAAGCTCAGGCAGTCAAGCAGTTGTTCAGATCCATTGACTGCTTTAGAAAAACCTCAGCTGCAACTGTTTCTTTTTCAGCAGAGTTTTGTTCTGTGTTCTGTTTACATTCAGAAATCACTGATGGAAAAACATTGTTTATTTTGGGCCAGAGTTAAGGCTGTAGTAGTGTGATGAAATATGCATTTCCATCTGTTTGATCAGAATAATCCTCTTACATGTATAATGTATTCAGCGTAAGATTTATTATAACTTTAGCCATTAATTCCCCTGATATTAAGTGTTTGAGATTTAAATACAAATTGGTGCATGGTTGCACTTAGCAACAATAATTGTAAGAAAAATGTGGGATTGTTTTGCTCTTGAAATTTCCCAGATTTTGTTTCTTTTCTTTCTCTCCTTACATAAAATAATGATGAAATAATTCACTGAATCAAAATTCATTGAATAAGTAGTGATAAAATACATTTTATTTCCTCTTCTAATTTTTAGATGAACCCACAGAGAAATCTGTAGGCTAAAAAGCACTACCTGCAGGTATAAAACCAATGTGTTTTTTTTTCCAAAAAGTTTGCGCTGGTAGGACTACAATACTGAAAATATATATATATATATATATACATCTCCCCAGTATCTCACCTTTCATTATTTAAAGATTTCATCAATAGCAGAGTCCCTTTTTTATTGCTACTTCTACAAAACCTTGGTGTAGACATGTGAAGGTACCTTCCCATCTCACCTCTCCAAACCATTCTTGATTATATCTTTGCCCTCACACCAGGAGCCACCTTCTTTCCTAGGAGAGGAACTAACAGTTCATTTAACTTTGTAATAACTTATTTCAGATCTGCTGTCATAAGACAGGGATGTCAGCACTTCCTTGATTTATTGAATCACTTTTTTTTACTGGCTTTCTTCACTGAATTACAATCAGACCCAACACAGCTTTGAACTCACAACTTTGAACTTTCATGAGCAACTCTGACATAATTTCCTCTTCATTCTCAATTTGATTCCATTTCTCCAAGTCTTACTTGATTCTCCTGCTGCACGGCACATTTGTATGTGTATGTGCATCCTTCATCTCATGTAATGTCTAACATCTTCCAGTGAAAAAATGAAACGAAATAAGAAAAAAAAAAAATGCTTCTCTTCCAGGCCAAAGACTTGTGTTAACAGAAAAAGAAATAGGATAGGAATGGATTCTCAAAATCAATCTGTCCAATCATTTCTAACTTCCATACATTCAAAGAAAAGTTCTGAGGTTCAATCTATTTAAAATAAAAATAAATACTATAAAACCTGTTCCCAGAAATAACTTGCATTTCTTTATTCAGTCTGAATCATAGAATGAACTGGGTTGGAAGGGATCTCAAGGATCATGAAGCTCCAACCCCCCTGCTGCAGGCAGGGCCAACAACCTCCACATTTAGTACTAGACCAGGCTGCCCAGGGACACATCCAACCTGGCCTTGAACACCTCCAGGGACAGGGCATTCACAACCTCTCTGGACAGCCTGTTCCAGCACCTCACCACTCTCTTGGTAACTTCCTCCTGAACTTCTGAGCCTGAAAAAACACATAACAATTGTGTGATTTATTAACATTTGTATAATTTTCACAATAATTTTAATCACTAGGATTCTCAGTTTTCCAGCTTTGGGTCATGTTCTTAGCATTGTTCTAACTCAAATAAGAAGCTACATAATTCATAGAGTTTTTTAAAATTTGTTTTTACCATAGTGTAAATGAACTCAATAACCCATCTTCTTCTTGCCAGAGGTGAGATTGGAGAGGACTGGCCCCAGAAGCAAGCTGCAATTCTTTTTCAGTATACCTGAAGCATTGATAGTATCATCAATAATGTCAGCACACAGTAATGGACTTTGTTAGTTAGCTAGCTCTGTGCTTGTTATCTAACTCTGCAAGCTCTGAACTGGGAAAAGATGCTAGCACTGCCAATAAAAACAGGTATTATAAATGGCTTTGTTGACAGTATTAGTATTTTAAACAAAGATAAACTTTATTAGAGGACAATACTCCTATCCTATCTCTGAAAGGTAATCCTGTCTTAAACATTTGCTTTTAAATAAGTCCCAAGGTTTTTTGCAATAGTCATGGATGGATTTATTTAAAGGTCATAGGTGCAAGGTGACCAATTTTTACTGGTCTCTTGGGTATTGGCTTAAAACAGAATTCTGTCACACTGAGTAGGTCAGAATTTCAGGGTCAAAGATAATTGCTGGTCCCCTTTGAAAGAGAGGCACTACAAAGGAATAAGTGGCAGGTTTGTGAACACAGCAAAGAGACAACACATCCATTGTGCATTATTCGAGTTAAAGCACAGTGCTTGCTCATCAAGCACACGCTGAACAAACCAAATAGATGCATGCAGGAAGGGTCAGAAATGTTGAAACCCTCCCCTTCAAACTGTTGCAATATCGTTATTTGTGTAGTCTACACACACACACACACACACACACATTTAAAAAAAAAAAAAAAAAAAAAAAAGCAGTAATCGCAATGCAACTCCTCCCCTTAAAAATACCATTTAAACAAATACCATTTATTCCTGTTATAGGAGAATAAGAGAATGTAACAGTCTGGTTAAAAATAATTATTGAGATACTAGACCAAATACTGCCTATTATCGTGTCAGTTCTCTCAGTAGAGACTAGACAAGTAGATACTTCGGGCAATAAAATTTTCTAACCATTATTACAGCATTTCTTCTCTTACTCAGAACTAAAATACTATAAAAAGTACCTGAATGCAAAGTGTTTGCTAAGATAGAACACTCTTACATGGGGATATTCTTTCCAAAAATAAGCTACAATCTATTTCCTACTTTGATTGGAGGGGATACAGTGAAATTATATTTATTTTTGTTTTGCTCACTACTGCTCAGAATCATTTATTTGCTTATTTATTTTCAGTGTTGTAGTAAAAGAGCAGTTTTTAAGAGATACAGAAAGATTTTACAATATTCCCATTAATTTATAGCCTCTATCATGTCTCTTTAAATAGCTTCTATGCTCTGTGTAAAACATGATGCCAGAAGATTACACAAACATTTAGTTTTTTTATTGCCATTCTGTAGGTTTGTAGGTTAAACTAACAACTAACAATTAACATTTTATTCTCCTTGTAAATAATACTCTGCCACATGAACAAAGAGTTAGACATAAAATCAGTGCTGCTAAGATCTGTAGTAATACCTTCTTTAGCAATAAATGAAATTATTCCAAACCATTAGCAACCTAATTAGGAGAAAAACATGCCACAAAATAATTTGTATTTCAATGTCAAGGGTTCAGAGATGACCTGGGAGTCTTTATAAATATAAGATATGCTTGTGAATTTGAAATTCAAATTTGTATTAAAATTTCAGCATGAATTGCTGACCAGAAAAAAAAAAAAAAAAGAAAAAGAAAAAATAAAAAAAAAATAAAAAAAAAAGAGAAAAGAAAGAAAAAAAAAGAAAAAAAAAAAATAAAA
>JAOWBP010000001.1:152815406-152828232 GCA_028571105.1 Tragopan temminckii | reverse complement strand
CAATACCTTTTTTTTTTTTTTCAATGTAAGTATTTTTAACAAGAAATTTGACAGTGGAAAATTATCAGCTGATTTTTTTATTTTTATTTTTATTTTTCTTAAAGTACTATTGCACTTTTAGTTAACAGTCCTTAAAGAATGAAGGACCCAGAGACCACCTGATCATCAGGTCCTACCACTGGTGATTGTAGGAAACTGCTTTCCATATGGAACTGCCAATTAAAATTTATATTTCCATTTAAATATATTGTCACAGTTGTTAAATCTGGTTCACTTGAAAGCAGCTATGTATTACATTCATGTCTCATCAAAATTAAAAAACAAACAAACAAATAAACAAAAATACAAGAAGAACAGATTGACATTAAAATCCATCTTACGTATGTTGCTGTGCTAACCCCAAATAACCTTAAAATCCTTCTGTTCATATTTACTCAAATTCTTGGCTTGGGAAACTCCCAATCCTTCTGATGTCTTTATTTTTCTTGATGGTGAAGCTGCATTCATATCGAGTATGTAATGCATATCTGCTTATTTTATTTTTGCCAAATAGTGCAGATAATATAAAGACATAAATGAGTATTTCCTTAAATAATTGCAGATCCTTTCTTCTTCATTTATAAAACAGTTCCAATTATAAACAGTAAAATTTCAGATTTCCTTTTTCTGAGCTGAAAAATATGTTTTTGTCAGATTTGTCAGTGATTTGACTTGAATTTTTGTTTTAAAGGACCAGGAAAAGCCTTTTTTTATAATCTAAGTAAAAAGATCTTTCACACCACAGTGGGACAATTCATTTCTGATTTGTCTGAAATAAGCGCACTAAATGAGGAAAAGACTTTAAAAACAAAAATTGTACCCTTTTTACTCAGTTATAATTTTGCTGTTATTCAATGTCTCACCTTCCTACAGACCTTAATGACTAAACATTCTACCACTGTGTTGGCTGCTATGCACTCATTAAAGTTATTATAAGTGACATTTCATTTTCTTACTTGATCAGTGTACCCAGTATAATTCTGAAAGAATGTTGAACTCGTGTTCTGCTTGCATGAGTATTATGTTTTGAAAAAGATCTTCATAATTAAAGATCAAACACAAATGAAATCAATAATTTTACCTGTTAACTGCAAGAGCATTTGAATAAGATGAAACATATGCGTAGCAGTTATTGTTTCAGATATTTTCCATTTTGTTACATAACAGCTTTGATTATTGTCATCACTTTTAATCTATTTGTATGAATTTCTAAGAACTTTATATAAACGATAATATATTTCCTTGAGTGAAGATATGAACAAGGCTTGCATAAGAACATGAAGGTATTATCTCAATTTTGGTAGTTTGAAATTACACACCTGTAGAACAATCTGGTCCTAAGAAATAGTCATACTACTCCATCCTGCAGATAATGATCTAGATACATGGCATTCAAAATAGCCTTCCTCACATATTTTTCCTTCATTTAAATTGCTGAACAATTTATCAAAATAAATATGAAAATTGTAGGCTTTTTTGTCTGGGTTTCTAAAAAAAGCTGAAGAAGAAATTTATATAATTGATACTGAAAGCACTGGCTGAATCTTGCCACAGATATGTGCATTTACACTGGCCACAAATACATGTTTGTCTCAAACATGCCATGTATTGTTGATAATGGTATTAGTCAAAGAAAAGATACAAAAATAAACATGGAGATATATAAATAAATAAGTGGTACAGGAAAAATAATGGAAGTTCTCTGCTATGGGGACTTTTGTTGAAAGAGCAACAACAAAACAGAAAGTTAGAAAATCAGGAGTTTCTAGGGTATCATTACCTAGGCAGTGATCAGTGATGCTGGTTATTTTCTGCATCTATTGAAGACTTCTTGAAGTCTACTGAACCTAAAGCTATATTCTGTCTGGTTTTTCCCTCCAAATATTGTTAGATATGCATTACAGATGTGTCCTTTATCCTACTCTCTAATGCAACACAAACACCAAGTTTGTTCAGAAAATAAATTTATTTATTTGCCTTGGGAAAGTCTTGGCTTCCTGACTGAGTGAAAATAGCTGCAGTTCACCACACTTTCGACCACCGTCAATAATCACAGCAGCAAGACTCTTCGGGCAGTGAGTTTCAGACAAAGAAGTGTTTTTATCTCAGGACTTCCAGTAGGGATCTAACTATGAGTTACTTCAATCAAAACACATCCATTTTTGACCTACATACTGTATATATGTGTGCATAACAACTCAGATCAGGTTAATTAAGATTACCTACTACTATACATTCCTTTGTTAGAAGATAACTGGTCTTTTTCAGAGCAGTGGCACATAAAAGTGATTCATCTGCATGTATGCTTATGTAGTAAATTCTTACATACATGAAGTGTGCTGTCAGAAGTCTCCCTTTCCCTTTACACAAGATCTTTCTCATGCTCCATGGACACAGATCTTAAATCAAATAATTTGCCCTTCTCTTGTCTTGATTTCATTACTAACAGATAAATAGTCTGACCCCCTTGTAATACATGCACTTCATTTCATTTGATTATTGTATTTCATGGCAGTTGGTGTGGAACAACAGCTTTAAGTATTTTACTAGCAGGATAATATTTTATCTTTTACTTTAAAAGATTTAATAAATTAACAGCAACATCAAATATTATGCCAACATAATTAATTTTAATTAATAAAAATTGTATTATAATAATGACTTGAACGTTATGGATCAGTACAACAAAAAAATAAATAGAGGCACTAAGAAATATATTAAAGGTTTAATAAGACGTAAAACTTTTCACGTATTTGTAATAAATTTATATTTAACTTCTGAGAAGAAAAAGTTCTACTGCCATAGGAAAACTGTTAAGCCTAAATTCATTTCATTTAATTTAATACAGCTCAGGTGTCCAAGCTTGGAGTCCAGTTACAAACTGTACAGAGAGTTGTCTTTTCTATTTTTTGAGAACAGAGACATGACATTTCTAAGCAACCCTAGTAAAAGGTGTGAATCTCCTACAGATTCACAGAAAACTGTGATGAATACAATATACTGTGAGCTAGCTAGTTTCTTTGCTCCTACAAGACAGTTCAAAGGGAGACATTGTTCAATTAATGCAAAATAATACAATGACGACTGCAGGATATCAACGAAGAAAAAAAAAAGAAGTTAAGCACTTGAAAGTGGCACTTAAAGTGATAATATTTATCATGATACAAAACTAACTACTAAACAAAAAGGAGAACAACTCAAGTGAAGAATAGAAGGCAAAGTTCCAATTACTTTTTCAGAGTATGGCTGCTCCAGTTTAGTAACCAATTTTTCTGCTAAATCTGCTTGTTGAATGCTCTTGTTAATGTTGCCTCAAATCTTCACTGTGCCCTGTGTTTAAAAGATTACAGTAGCAGGTCAGCTAGCCTCTAAATCCTCAGTACAGGGTCTTGTCGTAATGTGGTCCCGTCTACGAATTAGGCTTTAAAAACAAGGGATAAGTTAGTACTTAAACTCCACTTCTTGCATGGATTAAATATAAATGTGAATATAGGCAGATCTGGCCCCACTTAAATATAAGCAACCTTCCCATGTTGTATGTGTTAGAACACCTTCTTAGTCATGCACTTTTAACCCAGCCATGATACAGATGCTCTGTCCAACATAGATGGGGAGTACTTTTGGATTAGAAATATATTGATGAAATTCAAAAGACTTTGTTTTTTTTTTGTTTAAAGAAATAAATAAATGTTTCTGCACAGAAAGGAACATTTAGGCACTGAAATGATCCAAGATTCTACACAGATTTTACCTCTGGTTCCCAAATGAGCTCAGCTCATAATCAGTGTCTTATTAGAAAGCTTTGAGAAATAACATGGCTTTTCAATCTGCCTACAATGTCAAAAAATGCCAGAAGGATTTAATAAAAGTACACGTGCCTTTTTTTTTTATACAATGTTAACAGTTTGATGAGAATATCAATTAAACATGACTGTGTAGTTAAGATTTCCATTTCCAAATGCAGCTGCAGCAAGTAACTGGACTACTAATCAAAGCAGTGTTATAATTTAGCACTGATGAGGAAAGCAGTAGCCGTCAGAAGGGAATGACAGAAAGGAGGCAGCTGCTTTCATATCATTTTAGTGTCCATTTCTTTAATGAGCCTGAGGACTCATAGTCCCTGCTGACTACTCATTAGTTAATGGGATTTATGAGAGGAGAGCAGCTATCAGCATGCAAACAAGCACAGAACAGGTGATGACAGATTTCTGTTTGCAGAGAATGAACATATTGAGGAAAGGAAGCTTTTCAATAAAGTCAATTATCTGAAAGGGATATTTAACAAAAAGCTAAGTACTCAGTTCATGAGCTGGGCAGCACTGAAGTGTGGCTTACAGTTTAACTGAGATTTGTTATTAAACCCGATTTCTAAAATATCTGCAGTCAGACCAGAAAGAAAGTTAAATGCAACCTGGGGGATTCAGCAGATGGATCTTTCCCATTCTTTTTGAATGCCCTGACTTGATGTTTTGCCCCAGCTTGACTGCATTAATAAACAGTCAGATGGATCCTGCAAGGAAACGTTATCACCTTTCTCTCTGGACCCTCAAAGTTATTTCAGTGGTTTGCCCTCTGCTTGGGAAGTCTGAGATGTCTTGAGTGAGTTTTGCAAGGCCAACTCTTTCTAGACCTCAGGGTACAGGGCAGATTGTGCCAAAACCAACCAGCAGAGATTAATAAAGAGAAGACAATATCACAGCACAGGGCATCAACCACTTTTTGTGAGGCTGGAGACCCTTTACATACGTATGGCATTGTGGGGTGGCTGTGATTGCACAGTTGGTTGTAGTCTCACGGTGTTTGCTCACAAAGGAATTCTTTGAGCTTCTTTGCATGACTTGAATTCATGTAATATTAAACACCCTTGGGACAGATTTCAATTCTTTCTTTTGTTCCAATCAGAAAGTGTAAAGCAGCTGGGTTTAGACAACATAGTACTGAAGAAAACTCTCGATAATTCTCATTCTGTCTCATTCTTATGGGAGGCATTTTGTGTAGGATGTGTGAGCAACATAGTGGAGCTCAGTTCTGCAAGTGCAAGCTCCTTATAGACTTAATGTTAGCAGCATATGTCAGAGCAGCCATTAGTCTGCTGTAAACAGGATGGGCTGAGGTGGCAAAGACTGGACATGTGAAATAAACAGCCATAAAATCTCCAGACAGTATCCCATCATGTTTTGGGGGCTTATGTTAGAAAGGGCATAATGACAATCACACTCGTACAATATGCCACTCTTAGAAGTCTGTTCCACAAAATCTTGCAGCTAAGATTTCATTCTTAGCACTGTATACCCCATACAAATTGCTCTGCATATGTTCTCAAAGTTGCTGTAGCACATGCTTTTTCTACTAAAGTTTTTAAATGTCAGAGATATTACACATTTCTCTCAATGGCTCTTCCATCGGGTAAATGATGGAGAAACAAACACAAGCAAGGAGTGGAGCATTTTTATCCAAAGTAAAAGGCAGTGAAAATATGAGATATATCTGGCATAAATCATGGGAAAAGAGAAAGAAAAAGAAAAAAAAGAAAAAAAAGAAAAAAGAAAAAAAAGAAAAAAGAAAAAAGAAAAAAGAAAAAAGAAAGAAAAAAGAAAGAAAAAAAAGAAAAAAAAAGAAAAGAAAAAGGAAAAGAAAAAGAAAAAGAAAAAGAAAAAGAAAAAGAAAAAGAAAAAGGAAAAGAAAAAGGAAAAGAAAAAGAAAAAGGAAAAGGAAAAGGAAAAGAAAAAGAAAAAGAAAAAGAAAAAGAAAAAGAAGAAAAAGAAAATGACAAAATGCGGAATATAGAAACCCGCCCTCCCCTTGTATGACATCTCATCAGAGTAAAGGAGTTAGAGAGGTTTCAATAACATCTTTGAGGCTTAGCTAACCAGGGATAAGGGACAGATGATAAATAAATATAAGTCCTATAAGGGCATATGACATTAGGTTTAAATCTGTCCATTAAATATTCTTAATTTTGGTGCACCGCTCACATCTCTGCAATTTTTTTTAAAAAAAGCAAGTTTAGTTTCATGAGTCCTATGTAATGTAAATTTCTAGGTTCTAAGAAGAAGGTAAAAACTTTTAAAAAAATGAACAAAAGAAAAAGGTGAAATGCATTTTAAAGCACTGTCTTCATCTTTAAGCCAGTCTTTAGGTCTGTGTTTGATTTCTTTTGAATTGAAACAGGAATTTGCTTGACACCTCTTTCTGATTTCCTGGGAATGTCAGTGCCAGTTTTCTCTGGTCTGAAGTTGTACAGTATCTTCTGCCTGAGTAAAATGCACTCATTGGCTCTATTCTGTTTCAAGACTGAGATAATTTCAGTACAGACGTGAAAGTAAATTATAATAGTGCCTTCCGTGCTACATCCATGCAGAACTGCATGTAGGGAATGGAAGTGTGCCTTATTTCTCTGCTAAATATTATTTCACAGTATTCCCCTGATGAAATGTAGCTTACTTAAACCGGCCATTTCTTCAATGGAAATAAACTGTAATACCTCTTGAGACTGAACCACTTGCTGCTAATTGCAAACATACATTCAGATTGGAACTTTGCCCTCTGTACTTCAATGAACAATGTTGAAAAATACTACAATTTATTTATTTTCATGACTAGCAGTATGTCATCTTTAATCAAGCCACCAATGAATATATCACACAAAAGAATTCATATATCTTGCAAATTAGCTGACATGAGTGTTGCAGCAGTGGTATCTCTGAGAAGAAAACAAGTAATTGAATACAGGTGGATTGCCCAGTACAGCACACATCAGACCTGGTGCCTGGTTACCAAATTCTTAGAAAGACACACTGAGATGGCAGAACTAGCACTTCATCAGAGTGATTATTTCCAAAGGAAGTAGACAAGGAACAAATTTCTGCACAATTCAAAGGATTTGGCCACTCAAGATTAAAACAAAAAAATATATCAAGGTTATTAGAGAAAAATGAAAACAGATTGTTTTAATGGGAGGAAGAAAAAAGAAAAGAAAAAAAAGAAATAACAACACTTTCAATCTTTACCATTAAAATAACCAGCTGAGTATCTTTTTTGTATGTACATGGCCTGACTGTGCTGGACACCTCCAGTCCTGGTCAAGACAATGGGGACGGAGCCTTGTCCTTCCCTCTACCACACTTAGTGAATGTGTAGAGTACAAATACCCCTAAGCCTTCTTCAGGAGCCATGATTAACCTAATGGTTACTACAACTTCCAAGACCAGGTCAACAATTTACACTCTGCACTCAAAGCATAAAATTAATTGCTCTATTCATTCCTTTCATTTTACAGCACTTTTTTTGCTCTGACAAAATCTGCTTCTCTCACGCAGCAAAGTCTCCAGCACCAACCCTAAAACATAAATCCTTAATTGACTTTACACTCATTGGTGACAGGAATTTCTTAAAATATGCTTAGTCCACAACTAATACTCTTACCTTATTAACAGCAGTGGGATGCCTGAACAAATCCAGTGAAAATCTAGCAAACTTCCTAAGAAACAGAAAAAAAATAAATAAAATAGAATCAACATTTATTTATGTAGAATAAAAGCTATAATCAGGATCACAATTATGAAATATATAAAGATATTCAGGGTGATGCAAACTTTGTATATTAGCAGTTCTTGAAGATATACACCCTATTTTTTGTTAGCATCAAATATAGGTGAAAGTATAGACATGTTTGTTGCTAATATTAATTTTCTGGTCCCATGACTGATACTTATGTACTTCATCATAAATGATAGAGGAAATTAATGATGATTGAAATACTCTCTAATCTTATCTTTCATTATATGAGTAATCGGATAATGTATTTCAAAACAGAAGCAGAATCCTCTCTCTGGATTTTTAGATGTTGTTTATTTTTAGTTCCACATCATCATTTCCACGGGTTATCATTATTTTCTTTTTGCATTTATTGAAGATATAAGAATAATGAAACTAAAAATTTCAGGCTCTTAAGGGTAAAGAAAAAATTATTAATAGTATCTGTTAAAATATTAACAAAAATATTATCTTTGTGTTCCTCATGCAATTTTAAGAGAATCAATAAAAAAGTTAAAGTACACAACCTCATAAGTAATGAAAAGATGAAATTATTGGCATTCCCTATTTCCCATCCCAGTCAGTGCAGTCAGAAAAAGTACCTAAGATACATCACTCATTTTAAGAAGCTTTTAGATTTTTTTTTTCTTTAAATTTAACTATCAATCAGATTTGAAGTTCAACCTAGATCTTTATCCTCAAGTTTACCTGCTAGATATCTCCTTGTTTCAAATCCAAATTTCTGCCTCCTCCTTTCTACCTCATTTACCATTAACTTCATAGAATCACAGAATCATAGAATGGTTAGGGTTGGAAGGGACCTTTAAGATCATCTAGTTCCAACCCCCCTGCTATAGGCAGGGACATCTCCCTCTAGACCAGGTTGCTCACAGCCCCATCCAGTCTGGCCTTGAATGCTTCTAGGGAGGGTGGATTCACAACCTCTCTGGGCAACCTGTTCCAGTGTCTCACCAGACTTCCAGTGAAGAATTTCTTGATTGCATAATTCAGAAAATTCCCCACAGAACCTTCTTGCAGAGCTGAAGACCCCAATGAAAAGATTTCTCTGAAGATATTAGGTTTCTGCTTTTGTAAGCTCCCAATTTCTTCTTCCCAATCACAGAGTGCAAATGTGATAAAGCAAAATAAAGACAGTGGCTTCTGTCAATGATACCATGGAGAAGCAGTATTTAAAGTGAACAAGAGGACATTAAAGCTACAACTGGAAACCACCAAATATCTTGAGGAAGGAATGTATAGCTATTAGGCTTTCTGAAAGCTGTGGAGTTATTTGACTTTTATCAGGAATGTTTCTCCAGTTGCACTAGCTACAGGATGAGACAAGAGAAGGAATGGATGAGGTCCTTAAAATAGAAAATAGTTTTAGGTGGAACAGAAGCTCTAAATCCAGTTTTTTTAGGAAGTAAATGAAGGATTGGCCATGCTTTCAATATTTTATTTAAGAGTGTTTGCATTTTTTGTTTTGTCTTCAAGTTTCTGTATTTTTCCATTTATAGTTCCTAAGCAAAGATACGAGGCTGTCAGACAAACAAGCAAACAATACGCCTTTTCTATTTGCTCCTCTTTTAAATTCCTGTTATTAGAATTGTAAATCCCGGAGGTCCATTCACTCATAACAAGGGATCAGCAGGTGTTTTATATATGAAATTTGCAAAGCTTTTGTTTGATTTTCAACTGAAATAGAAAAAGTAATTTAGTGTAGATCACAGAGTTAATAGAGATGAAAAATAGTGCAATCTAGTTCTCCTGTGCTGCAATTCCATACTCTGAGATTAAATAATCAGATGCTTAAAACTCTAGTGTAGAGTTTACAAGTTACACTAGATTATAAATTCTAGTTTTCTCCTCTCACTCACCCTCATTTTCATGAGATTTGTGCCAACTTGACTATAGCATTGTGGTGACAATGGCAAAGTAAATTTAGAATGTACATGGCATGTGTGAATTCAATCTAGGTAACTGATTTGGGAGGCAGCAAGAATGCTCACTCATAGTGTTCTTTCAAATTTTTCCCTTGTATGCTGTGGTCTTTTGACTTTAGCCCTGTCTTCCTGCTGATGGCAAAAAACAGGCCAGTTCTACCCCGAAAAGCTGATTTCTATCATTGTCACTGACTGACACTTATGCATGTTGTAATCAACTCAGGTTAATGTCCAGTATGCCTAATGGTCCTAGTATTTACTTCAGTTTTATACTGGTGTGTTTAGTGATTTCATTTGTACATAGTCCCATTTCACCTTGGTGTTACTGAAAGAAAGTTGTGATCATGGTTTTTACAATAGTTTGGGATCTTGTCAAATGCATGTGAAATGAAACACTGCTGTTAGAAATTTGGCATAATTTATGCCAGATACTATTATTTTACTTTATTTTCCATCTATTACAAATGCATATGACTTTCTGGAGATGTTGGCTCTTGTGAAGAAGAAAAACCCCATTAATTCCACTGAATAACAAACTACTTTAAGTGGTTGTATATTTGAGTAGCTCATAAATATGCCTGATTTTAGCACTGAGTTTACTGTACTTTTAATTTTCCAGCAGATTGGACACAGTTTTTTAAAGGTTTCATCTGAAACCTTAAATAGACCGTCTGGTCTATTTAAAGGGCACAATGTATTTAACTATTTAAAAGGCACTTGATCCCATGAATGCACTTTGGTAGTAACAGGATAGTCATTTTCCAGGCCAGTAAAAAGCTATTACTCATTGGAACACAAACAGATTGTGAGAATGAACGCTCATGCTGATGCCTGGCAGCCTGACAAAGGGAAATGGGAAATGGGAAATGTGGCCCTTTCCTGAATTAAGCTGCATTGATTCTTTGTGTTCCAAGCATTTGACTCTACTCCTTTCTTCCCATGATACTTCTGACAATAATAGGATAACGGATTTATGTCACAAAGGCACTGACCTTTGTCAGAGGGAACATTTTGACAGGAAAAGATGTGATATGCTGCTACACCCTATAATTTTGACAATGAATGACAGTGTGGCTGTATGTCAACATGGTAAATCTTACTCTTATGTTTCTGTATTGTCATTCTCAGCGTATCTCGTTTGTTGTTGTTGTTTGTTTGTTTGCTTTTTTAGCGTCTTTTATTGCATAAACATTTTCTAATGAAGTTTTCTAGACTGAGACAAATCATACTGCTGGGAAGCCTTGATTCTGACGTTACCCCACGCCCATAGGAGTAACTTCTGTTCTAGAGAAAGATAAACTTGTTGTAAGATCGCAGGTAATCCTAGCAAACACTGATGATACTTCTGGTTTTACAATCTATCTTGAAGATACTCTCAGTTTAAAGACAAATAAATTATATTGCCTGTTTTTTTTTTTGTTTTTTTTTTTAATAAATGTAAAATATTTCATTCTGCCAAGGTTTTTGCTATTAAACAAGTCATCTTAATATAAAGTGTGCAAGTTTAAACTTTGAGAAAAGAGACGTTATTCTGTGGAATCTGAATATTTAGGTTATAATCAATTACATGGATAAAACATGTTTTTGAGTTTACTGAGTAGAGATATTTCATTCCTATAGTATCAAAGATCCTCATTCATAAGGAAAAGCCATATTCTTAGGTAGTTAAAAAATATGAAGAGTAAAAAGAGGAACAGAGATAGCCATTTGTCCAAAAATACAGTGCAAGCATTCAGTATCAGTATCAACAATTTTATTGAATTCAAAATGATGACTTCCAACTCATAGTTCTTTAATCAATCTGAACTGTTTGTACTTACTGTTTTTTTCTGCTTAAATAATGACAATATTTAGAGGGGATAACAGTAAAAAAGTAGTAGGGCATGCCATGCTGAAGCTCTTTTTTTTTTTTAGTCTAGTAGGAAGAATGTCTGCAGTGCATTGCAAAGAAAATTGACAGCCTCTGCCCTGGAGGATCTCACCTTGCAAACTCTTACACTTGGGTAATTTCATTCACTTGGGGTTTATTTCTGTTCCCAGTGAAATCATTGGTGAAATTCCTGGAACTCCAGCAGAGATCAAGAAAGGGAATATCAAGATTGACTTATGCAAGAGCTCTTAGAGAACAAATCAAACCAGAATATTATCAAAGCAATGAAAACTTGTTTCATGTCTTTCACCTTCCATGATTTAGGTATAAAATTGCCTAGATGTAGCATCACTTTTCATTCAGCTCTCTCAGTGACATATAATGAGGTTTCATTGTTCACTATGACACCTTGACAAATGTTGTGTTTCCATTGCTCCTAAGAGTGACTATACAACACATCCCCACTACAGAAACAAAAAGCAACTGTAGTGAAAATCCAAATGAATAATGTATTAAACATGAGAAAGGAAGTAAATGTTAACTAATTTCAAAGTGGGTCAAAATCATGACAATTTGGTTGGTGACAAGCGAAATAATTTTTCTAAAATATTACCCAACTATGTCCTTTCTGCCAGATTAATTTGCAGAGAAGAAATATCATTTTCCAAGCAGATGGGGAATTTCCCAGAGAATTCAACTTCTACACGCAAGATATAATGAGAACTAGTAAATTAGGCAAAGTTCCTGTTTACCTAAACTGAAATATTAATGGCCAAGCCCATGAGAATTCTAATGAGTGCATTTTTATTTTTGCTTTCTTTTTATTTTTTTTAGCATGTTAAAATTTAGAACACAGTAGCACATGTTGTGATAGATCTATATATCACAGATACAGTAACATTAGAAAAGGTACCAACTACAGAATACAAATATAAGGTAGCTGAATACTTTCAGTTTCTTCCACACAGATTTCACTGTTATCAGCAGTAGTGAAGATAAACTATATGGCTTGAAGTACTGATAGAGTTATAGAATCATAGAATCATCAGTGTTTGAAAGGACCTTTAAAGGCTACCTAGTCCAACTTCCCCGTGATGAACAGGGTCACCTACAGCCTGATCAGATGCTCAGATCCCAATCCAGCCTGACCCTGAATGTCTTCAAGAGCAAGGTATTCAGTATCTCTCTGGGCAAACTCTTCCAGTGCCTCACTTTACTGTAAAAAATGTCTTCTCTATATCCAGTCTAAATCTCCCCTAAATATTAGAAGATCTTTTCACTGTTATATGGCCAATGACTAGAAGCTTGTATGCTAGTTGTGTGATATGATCTGATGGTCTTCATCCATTTCCCAGATTTTAACAACATATGGCTCCCTCATACGCCACTGTAATCCAGGCACTAGGATTATAACAAACTTTTTGAAACAGAAAGTGAC
>JAOWBP010000001.1:152784906-152815306 GCA_028571105.1 Tragopan temminckii | reverse complement strand
TAAATAGAATTGTCATGCAAGTCAATTGAGTGCTTCCATATACATACAAACTGGAGAGCAATATGAAGGAAAATAAAGTATTTTTTTAAATCATCTGAAAGAAAACATTCTTTTTACAACACATTTCGGACAAATAACTCACTAAAGCAAGCTACCACATGACTCAGTCACATGACTCAGAAATAGAGTCTCTATTAATCTGATAAATTAATGAAACGTCTTTAGCAATATTGTACAGAATGTAAACCTAAAAAGAATAAGGAAAAAATGATGTAAATAAGTTGTTACTTGTTGTCTACTCTTCACATATTTAAATACATTTAGAGGGTACATCTGGTGAAGGTAAACTGCAGATGTTTAGCCCTGTTATTTTGCCTCTTAAGTCACTGTCGTCATGTGAACTAGTCTGTTGCAGTACTTTATGCATTCTCTAAACAGGTCTTTTCAGAGAGGGATAATCACCTCCATATTATCATATGTTGTGCTGTATTTGCCATCCAAATCTCTTTTAGATATAAAAACTTTCAAACAAACAGTCTGACTCAGAAAACAAGCAAACAAACAAAAACACCAAAAAAAAAAAAAAAAAAGAAAGAAAAAGAAAAAGAAAAAGAAACTAACACCAACCAACCAACCAACTCTCAAAAGAACCAAAAGACCAATTTTACCTAAGCATTCCCTAGTTATTTTTCTTTTGAAAATCGAGACACTTGCACTCTAGAGCTCATGCACTATAATGAAAAAGGAGTAGTTTCAAGGCTGCTAACACATGACAGAGATTCAATGAAAGTATTGTTGTCAAAGTGTGTTCATACCATTCTCCTGGAATAAGCAGAGATTTCTCTACAACAAAAGAGATTTACAATTGATTAACTCAATATTGTAACGTTGTCTTGGCTGAGCAGAATAAGAAGAATGAGACAAGAGTGGCTTGAATGTTAACATATTGTCTACAATCATAAAAAAGAGATGAATGCCAGGGATGCTTCTTGTCACTATTCACCCAAATTCTATAGATGAGCTCACACACAATCTGTCATATTCACTGTAGCTATGTTCATCTTTAAAATGTGGTGCTGGTTAAAACTCAAGATCAGTCTTCAGGAATCCCCGCATCGTGTTTTGTGCAGGGGAAGAAAAATAGACAGAACCCTAGCCTGAACAGCTCCAGAAAGAATATTATTATTCTGAATGTGTTTCCATAACTGAAAAGTGCATGTTCTGTCTTTTAACTTGTTCTTTTGTATTATTTTTTCCCTTAATAGTTATTTCCCCTAATTTAGTACCTTTGGAAAAATGGTATATAAATATGCATTTCCACGTTTCATGTGAAACATTTCATACAATGTTTTTATAAGAAGTGACATGGAGCTTGATGGTCCTTGGGGTCCCTTCCAACCCGAGCCATTCTATAACTCTATGATTCTATGACATCATGAAGCACAAGGCTAGGTTAGCCAGAAATCAACAGTGATACTAAAGAAAAGATTTAATATGGAATACTGACCAAAACAAAGACTATTTCAGAACAGAAAATACGAACACTGAAGAAGTACATTTATTTGAATTCTCTACTCACTAACTTTAAAGGAAAGACTACTCTTAGCACTCCACAAAGGAAAGTACTGATGACAGATTAACTCCTGTATGAGAGGTATATAACTAGTTATTAGGAAGTAGAGCAGGGACCCCACCCTACAGGAGGGAAAGCAAGAGAAAACAGCATTCTGGTAAATAAAGTACACCTCTAAAATACCACTCAGATGAGTGGGAGAAAGCTTGTTTAGCACTGACAATGAATTATGTTTACTAATTTTACTGAGCTAATTCAATGATATTGTATTTGTAGTAGCAGTAGAGTTTGTATCTAAGTGACTTTTAGGACAACTAGAAAAAAGACCTGTGTTCTCATTGATAAACTTTGCTCTCACCAAGTAGAAAATTCCTATATTCTTATCAGTAAATAAAATACTGTCCTTGCTAGTATAGGATTTAAAATTTTTCATAAGTAATAAGTATATGTATAAGTTGTTAATGCTTTAAACTACTCTGAGCCAAAAAATATTTCAGATATTTGTGGGACAACAAAGTAATACCCTCAGATAATTTAATGAAATAAATTAGTATCACTTCTGATTTACAGCCACACTCTGAGGTTCAATTTCTGGTAATGGTTTTCTACAAAGAGATACATAAAAGAAATTACAGCTTATAAAACCATTTTTGGCTTGGCTTCCTTTGGAGGAAGAGTCTGTGTAATGAGGGTTTTTTATCTACTCAAATGTTCATTTAGCTTAGATAGATTTTAAACCCTGTTTATCACTTTCAAATGAGAGTGATTAAATAGATACAGGACAGAGATTAGCAGGAACTATAGAAGAAGAAATAAAACTTTAAGGTGGACAAGCTGAGGTCAAGGTAGTAGACTGGGAGTATTAGATTAGAGGAGCATCCACAGCAGCACAAGATCTTATAAATATGCTAGATTCAGGATTCAGTGTTCACTTCTTTTTGACAAAATAATTAAAAAATGAGATACCAATCAACAGGAAATCAGTCTCCTTTGATGAGTTCTGGTGTTCTGTTGACTACTTGAGATTTTTATTGTCTTTTTGTAGCATTTTATTATCAGTCTTTTGTTTCTTTAGAAAGAATATAGTCCAGTTCATCATGGTGATATTTTTCCTTATTCAGAATTGTGGCCCTTCAGAAATAGCAAAGATCCCTGCTATCTTTGTTGCTACAAAAAAGATGAGATGTGTGGTGGTAGAACAGTGGATAATGGTTTTAAACTAATGAAAGAACATATTTAGATAAAATATAAGGAAGAAATGCTTTACTGTGAGGTTGGTCAGATACTGAAACAGGTTGCCAAGTGGAGCTGTGGATGACCCCCCTATTGAAGTGCACTATTGAAGTGCTCATAGCCAAATTGAATGGGCCTTTAGGAAACATGGTCTAGGGGGAGATGTCCATACCTGTGCCAGGTGGATGGTGGAACTAGATGGTCTTTAAGGACCCTTCTAACCCAAACCACGTTATGATTCTATGATAAACACATTTATGTTCCTTCTTGATTTTCTACACATTTATAGCAACAAATGACAGAAAATAAAAGTGATGGTCTGTGATCTGAAATATCCTTTTTTATTCTCAACATCAGCTACTAAATCATTTCTCTACACCATTTAGCTATGTTTATGTACCACACAACCCTACCTACAAATATCCTAATGAGACATTAATAATAAAATGGATAGCATTTCATGGACTGATTCACCATTCCTCTGCCAAAGCATTTCAGTAACTACAAAATTATTAAGAGGGAAAAAAAACCCAAAGATTAAATACGACAAAAGATTTGCTGAAGGAGCTCCTTTAGGAGGCAAAATGGATCATGAATCTAAGGCACATTATCAGCTGGTAAGTTATCTTATTAAAGAAAGAACAAACAAGTGACAGCTATAGCACAGCATAAATCACATCATACATGCTGGCTTAGTGCACTGTATAATTTCTGCACTGTAATAAACTGTGGATTTTAGGTACATTTCTCTCTTTGTTGACTTTATAAGAAATGTGTAACAAATGATCCCTAGATTTGACTTTTAAGATAGCACATTAAGTCAGGGAACTTCTTTTGTGATAAATTGGAGGAATCAAAGTTGCAATAGCGATTGCCTGCCCTCTTGAATATTCTCTGAATATTCTTGAATATTCTCTTGAATATTAAAAGCACAGTAATCCACTAGCTGTAAGGGTCTTTGGTATTTGTTTGTTTTGTTGTTCTTACTTGTTTGATTTTTTTTGTTGTTCCTTTTTTTTTTTGTTGTTTCCACCTTTTTGTTGTTGTTGTTGTGTTGTGGATTTTCTTTGCTCCTTTTTTTCTTTTCCCCTGATATTTGTATTTAAATGCGTTATTATTATTTTTAATGTTACACAAAATTTCTCAGAATGGTTTAGAGGTTTCCATTGCGCACATGAGCTTACATCATTTCACCCTTTTGCCTTAGTGGTATACATTCAATAAAGAGAGAAAATACAGTTGCTCTTTCACAATTCAGAAGACAGAAAAATATCTGGCAGTTGTTATTACAGTTGTTTCCAGGAGAGATTTGCTCTTCCTTGTGCTCTGAATTAATACGAGGTTTTATGAAGATATTCCATATGCGCAAGAAATAGAGGATGTGGAAGATGAATAAAAATGGGAATTTAGAAAATCTCTTGGAGCTGATTAGGAAAGACTATTTCACAGGCATGACTATTGCTTTGATAGAAAAAAGTTGGAAAGCATTCACTGAGATCTCATTCTGAGATTAATGCATTTAATGTGTCAACATATTGCATTATAATCTTGGCTCTCTCTAGCATAGCTTTAGCAAGGGTAAAACTGATGCATGACTGTAAGCATTTACCCTTACCTGACTATCACGTCAAGCTGTCATTTTAGACAAAGACTGGGGAGATTTAGGTTAGATATTAGGCAGAAGTTTTTCACACAGAGCGTGGTGACACAGTGGAACAGGTTGCCCAAGGAGGTTGTGGATGTCCCTGAAGGCATTCAAGGCCAGGCTGGATGTGACTCTGGGCAGCCTGGTCTGCTGGTTGGCGACCCTGCACATAGCAAGGGGGTTGAAACTAGATGATCATTGTGGTCCTTTTCAACCCAGCCCATTCTATGATTCTGTGATATGATCCTATGAAACAGTGCAATTTGTGTGTGTGTGTTTGTGTGCATGTGCGTCATTGTGAAAAGTACCAGAGATTATATTTGTCATGAAAATGAAGAGAACTGTGACAAGTCATCCGGTGGAAGAAAATATCTAATGAGGAAGTGTTATGCTAGAGTGAAAGTATTAGTAAGTCGTTACTGCTGTAATTGTAATTACTGTATGTTTTGTCAAGTAGTGTGATATGACTTGTAATTTATTTTTCTGAATGAAGATCCAAGTGAAACACAATCAGTTAAAAAGTCCTTGATGGAAACTGAGGTCATAATCAACTCAATTATCTATCATTTTCCTTACACTCTTGGGAAGTTTATATTTCCTAACAACAACAACAAAAAAAAAAAACGAAAAAAAAACAACAAAAAAACAAACCAAAAAAGACCACATATAAAAATTCTATTGCTTCTGTTTCACTGTTTATTTTGCTTTTATGGGATTTAAATCTCTGCAAAGGCCCATTTAATAACCATTTAACCCCACCAGGGTAAATCTTACCTTTAAGGCGTGAGATGTAAATATAACTATCTTTTTCTTATTCAGTTTTTCCCATCTATCTGTGGAAGTTTCTGTACTAAGGCTTTGTTTTTCCATATACCAAACACTTTTAGGTGCAGAGAGTCCAGAAAATACAATAAATGAGGCTGAGTTTTCCTTGTTTTAGTATTTTCTATTTTAGGAAATTTTCACATGATCTACTTCTTGGTTTCTAATTTATGAGGCTACTCAAGGTTAGATAATTGTCTGAATGGCCTGTTGGGAAACATGCTTAGTTAGGCTGTGATTTGGAGCATCTGAGTGAAACTCACAGTTTTAGACAAATCCTAATATTCAACCAATATTAAGCCTTATCAATAAAGGTGTTGCAAATAGAATTACAGTTTGCCACAATATAAAAGCCTTATTCATTCACACCTTGAAGTATTATATGTTGATCTGTTCCATTTATCTCAAGAGGAAGTTCGTGACCTTAGAGAAGATTGAGAGAAACTTAATTAAAATCAAGTGGATGGGAGGCCAGTGGGATTTTAGACTTTAAAAACTCAGATTGGAATAGGTAGGTAAAATGTACAAATTTTTATTTTATTTTTTGGTGATAGTGTTTGTGGTGTTTTGCCCCCCCCAAAAAATACAAGAAAGATGGGGACACTTTTTGGAGCTTATGGGAGTTTAAAAGGGAGAACCGAAAGCTCCTCTTCACATAATGAAAAGTCACCTGCAAAAAAGTCATATCAAGAGATGCTGGAGAAAGCAGATTTCAAACAAATTAATAGCAGATCCAGAAAATGGAAGTGGAAAGATGAGGATATAACCTTAAGCTTTACATTAAAAATAAAAATAATAATTCTGGATGCTTGGGGAAAAAAAGGAGAGTGGACTGCATGTAGTGATCATTTTTTTGTGCTCTCTATAATCAGCTCCTCTTATTAGAATTCATAGAGTCATAGAATCGCTCAGGTTGGAAGAGACCTTAGAGATAATCAAGTCCAACCACAACCTAACCATACCTCCCTAACACTAAAACCCTCCCCTAAATCATGTCCCTGAGCACCACATCCAAACGGTTTTTAAACTCATTCAGGGATGGTGACTCAAGCACCTCCCTGGGGAACCTATTCCAGTGCTTCACAACCCTTTCTCTAAAGAAGTTTTTCCTGATATCCAACCTAGGCTTACCCTGGTGCATCTTGAGGCTGTTTCCCCTTGTTCTGTCACCTGCCACCAGTGAGAAGAGACCAAACCTGCTCTTGCTGTAAGCACCTTTCAGATATTGGAAGAGAGCAATAAGGTCTCCCCTCAGTCTCCTCTTCCCCAGACTAAACAGCACCAGCTCCCTCAGTCTCTCCTCATAGGGCATAGTCTCAAAGTCCTCCACAAGCCTTGTTCCCCTTCTTTGGACCTGCTCCAGCACCTCCATGTCCTTTCTGTATTGAGGTGCCCAAAACTGAACACAGTACTCGAGGTGAGGCCTCACCAGTGCTAAGTACAGGGGCAGGATGACTTCCCTAGTCCTCCTCACCACAGCATTCCTGATATAAGCCAGGATGCCATTGGCCTTCTTGGCCACCTGAGCACGCTGCTGGCTCACATTCAGCTGACTGTCCATCAGTACACCAAGGCCCCTTTCCATCAAGCAGCTTTCCAGCCAATCCTCTCCAGGCCTGTAGGGTTGCTTGGGGTTGTTGTGAACAAAATGCAGGACCCAACACTTGGCCCTATTGAAACTCATACAGTTATTGACTCTCCTGGAGACAAGGTTGGTATATTCTTCCTTGCAGGGCATGTCTTTTGTTCTTTTAAATGCTGAAATCGAAATTATTTCAGAAATAGAAATGAAGTAAGCTTATTAATTGTCTGCCAACTGAATCAAATAAAAGTTCTTGACAGTAGTTTTGCGTCTTGCCTGTCTTCTAATGAGTCCTAAAGGAGAGAGTGCAAGAAATGAATGATTACATTTAGATTTCTGTTTGAAACTCCATGGTTTTGCATCTAGAGTCAAAAGGTCATGAGGAAAGCCTGGTACAGTAAGTATCCTGCTAGGGCATTTCTGTGAACTTATTGCTCAGCTTTGCAGTTAGCACTATTTTATGACATAGTGGATTTTAGATGCCCACCTTAAGATACACTGAATCACAGCCTGGAAGCACCAATTTCTCTCCATAGAAAATGAAATGTGGATTACTAGCTTTGATGTAGATATTTGCACTGGAGATATTTGGAGCTAGGTGAATGAATTCTGACAATTCAGTTTAAATTGATGATTACTTTAGCTTATTTTGTTACAATAAAGAACACAAGCATAGAAAAAAAAAAAAAACCACAAAACAAACAAACAAAAAAGCCTATCATATTGAGTCAAGCCAAATTGACATTGAGACCAGAAATTTATCTCTACAAAGCCATTAGCAGATTGAAGAGTACAACATCCATTTCTAAAGGCTTGTGTCTTTGACAATGCCTTGAAGACCTTCTAAATCAGAGGTGCTACATTTATGCTAAACAGCTCTGGACAGTTTACATCTCTAATTTGATGACAGAAACATGCATCCTTTGCCATCTCCGAAAGAGTTAATGTAAAACGTGTAATACAAGAATACAGTCTGCAATGTATCCCAGTTCAGAGGCTTTTAGTACTAAGCTTTCTGGAGCACCTCAAACCATGTATCTTCTTCAAAACCCAACTTATAGTCTTGAAGCAAAGGAAAGAAGTTGCCATGTTTCAATATAACATCAGTTATGGTTTCTGCATTTATTTTTCTAATTCAACAGGCTTAGTCAAAAAGAAGAAAGCATAGAAAATCCAACTTTAATCAGATATGTTCATTTTTGGTAGCCAGCACATATAACTAAAACCTACTGTGGGTCTTGAATAAATCCTTAACAAATTACAGTTTTATAGGTTTTAGCTGTCTAAACTTAATCTTTTTATTGTCAATTAACAATGATCAGTTTAACTTTTAAATTTTCTGTGAATTTACTTTAATACCTTTTACACACTCTCCTATCCAAAGTAGGAAGTATTCATCTATCAATTGTCATTGAAGAATTCTCTGATATTACTAATAGAAAATTGAAACCAGTAAAGGTATTCTGCAGACACATGGCTGCAGAAATGAATTTTTGTATTTTACCTTGATTGTATACATATTTCTACATACTAACATTTTCCTGTTGTTCTTCTTGGTTTCCTTTTAATCTTTTATTTGATTAATGCTGAAGAGCATCTTGTAAAGCAGTTTTAGAGTGTGAGTGGAGGTTGTCATGTAAATAGTGGCTCACTAACATAAGTAAGGATTTCATTAAGATCAGTACCATTATACTTGGAAACAATGCAAGCCAAATCCTGAGATTTTATATTTTCTTGTGTTTTGAGCATCATAAAATATGTTCCAATAACACTAACACATCCAGTATGCTTGTTCTGTTTCCAGGTTATTTATCAATTTTTCATTTCCTTTGTGCAGTTTCAATTTAGGAAGAAAAGATGCTGGAATTATCAGAAATTTTCTGATTCAGTGAACTACAAAGTAGAGCTACAACATGATGGAAGATTCAGAATTCTTTTGTCTTCTCTGAGTGTTATTCCATTGAACAATATAGAAAATTTTTAATTTACAAAAATGAAGTAGAAGAAACTAAATAATGGTGAGACAAAACTTTCTGTTTTTCTTACTTTTCCTTGGAACAAAAATGCCATGAAATACACTGATTTAATTGCTTTGTTTGGATCAGAACTGGAAAATGGAACAGAAATTATACACCAAACAGAATAATTACATTTCTGAAACAATGTACAGATCTGTGCAAAGGAATGGACATTTTAACTGAAATAGTCCTAGCTGTTTGTTTGTATTTCCCATCTCATTTGATTATTTTTTTTTCTTATTTATAACTTTATTATTATTCAAAACAAATCTGTTTCACTGTGTTTAAGAATGGTTTAGACATTTCTGTTCTGCTCCCATTGCTTTGAAGTTACTTGATTAGACTATTATCTTCTTCTGAACTGAAAAATACTAAATTAAATAAGAACTTTACTCAGTATATTGTTTATTAAGAAATATTCAAACACTGGCTAATAAATAAGTATGATCCCCAAAGTTTTCCTACTAGATCAACAAAATCACCTCTGAATTGTAGAAGAAAGGACAATGGCAGGGAAAAACAGAAGTCTTGAAGGACACAAATTCCTGCTTATAATCTGTTAGCCGAAAAGACACAGGACAGCAAACTCCTCTATTTACAAAAGAAAATTGATACAACTAAGATGAAGGAACTATGTGGCAGTAATGATGCACGATCCTGTGATATTGTGAGAGACATAACAGCATTATAACATTGACTTTGATGTCAACTGAAAGTGGATAGGATAAACATCAAGCACCATGAGTTGTGTTATTTTACCCCTTATCAGAAATATGCCTTGATATGTCCTCAAAAGTATTATTACTAACGTTCTTCATTAATAGAAATGATGAGACATTATTGGAGCATGGGGAAAGGATCTAATTAGCATTAATAAGGTGAAGAGTGGGTGTGATGTTGGACTTCATGATGACTGTGTATTCTTGAAATATGAATCACCTGGCTGAATTCTTGATTTGGCTTGAGTTTATAAGAGTCGGCCTTGAGACTCAACAGTCTTTTAAAGCGTATGAATCCATCATAATCATGTCACCTTGCAAAAATCTGTAACAGAAATTCATTTTCTGCCCATATCAAAGGAACAGCGTATGATGAAATGTGGGAGAATATAAAGAAAAAAGGAACTCATTTTTTGAAAGAATAAAAAGGACTATTAAAATATTGGGTATGTACTTTTCACCGTCATTTTAGAAGTTACAGTGTGGAGTAAAAAGGCAAAAAGAAATCTGCACTCTTGAAGTAGATAGAAGTGTTTAGTCAATGAAATAGATTGTTTATCAGAAGAAAAAAATTATAAAAAATAATTAAAATTTCATTTTTCTCTTTTTTTTTTTTTTTTTTTTTTAATCTAGGTATACTAGCTAGTGGTATTATTGTCTCAGTATAATTTTTGTGTTTTCCTTTTTGACCTAATCATTACCCAGTTGTATTACTTAAGTGTTTTTAAAACCTGTAAGTCTATACAAGTACGATCACAACAAAATTTTGTAAAGCAAATCCTATGAAACGTAAAGTATGAGTTAATTTCCTAAAAGTGAAAAAATCTATGAGTGAAACTGTTGGAAAAAGAAATTTAGAAAAACGAACAAATAAAAATGGCTAAGTGAGATTTTTGTAAGAATTTCTTCAGTAACTTAGTAGATGAGAACTGCATTACAATAAGCTGGGTCCATCTGGTTTAATCCACCAGTCACAAACAGTAGGTGAAGTTTAGGAAATGACAATTTCCTAAGGGGAAAAGCAAAAAAAAAAAAAAAAAAAAAAAAGCAAACCAAAAAAACAAAACCACAAAACCAAATTCCACAAAAGCAAAACAACACAGAAACAAAGAAAAAAAAAGTGATCTTTTTTTTTCTGTGATATGATCTACATTCCACAAGTAAATGGTTTAAAGAGTTCTAGGGGACAGTACTTTTTAATTTACATCAATGGAATTCATCTACTGATAATTTCAAGGATGAACAGGGATAGCACTTACTCTAAGAAGTGATAAATGCAAAATTATCATAATTCTTAGGAATTTATTTATGATCCCACCAAGTATCTTTCACTCATATTTTTTCCAAGTGAAGAGATCTTATAAATTTTATTCATGGAAGCTGTTACATCCCACTGATCCTCAACATCATTATTCTCAGTACACTTCAGTCTCTTAACTTTGTTAGTATGACTAGAAGTATATGTGGTTCAAAAAATTTGCACAAGGAAGTAAACAATGAAATCATAATATTCCTTGTTTGGTTCTCTACACCTTTCCTAATAATAGAATAGTTTGTCTTCTGAGCATGTCAGACTTCCAAAGACATACTTACAGCAATAATGAGATCTCCCTGCTGAGTACTAAGATATAATTTAGAAATCATGTACATATTGTTATAATGGTTTATGTTTTCTAGGTTAATACTTTTACAATTCTCAAAAACCAAACCAGTCAAGAAGCAACAAAAATATGAAATCTGCAAAAGAGATTTTGGAACAAAACCAAAATCTGTAATATTCTTCTTACAAATTTGAGAGCCAGTCATAAAACTTGAAGAAAGGCATAATAGGTAATAATTTATGAGGCGTAAATCCTGACAGTAAAAGATAATGGCTGTAAATAAATAGATAAATAAATAAATAAAATTCTGTAGTTGAGAATATATCTAATGTCCTCTGAATGAATAACATTTCAAATCACAAGGTAAAGTCAGAAGTTTTTGATAAATATTTTTGATAAATACTTTTGTTTTCTATTAATAATAATAATAAAAAAATAGATCAGAATAAAATGCTTTAACAAAATGTAATACTTTCCATTCCATTAGTAACCAAGGAGGAGGTTGAACATCTGTTGCCAGAAAGACTGGATAACAATTCACATCTGAATTTTGCACAAAAGAACATTTTTAATTAGTACCCTGAGTCAGAAATAAGTTCCTAATGACATTTTGAAAATGCTTAGAAGCTAAAATCCTTGTTATATTGGAGATAGGTGCCTATGTACTTCAAATCTTATGAGCATCTACCTGCATTTTACACACCTAAATACTTTATAATTGTAATTAAAAAATCTTTTACAACTAATAATTACACCATTAACTCATCCCTTCTGGTGGCTAAATTGAACACCTGCCTTTAATTATGATGACTTGGAAAAGAGAAGCAGCCTGAAGATTACAGGATTGTAGAATAGGAAATGCAGTATTACACAAGTACATTTTGTTTAAATAAAACCATCTTATCAGACAAGTGCCCAATTATCATTTGTATCAGAAAATATTTAATTTCACTCTTATTTGCTTTTGGTAAACATTAATTTCAGCGCATGTAATGGGGAAAAGCAATGATCCTGAAAGCAGAAATCTCAGTTAGAGATGATTTAGAAGCTTTCAGAGAATCAAAATTACTTCTCTTCTGATTGAAATGATTTCTGTTGTTTTTATTATTATTATTATTATTATGCTTGTAGACTATGGGCAAATACTCAACAACATCAGCCTGTGTTAATTTGTGAGCAAGATAGCTTAATAAGAAATGTACTAAAGAATAGAAACTGATTATAACAAAACAAAGCAATTTAACAGTCCCACACATTGTCTAAATCTGAACAAAAGGAGCTCTCAGCATTTCTAATGGAGCTTTAATTTTAATCTGTCCTGAGAAGTTATTTATATGTTTGGCAGCCATAAATATTCCTACAATACAGGTGAGGGCACTATCAACCTGAAGTCACTTCCTCCTTCTATGTAGGCTGGATATATATACTGTATCATTTGTTACACCATGCACATTGTTGCTTTTTTTTTTTTCTTTTTTTTTTCCCCCTGCTTATTTATTTATTTAATAAGAGTGCACATGAATGACTCTGAAAGCTGCATTCAGTCTAAAGCTACATGTATTACTGGTGGTTGTGATAAGCTAAAATTTTAGGCTGTATTTGTAAATGGAAAGTAGATGGTGCTGGGGCTCAAACTTGGCATTGTAAGCAATCATGGACACAATTATGTTGTTAGTACAGACAAAACAGATTGCAAAAAACTGGAGCTGGCCCAGTCCAACTTCCCACTTAGGACTCACTGGATTATATGTTAAATCACCTTGCTGAGGGCCTCCTCCAGCTGAGTTTTGAAAAGTATTGAGGCTGAAGGCTCTTAAAATTCTCTGGGCACATATTCTTATGATTAATTAGACTGATTATTTTTCTTAATTCTAACCAGAATATTTTATTCCCCCCCTCTCTCCCCCCCCCCGTCCCCCAGCTTGTTTTAACTGTCCTTTACCATGTATTTACTGATTTAGGACATCCCTTGCCATGATAGGTTTCCCAGTTACCATGCTCTCAGTTGTAACTAACTTCCAAACATCCTTCTCTTTGGAAATTTTACAATTCCAATAAAATGCAACACTTTATTGTTATTGCATGCTATTGAAACATATGAAGAAAATGTTTTTGCTGTTTCTAGTAAAAACAAAACAAAACAACAGAATTTCACCTGAGATTGGATATCTAAGCTTTGAAATGTTATGCATTATTAAACTGTGTAAGTACCTTTTGAAGTCTTCAGCTTTGATTCTGTCTCAGCTGTCCCTTAATTTCCCAATAATTTTTCTCTCCATTCAGGCATGGAGTTCTTGCTTTGATTGCTTTCACTATGAATCCCCTATTCCTTTCCCTTCTAACTCCTTCCAACAAAGTATGGAATACTGAATTAAAGGTTATAAAATCAGTAGGACAGAATATCTTGCAAAGATTTTATATACTTCAATAATTCACCTCTGCTGTGAAAATGAAGAATAATCTACAAAAATAATGTTAAAAGAAAAAGAAAATTAAAAAAAAGTAAAAATTGGAACCAAAGGTGAAGCTATTACATTTCACTAGTTGATGTTATTTTGGTAAATCACCTGATCTGACAAATAAATAAAATTCAAATCTAATGTTCCATTTGTCATTTCAAATCATCAGGACCAAACAATCAACCCAAGCCCAGATTCTTAAGTGATAAAAACATAGTGGTGAATATTACCTTATTTAAGTGAGAAAGATTCAAAATCAGGGCAATGGTACCATGTCTCAGGGACACTTCTAGGTAATAAGCTGGATTCTGGTTCACATTTTCCTTCTTTATCTTACTGTGAATACTAAAGGTGGCATAGCTGCCCCTGTGTGGATATTCCTCAGCATCAGAGCATCCTTGGATGATGAAGTATGATTGAAGAGACATATTTAATTAGTCATTCCCCCAAGAGAGGGAGGATGATTGTCCTCAAACCTAGAAAATTCCAGCTGTCAGCATGAAGGAATTATTTGCAACAAGTACTTAGAGTACACAGTAGACAGCTGTTAAAATCTAAATTTACTCCTGAGCTGCATATTAATATGTTTACAACATAAATAAAGATTTAGCCCATTCTCTTTATGCAATCTCATCTTTTAGTGATGACCCAGAGAAATGCCACCTGAGCCCAAGGAAATAAATAAGTGAAGGTATTCAGAAAACAAGTTTGGAAGACTGGCAGGAGATCTATTTGTGATATGAAATCTCACTCCTCTGGAAAATCAGATTTCCTTGGATAAATTCCATTAATCCTTTGGACTTAAGCAGTAGATTCCTAGGACATATCTGCTACTTTGCACCAAAACAGAATGGTCAAAGGCATGCACAATATATTAACCTTATTTTATGTGTGGGTTTTTATCTTTTTTTGTTTGTTTGTTTGTTTGTTTTGTTTTGTTTTGTTTCTTTTTTCATAAAGTCACTTTGAAATGATCCAACAAATTTCAGTTGGATGAATTGAAGGAAATTAAGAAACTCATGCAAAATTACTTGACCTGCACAGGGTAATGAGCAGTGTAGTGATGACAGCAGAGTGAATGTGACGGAAAGCTGCAGTAGAGAGACTCACAAAGAAATGCAAGAAAACTGATAAATACTAGAAATCACCAACTTAAAAATATTTTTCTCCCTTCAAAGCAAGGCTGCAGTACAATTTAAAAGAAATTAAAGTCATTACATCTCATTACAAAGAACTCTAAATCGTATGGGGTTTTATTTCTAAATCCAAACTTCAATAAAAAGAATAATTAATATCTACTCAGAAAATTCTAGTGCAACCTTCTAGAGTTATTACAATGATTTAAAGGGTATCATAGGGTCTACCACAAATTAATGCTCTTTAAAATCTTAGAGAGAAGAAAAAAAAGTATGGGAGGTCTAAAAATACTTAAAGGTCTCAATTACATTTTGTTTTTCCCAAAGGGTAATGTTCTTTTTCCTTTAATATTTCTTCTCAAAAAAGTATAATACCTTGCAAAATCATTACACTTAAAGCAGTTTTAAAGTTGCTTCCTGGTTTAAGGATGGATTCTCACTTCTATTTCTGCATTACAGGAGGACCTAAGTTATGAAGGGGTCAGCATTCTGTGCAGTGTCACAGAGAAAGTATTTGGAATGTCAAATAAAAAATATGAGGGAATAAATGCTGAATATGGAAAAAAATAGAGCATGGGATAATTCGAAAGACATATTATTTGATAATACTTAAAACAGGATATTAATATACTAGAAGTATTTTATTCTGTCTGGAAAAGTAATGATCTAATACTAAATCTTTTCTTCCTTTCAAATGCAGTGATACATAATTAAATGTAGTGATATAAATCTTATTATTGACAACAACTAATTCATATATGTTCATATTAATTAAATAGGGGATGTTATACTCAGGAATTTACTCTGAAGAATGAATACTAATAGAAGATTAAACAGAGATGTGAGGTTGCAATGAGACTTGTAAAGATACAGAAGAGTGAATTTGTGATACTGAAACACTGAGAACTGAATCATCTAATCTATTGTCCAATTCTTTTTTTTTTTCTTTTTTATCTCCTTCATCATACAGTACATTGATCCTTGTGTTCCCTCCTATCCAAATATTTTGTTGAATTTTTGCCTTATGGAATAACCTCTTGGATAGTCATTCAGTTATAGAGACAATGAACTAATGAAAAAAAAAAAAATCTACAGCACGCAAACACTAAAATTCACAGTGGAAAATTGATTTTTATTATGGGAATACAGCTCACTAAAGTTATTTGAAGCTGGGCTTCGGGAAGAATCTGGGATGTAAGCCCAGATTACAGTGGCATTAACTTTGCTTTTTTGGCTGCATGTGTAAGTCACGTGGCTGAAGTATTACACAAAGACAGGACTGAAAGAGACAGTTCTGCTCATGTAATTATAAGCCTTCATAACTTGATTCGGCTTCATCTCAGAAGCAGATGCTTATAGCTGGTAGCTAGTGTTTTTTGTACCATTACTACTCAGACAAGAAAACTGTTCCCTATTCTACTGCTGAAATTACTGGAACTCTTCTAATTTTAGTATGCCTTCAGGGTCAGAATTTCTGGCAGCTAAGCATTTTTTCAGAGATGCCTTAGAGTATCCTGAAAGGCATCAGAATCTAAACTATTTTTCAGCTCACTCAAAAATTGTTTTTACATTATTGTTCCTGCTTTCCTTCTGTCTAGGATCTCATAGATGCTGCTTGTTTTCACTGTACCGTGTGAAAGACTTTTGGACTGTAACAGTTTTACACAGAAACTGTATTGGGTTCCGTAAACCAAAATAAAAAGGGCTGATGTAGTGTGAAATTAGAGTTGTAAGTGATTAACACAATGGAAAGGTTCTGCCCTATAACTCTTAAACGACCTTCAGCTGTGATATGTAAATGTATAACAAAGCAGATCAAAGAGAATTTATACAGCTAAAATGGAAAATCTCTTTCACAGAGAACACATAAATTATTCAAGCATTGCTTATATCCCTATTTGCCACTCAGCTATCTTGTCATTCATCCCTCAAAAGTTTTGGTTTGTTTCTTCCTCTGAAAGTGTTGCTCTTTTTCTTCAAGGTAGTAAAGAGAAGTTGTATCCTGGATTCTAACACAACATGCCCAATTTTATTTTCTGAAGATTTTTTTAATCTGTCATTTAAGTTTAACGTTGTCTTAACTGCAGAAAATACATTTGATTTTGGCTGTTTTAGAAAGGAAAATTGTTTCCTTCTTTCCCTTTCTATTCGATCCCAGTTCATCAAAGTACATAAATATATATCTAATTTTGCACACGTGTACTCATGCTGACTTTGTTTGCCATGTTTTAAAGCTGGTGTGAATGACAGAAAAACTACTCCTGACTTCTTTTCCTAATAGGGATATGGGCTTGCTTTTTGCTAGCAGGTGGATCAGGTATAAACCTCCACAGAAATTCAGCAAGCTTGACATCATTTTCTGGATCCTGACCTTTTGAGTAACCTTATGATTCTTGTATGCATGTTAGCTCATAGACCAAGGGGTGATATGAAGCATGACAAGCCTATGACACGGAGCCCCTGAGTTAGTCCATAACAGACCACAGACCATCCCACAGCACTGAAGACAAGTAAATTATATTCAAAATCAGAATTTTCTAAAGCAGAATGTCTTCTTGGTGGACGTGTAAGGGTAAACTGCTAGTTTAAAACAGATGCAAACACTGGAATCTGCAGAGACTCAAATTCGGATTTCATTGAAATGATCAGGAAAATATCATCTTTAATGTGATCAGAATGTGGTCTGAACTGAATATAAACAGTGAAACAGTCTAAGTGAGCTAAATGTACAAAGCATTTAAGTGCATTGTGATTTGAAAAATGCCTTCACTTCTACAGTAATTCTAATTTTATAAGGAAATGTGTTCACTAAAAGCTTGAGTTCAGTTAAACAGCTATTCTTCTCCTTCACTTTTATCACCTTTAGTATAATAATAATAATCAGGAAGCAGATAGGAAAGTAAAGCCAACGTTGTAAGAAACCACAAAATATCAGTGATTTCTGTGTATTTTTCTTCATATTTTCTACTAAAAAATTATCATGCATAAATAAAAATTGTTCTAGATGATGTAAGCAAGTATTGTAAGGATGTTTCTATAAACATTTACTCACAGCAAGGAATGCATTCATGTTATAACTGCATGTCCTGATGAGTACGCTCCCACAGACAACAGTGTATTATTATAACGCAAGAGGAAAACAAATTTAAAGCTTCCCAAATTTCCCTAAGAAAAAAAGAGAATGGAAAAGAATAATAATAATATTCCCACCGACATGTTGACCAGTTAGTAATGGAGACGCTGTCAGGTGATCTGTGTAAAAACTAATAGGTAAATGTAGATATTCACAGTGAAATGCACTAGAACGGAAGTGCATTTGGCTAAGAAATAAGTAATGTAAGTAGCAATCTGGTGACATACTAATGCTCATACTCAAATTCAGTTATGCAGCTTTCAGGCAAAAAGGTATCGTACAGAAGTTTGCTTGTATTGAAGGAGTCACCATAACATTTGTGATGAATGACAATTAAACGTAAGAAACCAAGGCAAAATCCTCACAGATGGAAAAGCACATTGAGTACGAGGAAGCCTCAGGCTCTACAATTTGTCACAGGATAAAAGTCGTTTACTTGCTAGAAACTAGAAACTAGAGTGTTTCTGTCACTCCCCAGAGTGCAACAGGTGGGGAAAATCCCTACTCCAGCCAAAGCGAGATGAATTTTGGAACTAGATTACCTTTAAGATTCTTTCCAACCTTATCAACTTGATTCCATGAAATTAGGGGACTATAACATGCCCCCTCCAATTAATTCCCACAACATGGACACCCTCCTCTGTTAATTTGGAAATCACAACATTACAGGTAAACCACTGCAATGGGAGGTGATAAAAAGCCAGATTTGTTAGAAATGGTTCTTTTTAATCAGAAACTTTGGGACAGCATGGACACTCCAGCAATTACAGACTTTTTTTTTTTTTTCTTTTTTCTTTTTTCTACAGGCACACAGGGGTTTATTCAGATTATGCTGCTTAGATCTTTAGCACTTTAATGAAGTGCTCAAAAAATGCCCCTAAAAATGACAGTCTCCTCACAGTGACAGCACAGGGACCCTGCAAAAGCCAAATTTCTTCTTTACAAGTTAGTTGTCCAATAGACGAGATGAGTGTCTAGTTTCCCAACAGAGCTACTATGAAATTAGCAGCACAATAATTTATAATGTGTTAAATATTCCACCTGATCTAAAGCAGTGCCTGGTTTGAACAAAAATAAAATCACTTAGAAGTTCATAATCAGAATTCCTTCCTTCCATTTTTAGCTGCACTTTAAAAAAACTTCACTGTGATGGACCAGCAAGAGAATTAAATGTTTGCATTAGGATTTCTAGCTAAGCAGATATTTTCAGAGAAAGCATCATGAAAGTAGTTTAATCTTCATGCAAACTGCAGAGCAGGGTGTTCCTCAGCCAATTCCCATGCCAAAGAAGTCTTGCAGCCACTATGCCAAGCATGAAGTGATGATGCTTTGGCAGCTCTCAGTGTGTCTTGTCCAGAACTGAGCTTCTGGCAGTACAGGGGGAAAGATGGGAGCACACCTGCTGAACAGCAGTTCTGAGGATCCCAGCAGGCCACTCCGCCCTCTTAGTAACTCTTTTCTTCCTCCTCCCTTATCTACTATCATTTCTATTCCTCAGTTCATATTTAAAATAGAAGTGTGGTAAATAAGATCCCCAATCCTGGTTTTACATAATTGAAGCTAATGATGCTATTAAAGAAAATATATTTGCTTCACAGTCTCTTAGCTTTTTGCAGTATGCTAGCTTTCTGCATAAATTTATAATTTATTTAAAAAATATATATCCATTAAAATCTTAGTAATTGGCAAGAAATACATGATCATGAGCATTCCTGAGCCTAAAAGCTCTACAACAGAACATGTGGGTGTGAAAAACAAAACTAGCAGATAATTGTTGTAGCCAGACCTTAATGTCTGCTTATAATTCTGACTCTATTAATTCTGTCATTTTAGATCTACTGATATGATTAAAGTTACTTGTACTTTCATTGGGGAATTTGAGAAAAAGGTCAGACCCTAAATACTTTTTTCTTAATAAAGAATAGAGAGATAATCCAGGATTTATGGAGTTTTTGGACTTCTTAGTAGCTACTGATGGATGAAAAATGTTATGCATTGAAAAGGGAGGAGAAACAGGCAAAACAAGGGGATATATTTCTGCACACTATCTTGAGCAGGAAGCATAAATGTCTGGTAATTATTTATTATTTGCTTTCAAATCTTCAACTCAAGTTTAAAGATAATACAGAAAGATTAAGCCTTAGAATTGCCTGCTTCAGATGTTGCAGATGTAAATACATTTCATTGAAGGAGAATGTGTTGAAATAGGAAAAGTAATCAAGTAGCATCTCAGCTAATAGACATCAATGAAAACTTTCCTGTTCTGTTCCGTGAAGCCAGCTTTTCAATGAGATACTTCATCCAAAAATCAAGTCGAAACTTTTTTTGTTTTTTGTCACGTCTCTGTATTTCAGAGGAAAATGAAGTAAAATGAGTCACTGAAGCTCACTGAACAAAGAAATATTGAAATTTCAGACGAATATTATTCAGTTATGTAGCTCTGTCAGTGAGTGTGAAAAATGGTTTTGGAAATTTCTGTGCCATGTTAACACTGTTATTAGCTGTAGCCTCTAGATGGTGCTGCTACAAACACTTGCGGGTTGACAGAACACAGATGTAATTAAAGTAGGAAAAAATATTTATCACTTGTGCTGTAAAGATCTCCATTTACCTTGTTCTTTATCTTAATGTCTGTCACTAATGTTTGTTTTTCTTTTCCATTGTATAACTAGCAGAAGTCACAACCATGAAAATAATATTAAATGATAGTAAATGACATCAAACATCACACAAGATATGGAATGTTTATACAAGAATAAAAGCATCTGCATCATCTTACAAACGTCTTTTAGTGTAGTGGTATGATTATGAGACATAATTGACTAAAAGCTCTTATTATACTATTTTGAAAGGTTGGATTGACCTCATATAGTTTTCAGGGTGAAATTCAGCTTCATATTTAGATATCAGAGCTTCTGTTTCACTCTGCTTGAACTATATGAACTTGCCTTTCATCTAGTGCATCTGTGGGGTGCAAATCTTCTTTATTATATTAATGAGTGTCATCAGGATGTTTCAGATATTTCAGTGTATCTCAGATGGTAGTAGCAAACTGTGTATAGACAGCTGAATTTTGATCCTGATATTCGGCTATGAATTCCACATATACTTCGATGAGAATGAGGAATTGTAACCAATGCTGGAAAATCAATGGCAAAAGACAGCAATAATATGCTTATGCCTATCTTAGCAACTAAGTCCTCAATACTTTGTGGAAACATAATATGCATCAATATAAAGCCAACCAGCTCTGATTCTCTGACTGCTTTCTCACCTCCTAAACCATAACAACCATGCTCAAGAGACTTGATGACCTGAAAACCTAGCTATTAATTTTGCTTGTAATAAATTGGAAAGGGAATAGCATGAAAAGATGCCAAACTATAAATGTGTTCCCTGTAGAACAGTGTAGAATAGCACATTGTCGATATAACAGAAAGGTAAAGAACAGATACATCATTGCACTACAGCAGGTAACTTCTTTTCCATGGTTCCTCATAACGTTTTATGGATTGGGCAAAAAATACAATTTCTGTATGGAGTGTAGTAGAATTTGCCTATAATCATTGTTCTCTGCTGAAAGTGCACCTTGGAAAGAGAGCTGAGCTGAATTCTGCAGTAGGAGATGACAAATAAATGCTTATGTTTATCCTAGTAAATAGTGTTATCCAGCGTTGTCTTTGCACATTGTAAGCTTGCATCAGAAGAAGAAACTCAGAAGAAGTCCAAGTGGTAATGCATTGGTCTTTGCATTATTCACCTGCATACAGTGAATGAAAAACAAATGGAAATCATTTTCCTTTCTCAGCTCTGTGTGTTTAAAGCCATATTGCCTATCCATCCTTACACAGGGTTTTGAAAAAAAAATATATTCTGAAATTGCAGCAACATAAGGCTTCAGATCCACCATCCACAGGGTCTTTATTTTATACCATCGTGTAAGAATACCAGAGACTTTAAGTCCTAGTTGTCATCAGAAACTTAGAGTACCTGACAGATTCCCTTGTTCTTTCTCCAGTGACAATCTGACATTTTGGAATTTTGTTCTGATCTGAGAGTGTAGGTGAATGAGTAGCTCATGTGTAAGTCCTGAGACAAGACTGAAAAGCAAAGAGCACAGGGCAGCAGTGATAGCAGATATAGTCCTCCTGCCTCCAATCTATAAATGCATAAAGCTGTCTGAGGATGAGCAGGTAACATGCCTACCATATAAAATACAAAACTGTACCAGTATCTAAAAAGATAACTCAATTTCCTATATGATTGAAAAGAACAGAAATAAAAGCTTCAATTTAAGTAACATTAGAAAGCACAGATTATTTTATTTTATTTTACTTTATTATATTTTATTATGTAAATCATATTAAATGAAAGAGAAATATCATCAAGACTCATTTGGACTGTAGATCTGAGCAGTCTGAACACATCATATGAAATGATGAAATATAAGAGATATCAAGTGCCAATATGAGGTAAAATGTCCAAGAAAACTAAACAAACATCATGTTTTTATAGTTAGAGATAGAATAAAACTAATATACCATAAGGCCAATTTCTATCAAACCTATCCATATAATAAGGACCCCTATGAAAGAAAAAAAAAAGTGATATTTAAAGACATGTAAGATTACACTATTCTTTTGTACATGCTGATTTAATTTCCATAACTTTAGGAATTTATGCTTTTGTTTGTTTGTTCCTTCTTCAGGTACAAAACCTGAAGATCCATGTAGAATACTGAAGTGAAAAACAAGAGAATTTAAATAAAAGTGACAGGGACATGACAAATTTCAAAGACATAACAGGATATTTCATATAGCACCTAGACAAACACTTTACAAAGTATTTCCTAAAGGGTAAATCATCTCCAGTTCCTTCTACCATGGTGACTATAATGTCCAAATGAAGGTCATTCAAGTTGAGCAAAGGGCAAAGCATGACAAATATTTCTTTGCAATGTGATGGGTAAAATAGGTCAGAAATATTTTCCGTCTATTGCGGAGGTTAGGATATAACAAAAGATACACAGCTGATCATGTACTTTACAATGAGATAGATTCATAGAATTATAGAATATCCTGAATTGGAAGGGTCCCTCAAGAACCACTGAGTCCAATTCTATCCAATGGCTCCACATAGAACCACACAAAATTCAGACCCTGTTTCTGAAAGCGGTGTCCAAATGTTCTCTGAGTGCCAGCAGCTTGAGGCTGTGCCAATTGCCCCAAGCAGTCTGTTCCATGCCCACTGCCCTCTGGGACAGAACTTTTTCTTCACACTCACCCAACCCTCCCCTGACACATCTCCACACCATTCTTTTGGGTCCTGTCACTGTCACCAGAGAGTAGAGATCAGTATTGTCCTTCTTCTCACTGCTGCAGGCTGCCATGAGACCTCTCCTTAGTTCCCTCTTCTCTGAACAAACCAAGAGACATCAGTCAGTCTTCATGTATCTTGAACTTCAGACCCTTCTCTATCTTCATAGCCCTCCTTTGGATGCTCTCTAACAGTTTTATGTCTTACATTGAGAAGCCCAAACCTGCATACAGTGTTCAAGGTGAGGCAGCAGAGCAAGATAATCCCTGACTAGCAAGGCTGTGACTTGCCAGTGTTATATTTCCTTAGGGAAGCTCTCTCCAGAATCAGGCATACCATTTCTTGGCACTGACTCCTGGTGCAGGACAATCCAAAAGCTAGAGCAACCCAGAGCCAGAGTCGCAGCAAGAGCATAATCTGCACTGAGTGTAGATCTAAGAGCTGCCCTCAGTAACATTTAGCACTTCCACCATACATCCAAAAAGCTCATTATTATTGCTGTCACTTTGAGATAACAGCACCTTATACAGAGAAAACTCAGCAGTGATCCCAGTTAATACATACTGATGCAGAGATGAAGGTAATTCCTCCTCTACAGTCTACCTTGAGAAGTGAAAACACAGGGCAGAGTGCTGCTGACTGTCCTTTAATCCCTAATACTCAGCATTAGATGTGCCATGCACAAAGCACAGATGAATACAGCACTCCCATGGTATGAAATCTGCAGGCACAAGGAAGAGGCTTGACCACAGCCAGACAGTGGCTTTTGCCTCTGGAGCTCTTCATGTTTTGTCGGCACTGTATATGCTATAAAGCATGCTCTCACATTGAGGTTAACCTGATTACACTCCAGCAATAACGCTGCATCTGTTGGCTGTGCTGCGGAGAGGCTGCAGTGTGGCTAAAGTACAGCACAAGGTCAGAGATCTGCCTTTCCTTGTATTTTGGCTTCAGCTAGGGCCAGCAGTGAATATCAGAGAAGAGAAGCAAGTCTGTCATAGAGATTCATTGTCCTTTTCTTTCAAATCCTGGGAATCAAGAAGTTTTAGGATTTCTAGGTGAGAAGTAAGGCCAGCTGTAAAAATAACTGACAGTTTGAGATGCATTTTATCTCCCATGTCTCCTGCAAAGATTATAGCTAATATTAGTAATACGATAGAATAAAATGTATGTCCATCTCCCATCATTATGAAGCCTGTTTTCTCATATTCCTTCTGAAGGCTATACCGTGCCTTTGACTCATAGTCAGTGACTGGAAAAAGGATGTTACACAGTTGTTCAGTCATTCTAGAAGGGCAGAGCGTTTGTGAACGTGTGCAACAAAAATAAGCAAATTTGCAGAATGGGGCTATGCACTGAAAGGCTGTGACAGTCAGCTACAAACATTATCTCAGAGCTGAGCACTGCACATCACCCCACATCGTGTAGTACCAATCAGACAAAACTTTGTGTCCACTATCATATTTTCTTCATTTTTAAAGGGATTATTAAGTTGTCGTTCTACCATCCTGAATTGCTCAGTTGTCAATGCTGAAGATAACTTCTATGAATAATAGCTCTGGCATTCTAGAATCTGTATACTCAGCCTCCACAATACAGCTAACCAAAGCCTTCAGATGCTTAAAGAGAGGCTAATGAGATTTGGTGTTCTCCAAATAAATAAATAAATAAAAATAGGAAAACAAAAAAGATCTGTACCCCAAAATATTAGATGCAGTCTCAGAGCAGCATTCAGCTTCTTTCATACAAACCCCACCTGAACTAATGTGAGACACAGTGCTCGTTCCTATGTGAGATGTCAATTCAGAAATATACAGAAATATATGGCACTGGCATTCAAAGATAGGACTATGCTTTTACCAGAGCACACAGGAAGGATTAGTGTTGAAGTTTTCAGGTATTTATAAAATGAAATCAAACAGGCTGCCTAGGGGGTTGTGGAGTCTCCTTCTCTGGAGATATTCAAGGCCCATCTTGACACCTACCTGTGCAACCTGGTCTAGGGAGCCTGCTTTGCAGGAGGGTTGGACTCAATGATCTCTAGAGGTCCCTTCCAGCCCCTACAATTCTGTGATTCTGTGATTGTAGAGTACAAAGGAAAATGCCTTAGGTGATAAAACTTTTAAGTACAGACACTTGCACATTCTGCTGCAGAATATCATTAGTTTATGCAAAATCAATAGATTAATAATTACATATTGTTTTCAACCATATTTAGAAATGCAGTTTTCTTAAGGATTATACAAGTTACAAGCTTCAGGGCTCTGGGTTTAAGAAGACACCTTTTTTCTCTTCTGTCTAGACATTCTACTTAATGAATCCCCTGCAACATGTTGAAGGATACCACTATTACTGCTCATCTTTCTGCCAATCTCTCTTTGACGAGAATATATAAAGACCCTAAACCACAGAGATGGGAACACTAGAGCTCAGATGGAAACTTAAAAGGAAAGAATTATGGAAAATTAAATATAACTCCAAAAATAGAATGTTAAATATTGTTAATATAAAACTGGATTTGTAGGAAAACCATATCCATTTCTTGTGTTCAATGTATTCTATTGAAGAGTACTATGGTACAAAAGAAAAATTTATCAGCACATCCTAAAAAAATTATGAAAATGCATGCTGGAAGCACAATATGACACTAGATTGTAGGACCTGTACTTTAATATAAAGAATGTTTTGTGCCTAATAAAATCTAATCTGGAGTAGTACAGTGAGTAATATAATGAATATTAAAAAAAATCCTTAAACCTCAGCAATTAAAAAGTTTTCATAAAATATTACATTAATCTGATGGCATATTGAATGTCCCAAATTAAATCTGTAGCTGGTTTAAATGGTTCAGTGCTAACAAACACCAGTGGAAGATTTGGTAGATTTTAAGATTCTAAGCAGCTGAAAACAGCTCTAGTTTCTATAAATCTTCAGCAAATATGCTAAAAAAAATGTTTAACGTGCAGTGACTATATTTTCACTAGCTTTTAAAATCAACTTGAATGCTCATTTGTTTAGGGAACCTAAACAAATATGTGTTAATAGGAGACTCACATTTTCAGTCGATAACACAACCATTAGCACACGTCACTGATACAAATCTATTTGTTAAGCTACACTATACTTCTGAAAGAGCACGTGACTATAATAGCAATAAGTCTTCTTGTTAATGACCAGCTTGTTGGTGATTACAAACGAAGGAGGGTACAGACCATGTCTTCATAGTGTTATTTTGGAATTTCTCATTTCATTCTGAAAATTAAAATATCTCAGGCTTATATATTTAAAGATATTTAGCATTTTTTTAGTCCAGCAAATACATTCTGAAAGTAGCTGATACTACAGATTTAATATCAACAGCCATATTTCATTTTCTGTGCCAATGGACTCACAGAAGAGCTAACCTCAGTTTAGGCTGCAAGCTCCTAAAACAATACTAAAGACAGCCAAATCCCCAGCTGTGAATGCCCATTACTGAAGTGAAATCGCTAGATTTCAAATGAGTCTTTATCTTACATAATTTCAAGAAGGTGTACAATAAGATATACTTTTGAAATTGTCTAACTTTCAATTCCCAACCATAAAAATTTAAAGTAATATTTTAAATAAAAAGATATCTTCTGGTGTGGAATATAAAATATATCTTTGAAATGAAAGACCTCTTTATTCTTTGACAGGATTCATACGAATCTGAAATAAAAATATGTAAATATACTATTGATTATACATCCATGATTATACATCCATGATTAATGGATACATTAATCATCATCTGCATCAGGACCCTGAGACCCCTAATTGGACTTAATTGCCCTGACCAAACTCAACTGGAGCCTTCATCTACTCTCTGTGTACAGGGGTCCTAATCTCTTTCTGATCTGTACTCAAGGTGTACCTAACTTACCTTACTTATCCTCCCTAAGTTCACTGAACAGCACAGAGGTGCAGAAAAAAAGGAAAGAGGAGGAAAGAGAAAAGGGAAAGGAGAAAAGAAAAAAGGAGAAAAGAAAAAAAGGAAAAAAAAGTAAAAAAAGGTAAAGGAAAAATAAGAAAGGGGAAAAAAAGGAAATAAGTTAAAAAAATTTAAAAAAGAAAAAAATCTAAAATTAATCAGTTTTGTCTACGTGATTTTCTGTATTATACACTGGAAAGCTATAATTCTCATATCCATTATATAATCTTACTGGGTCAGAGACAAAAAATGTGGCTACTTGTGTACTAATTACATTCCAAATCCTGGAAAGATTTTCCAGTCTTCCAAAGCTTGTTTTTATAAACTGTGAAAGGAGCAAACTTGCCCTAGTGAGGGGTTAGGAAGTGAACATGAATAACAATCTTCCCAGTAGGAACAAAAAAAGAATATGGAGTCTTAAAATTCAGTTATTTGAGTGCTAAATGATTTCAAGTCCATAAGAGCCATTACTTGTTGAGTCTAGGAAATCATGACTTTGCACACCATAACTGAATCAAGGATTTGTTGAGTTTGTCCAGCAAGATCAGCTTTGTGGTAAAAATCCAAAATTCTTTTCTTTCCCCTTCCAAAAATGTTGGATAAAGCAAACCAGGACTCTCCTTTTGCCACCCAGGCTTCTAGATTCACTTATGCACCTCATTGCATTGACATTCTTGTGGGAGGACAGATAATACACGAGTGGTATGTTTACTTATGTGCTTCATCTGGGAATATGATATGACAAGTGGAAGGGATGCTTCCCCCTGCTACATGCCCTCCGCTGAAGCGGTCTATTTAGTGTGTCAACTCAATAAAGAATGAGTGAGCAATATTTACTGCATTTTCACTCTGCTTGAGCATTTCTTGCTCTTAAAGTGTGTTAACTACTGCTTCACTTGGAATTCCATCTAAATTCTACCCAGAATTATTCACGTGTCCCAGTCCACAGTGGCTTAGGGTTTTGTCTCAGACTCTATCTAGTCTTTGGATGGAGGGTGAATGTAATATCAGTTTAAATCACTGAATTGATTAAAAGGAGCATTCTGTTATTTTTAACTTTATCTGTTTGTGTGCCATTCTGGAACTAGAAAACAGCTTTATGTTTTCGTTTTTAATAAACAACAGTTGTTTAAGTTTACTAGTGCAATAATGTGCATACCCACTAAAGAGTGATATTTGATTTGTAATTTGAGGATGTAGCTATACCTTTCTTTTTATTTATAAAATAAAAAATAAAATATTTCAGTTCTACAGATTTATACTCATCTGTTGTTCAGGCTGCTTGCAGAACAAAACAATATATCCATTAAAGACAAAAAAACAAAGGAGAAAGAAAGAAAACAATAAGAAAGTTAGTTGTCTTTCCTAAGACACTTCCCTGCATCCAACCACTTTAGAACACTTCTGTAGGCAAAGTCCACAGGGAGCTCTAGACTCTCGAGAGGGCTTACATGGAGAAACAAGATAATTTAACAAGATTTGAACCATCCTTGTGCTTACAGGGAGGAAGGAAAGGATAAAAATCCTTTTAAGCAACTTGTTCTTACTGGTTTTCTGCTTCAGTAATGTACGTGCTTGGTGGTTACAAGCATCCTTAACATCTGTAATACAAAAGGAGAAGTGTCAGCATGCTTTTGTTTGCTGTGTTTCAATATGTTTGTTGTTGGTTGGTTTTGTTGTTGTTTGTTTGTTTTGACTCCACAAAACTATTATTAAATGGATGAAAAATTTATCCGTATGGCTTTCAGCCTTTTCATTAATTCATAGTATCTCCAGGGACTAACAGACAGTGGCCATATTTCTGCACACCACACATACAAATGTTTTCTCAAGAGTCCTTTTCCTTCAGTGACTCTATTTTTAGAGAATAAACAAAGCCAGTCAGTGATATGCATTATCAATTAATATCTTCTGTGTCTTTTTGCAAGCCAACCATTTGGTTGGGATAGAGGAACCTCATGACCTTACATTCAATCACAGTTTATAACATTCAGACCCATTCCACCCCCTGCTCTCCTTACTTCCAATGTACACAGCACTTCTCAAAGCAAACATGTCGGAGAAATCTTTTTTTTTTCTCAGGGACAAATGCCATCTCAGAGGTTCAGAAGGGCTGGAAACAGCAATCAGCATTTGGCTTTCATGAACCCCTGGAGAGCCATTTCTGTCACACATGAAATGTACAATCTCTGGGCTGGTGTTAGTGCAGTCTTTGTCGAGGCAACAAATCTATTGCATCAATGTAGGGCAACCAGCATGGGTATTCTCCCTGGAAGTTCAATTTTAATCCTCTGTTGGTAAAAATCAGTGTTATTTTTCTGACTTTAGTGAAGCTATTCCTGCTGACAGCTGCTGAGCTTCTGGACAGCAGTTTCTAGTTGCTTGATTTTATGGCAATTTCTGAATCAGAGAGGTAAACATCATACAGTCCCAGACTGCAGTAAATCTTCAAGTAAATCTACATAGCTTATGGAAAAACAAGGATTTTGCAGTGAATGTTGTTATCCTGCGGATATCCATAGGAACACAATGCAGTTATCTCACTAGGTAGCCATTTGATATAGTTACGAAGTAATTCACCCTAGAAATATCTTTTCTCTGTCATATTTATAGCAATTATGTCAAATAGTGAATTTAAATAATTTGTGTTGATTACTGCTGGTTTGTGAAAACACACAGTTTGACGTATTTGCAAGTTTCAATTACTGTATGTGGAATATAATTATGTGAAGTACAAAGCTTGAGGGGAAGCTGTATTTGCTAAATATACCTTGTCTGAAATGCAATGAACCCTACTTCTTCATTTTTTTCCCCCCAAAGTTTGAAATATCATAAATTCAGTTCATAACTCATCATATAGGAATTTCCATTTTTAAAATCTGGGTAGATTGGGTGGAAAGAGAAAATGAAAATCATCACAATATCAGCAACTTGTCTGCTACATGAAAATGTAAGTTGAATATTATTTTAATTATGTTTTATATTTTTTCTGGCCATTGTTACCAATTCCTGTCTTCCCACTTACTATTTTTGCTCAGTGAAGGCGTTTCAGTACAATACCTTTTTTTTTTTTTTTAATGTAAGTATTTTTAACAAGAAATTTGACAGTGGTAAATTATCAGCTGATTTTTTTATTTTTATTATTATTATTTTTTTTTCTTAAAGTACTATTGCACTTTTAGTTAACAGTCCTTAAAGAAGGAAGGACCCG
>JAOWBP010000001.1:152771408-152784806 GCA_028571105.1 Tragopan temminckii | reverse complement strand
TCAGGGGGAAGTTCTTTACAGAGAGAGTGGTGAGGTGCTGGAACAGGCTGCCCAGAGAGGTTGTGGATGCCCCACCTCTAGAGGTGTTCAAGGCTAGATTGGATGGGGCCTTGGGCAACCTGGTCTAGTATTAAATGGGGAGGTTGGTGACCCTGTATGTGGCAAGGGGGTTGGAGCTTCATGATCCTTGAGGTCCCTTCCAACCCTGGCCATTCTGTGATTCTGTGAAGTTCAAGAAAACTTAAAACTATTCATTTCTATCTTGACCTTGTCTTGGCAATTAATAAGATAATGTAGATGGTGTGCTCTTTAATAATTTTTTTTTAAGAAGAAGAAAAAGAAGCTTGTATGAACAGTGATGAACAATAATTAGATAGTTTAGATGGCAGCTGAGGCATATTATCTCAGTTAATGACACTCGTGATTTGAATGAAAAAATAGACTTTGAACATGACTGTCTATCAGGATTTCCTCACAGCTGCAATGGTTGGCCAAAGAGGGCATCTTTGTCTTCTTCACTTATTTCCTTTCTGATTTTTTTTTTTTTTTTTTTTTTTTTTTTTTTTTTTTTGTCTTACTATACAAATGAAATTTAATTGATATGGCTTGGGTTAAAAAACTGGCAGAGATTACTTCTGAACTAACTAACACTAAGCTTTGGAAAATACACTAATGTAAATATATTAGTTGTACAAGCTTTTCCCTCCCAAATCAGCAAAAATGCCATGTCAAGGAGTTTCACTAGCATAGCAATATCATTGTCAGTTGTCAAGTCCTGTACCACTATTTCACAGGACCATATTTGAATAATTAGATATATAAATAAATAAAAATCAATAAACATAGTGCTTGATAATAGCCTTCATGATGTTGACCCCAGTAATATGAGATAATTTTTCTTTTCTGTAAAGGAAGCATACCAGCCTGTGAGATTTATTATTCAGCACTATCCTGTTCTAAGCTGAAATGTAAGATACCACCAAAATGAGATATTAAACAATGTGCCTTTGGGGTTCTTCTCATGTGAAGAGTTTTTTTTCAGTAGCACTGAGGATCAAGAGAAGTAGAGCATAAGAGGTAAAAGTAAAATTGGATGACACATCCCACAAACTCACCCATTTTTATTTCCATGAACAAGTCCTACAGTATTGTGGTTTTTTTTTTTCCTTTACATGAAGTATAATTCATGATAAAGCACTCAATTATAAAATAAAAAACGCAAAGTTGCTGAATGCTGATCTGGTATGTTTTTCTCTTGCAGTACACAAACAATGATAATTTTAAGATTCAATCCATCCTTCCTCAAATTAGACCTTAACTGAGTACAGGCCGGAGCCACATTTCTAAAGGGTAAATCAGGCTTTCAGTAAGATAATTCATCTCCTGGAAGCTTCTCTCTTCCATCACTGATTAAGCAGACCATAAAATCTCTACTCTAGGAGATACTTAGAACTCATCTGGACAAGGCGGTCATCAACAAAATCTAATTGCAAAGAGGGATTCAACTTTCAAGCTGCCGTTGATCTGAGTGGATTGAGTGGGTTGTTGATAAGATGGCTTCTGGAGGTCCCTTTCAGTTTAAATTATGATTCTAATTATTTTCCTTTTCATAGCACGTCTGTAAATACATAATGACAGGCTGAATGTGAGACTCCACAACATATAACTTAAACTTGCAGAAAGAGGAGGAATTGTTATTTTTTTTCTCCTTAATAAGCAATACTTTATTACTGCCACATAATGATATTTAGAGTGAAAGACTTTCAATCATGCAGTAAAGTGCTCTTAGCATCACAATAGGATATGTGGTCAGAAAGATCACATACTACCTTTCCTTTGCAGTGGTAATGAGAACTCTTTTCAAAGAATGCTATTGTCCATATAAATTATTCACCAGAAGAATAGACTGCATATAGATTTCTTAAAAGGAATATTTCATTAATATGACAAATTACATCTCTAGCCATGAAATGCTTAGTTACTTTCATGAATTTATTTGGGAAAGGCATACCATCTCAATTTCCACACTGTGACAGAATATTCAGTAGAACTATTTTAAAAACTCCAAATCGAAGCATCCTGTTATCCAAACATGTATAGTCAAGGCACTGATTGATTTAGTTTTAGGTTTCTATTTGATGTGATGTTATATAATGCATAAATGCACAGAAATCCTTGTTTCCCTATTCTCATTTTCTTTCAGTCTTTCCCAAAACAAATTTATTCCAATAGTTAAATTGGATTTTTAGGGGTCATTGATTCTACTTACTTCTTTGATACAAACAAACAAGAAAAAAGATAATTAGATCAAAATTCTAAAACTACTTTATATGTGGCTAATGTTTCATAGCTGACTTTATACACAAGGGCTTGTTTCAGCACTGATTTTTTCAGTGATCTGTTTGTAGTACCTGTTGTCAGAAAAAATACATTCTTGAGAGCTTGATGACTTAAATTCTTCAGAAATAAAATATTCTATTATTTTTTTCTTGATTAGTGTATTTCAAACTCTATGTAACTCAAGTATTTATATACTAGTGTGGCTTTGGTGATTTACCATATGTGTATTGTCATTTCCTCCAAGGAAACCCCATTAACTGAAACAATCTTCTTTTGAGGTTTCAGCTAATGCATTTTGTGAGGGCTGAGATGATGCATACAGTTTCAATGATTTAATTAACAAATGATAACTGCACACTTCCATAGTCAGTCTGCATGTTCTATGCTTATCTCCTCGATTCATGCTAGTGCAACAGCATACTGATAGTTTTCTAACATTTACTCAGCCAATGCTTCCTAGGCATCTGCAGATGGCAGATGAAATGTGGAGCATTAATGGAAAGAGTTTTACTGCCACTGCTAAATTAAGTTTCATTTGCTTTTTTAAAGGCTTTTTAAGAGTTATGTATATTCTGATTTAAGGAGCACTCAGTGCTCAAGCATTTCTATCATGTAGTCTTTGTGAAAATGCTGCTGCTTCTGATTTAGTGCAGCATTGTTCACTTTCATCTGACGCGTTACTAATTTAAATATTTCAACCATGAGAGGCAGGTCAAGGTGCACTGTTAATTACAAAAATCTCATTGTTGTTCCCTTTGAAAAAGCTCTATAATAGAAACAAGATGAAAGGCAGTTCAGCTGGCAGAGAAATAGCATGAAAACACTAGTTCCCTTCTTCAAAAGCCGTGTTTACAAAACATAAGGTCACTTTGGTTGGAATTGAAAATGCAGACACAATAAGGTAGTTCCAAAGAATCGTTCTGAAGGCAAACTAAACTTCAATTACATGCTATTTACCATTATCTTTTTTTTTTTTTTTATTCCTCTCTCTAATTTATTTATTTATTTATTTATTTATTTATTTCTGGATTGAGAGCAGTTGGAAAACTTGCAGCATGAAACTATACTTCAAGGTGTTTTATGTAGATACATACACAATGAATTAGCTATCAGTGAGAAGAAAATGGTGAATACTTTTTACCAAATGTTTGGTTTCATACACCTGCTGTAAATCTGATGACACAGTAATCTGGAAGCCTTCAGGATTGTTTGCCTATATAGGGTGAACTATAAAAGAATATCCATATTCTGATTATATAGCAAGTTAAATTATCCATTAGAGCTAAACACTCACCAAATAATCAGCCAGCATTTGTTTTGATTGGCCATACCATCAGAATAAGCTGCTTATATGGAAAAAGACAGATGTCAATCACTGCATCAGTTTAGCAATCTGCTAATGATTAAGCTTATGCGCTTTAATAATCCTGCTTATTCTAATGGTAAGGGGTGGAAAAGCTGAAAGGAAAACTGATTAGAGCAATGAATTGCTTTTTTAAAAGATGTGACTTTAGCATAAATATTTTTAAAATCATCTTCTACTTGATTGTGTATCTTTTTTTTTTTTTTTTTTTACCAGTGCACTATTAGTAGTAATTTTACTTAAAGAAAACAGGAAAAGTAACAAGAAAAAAAAACAATAAAAAGTAACTTTTTTTTGAAATCCAGAAAACTTCTCAACTGTTTGAAACCATCGTTTCCTCTATTTGCTTGTAATCTCTATTTGCTTGTGAAGTAGAAAGATGCAAATGACTGAAGTCCACCAGCCTCAAACATAGATAAATAAAAGCAAGCGATGAAAGCAAAAGGAACTGCATGATTTTTAAGGTCCCTTCCTAAGGGAACCTCAACCGTTCTGTGATTCCATGAGATGAAAAGGAGCTTTGTTGGCCGGCCTAGAGGTAGCTCATCCACTCTGGAAAGGGCAAGAATTTGTCTCAGTTTGTAACATAATAATTATCTCTGCGTAATGACTTCCAACAAAAAACTATTATTCTAAGAACGTGGACCTGAACATTGTATTTCTGCTGATAGCTGTGAGGTTTAGTTATTACATAATATATCCTTTTCTGCTTGAACACAAATTCAGAGACTGACTGACATATTCTTTTGAGTTGCTTGTCTAAATTCCACTGAATGTTAGTAATCTATACAGACTATTTCTCCATATAGGTGATCTTAAATATTTATATGGCTCCAAATAATTGTGCTCAGAAAGGGAAAGGTAATAAAACAAAATAGAATAAATTACTTGTATACTACTAAACATGAACTTTCCTAAGCTTGGGGGATGTGAAGACCCAGATAAGTGCCTATAATAGCTCTAAAAATGTTTGTTTTCCAGCTCTTCTCCCTTACAGAATCACCAAGGTTTTAAAAGACCTTCAAGATCATCCAGTCCAACCATCCACCTGCCACTAATATTTCCCCACTAAACCATGTCTCTTAGTTTCTTCAACACAGTGACACTACATCAACAGCTTGTCTAAAAGAATCTTATGAGGGATGGTTACCAAGGCCTTACTGATAGTAGACAATATATGCTGCTCTCCCCTCATCCCCACAACAGAAAGAGAAGGGGTGCTGATCTTTCACTAATGCTCACTGCAGCACAGAAGGTACCTTTTCCCTCTCCTTATTGATTTTTCTTCTTTAGGTCACCAGCCTGATATTTCTGTGCGTATCCATGAAAGCTTTTATGGTGAACATTCATGCAAGAATGTACATCAAAGCAATAAATTGCAGGTGTGCTATGTAAGACCCACACAAGCGTTGCTGGCACAGTTTTTCCCCTCACTGCCTAACTTTTGCAATTAAGAAAGGAGAAAACCACAGAGATATCACTTAAATCCAGTGGGATGCATTAACCCATCTCTTCAGCTTTTTCTTGAGACAGAATGGCATATTTGCTCTCTTGGACCAGATGTTAGTTAAGAAGAGTCTGCATTTTTATAGGTCTCTAACTTACTTTCTCTGGGCTCATCACACCATCTACAGCCTTATTCTTATTCTACAGGTTCATCGTAAAGGATAGGATCCCTGTGAGTATCAACAGACTGTAAATACTCTCTGACCATCTCATAAACATTAAATCATGTATTGACACAGCTTGTAGCAATAAAATAAAAATTAAATTAAATATAAAGCTATCAACTTATATATATATATACAGACATATGCGTACATACATACATACATTTATGTATGTGTATACTGCTTCTACTAAGAAAGCCAAAACTCAAAGTATTTACAAGATGGTAAATCTTTATACTCATAAACACTCATAAAATATGTTGGAAGTAGGGACAAAATGAGGTTCTTTTTTTTTTTTTTTTTTTTTTTTTTTTCCTGTGCTCTGTTTCGATACAAAAGGATAAGTAACTTTCTTCTTCATTTTTTTAATTTTATGTGGGAATAAGGAATGCAGCATTCAATGCTTTCCTCACGGAGTCAAAGAGAATGAGCCAATTCCTTGACAGGACTGTGAATAACAAAGCCTGGCAGAGAGGACACAAGAATTTGTCTAGAAACTCCTTTTACAAAGAAAGACAGGGTTGTAGGAAAGTCAAAATAACAACAACACATTATCAGAAGGTGGGAAGAGCTAAGTTTGAACAGAAAGATCTGATAAACATAAGATTAAACTGGCAACACATTTCCCAAGATAACAGAGTCATCAAACCTGAAAAGGCAATTTCAAAGCATTAGAAATTTTTTGGTTAGAGTTTTTTTCCTTTTTTTTTTTTTTTTTTTTTTTTTTTTTTTTTTTTTTAACCTTAGGTGAAGCATAACAGCTAGGAGGTTGGAAGCAGTGATGCCATTTAGTCTAAATTTCTGCAAGGCAACAACAGCAACAAATCATTCGTTTCCTTCTGTACATTTTACCAAATTTCTCCATTGTACCACAGATGTGTGGATGTTCATAAATTATTAAATTCCACGTGAGTATTTAGACATGCTTATTGGTATTGAATCTCCCTTAATGTAGCCTGCAGCCCCAATTGCCAAACAAAAAGTCTCTCCACAGCTTGAATCCTGTCAGTATAATCTGCAGAACTGCTGGTAATTGAATTAACATAGGGAGAACATTCCTAACAAGAGTGTTCCCTCTCTGATGAAAGGTAATGGGGAGCTGGCTTCCTCAGACATAGAAAAAGCTGAGGTACTCAATGAGTGCTTTGCCTCAGTCTTCACAGGTAGTCAGGCTTCCCATGTCTGCCAGGACCATGAGCCTCTAGGTGAGGGTGTGGGGAGTGGTTTCTGTCCCACTGTAATGGTGGAACAAGCCTGAGTCTTTCTCATGAAACTGAATGTGTATAAGTTCATGGGGCTGAATGATATCTGTCCTAGGGTTCAGAAAGACATGGCTAAAGTGGTTTTTTGAAAAGTCATGGCTGTCTGGTGAAGTCCCAGTGACTGGAAAAAGGGAAACGTTACTCCCATTTTCATTTTTTTTTCATGTTTGTGTGGGCACAAACTGAAACACGGGAGGTTCCATCTAAGAGTCGGAATACACTTCTGTGCTGTGGAAGAGGGAGAGCACTGGCACAGGTTGCCCAGGGTGGTTGTGGATTCTTCTCCTTGGAGATCGTGAAAGCTGTAATTCTTCTACTACTCCCAAGTATTTTCACCCATTTGTATGTTCTCACAACAACTTTGTGAGTGAGAACAGAAATACACAGTATAGATCCCTAACTTTTACACTTTGCATGCTCAAACTTCAAACTAATTTCCAGGAACACTTTTACTGACCACAGCTAAAATATTGACTGTGTCAAGAATTCAGGGTCAAACTCTAATCCTGTTTATGTGACATTCATTTCCCTTATTTCTAAGCTCACATTAAGTAAATAACTGCTTAAATAATTACTTTGAGTACTTACATTTTAATATTAATCAATGTAGTCATTTTTAAAGAAATACAGTACTCAAAATGATATTCAATCACGACACCAAAGCAATTTATGAAGTAATTAAAATTATTTCTAGATGTGACAAATTAAACACTTCAAATAATTCAATTAAAATGTGATTACTACTTCAGTCTAAAATTTTAGAATCATAGAATCATAAAATGGCTTGAATTGGAAGGAACCTTTAAGATCATCTAGTTCCAACCCCTATGCTATAGTCAGGGACACCTCCCTCTAAACCAGGTTGCTCACAGCCCCATCCATGTGGGACAATATCAAAGGCCTTACAGAAGTCCAAGTGGATAATATCAGTCAGTCTTCCTTTGTTGACAGTTGCTTTCCTAGTAGGATTTGTTGTACATGAAAAAATGGACAGGAACCCAAACCAAATATCCCTGGAGCTATGAATAATGAGCAAAACCAAAAGACCAAACAAAAAGGAATAAAACTGCATGTATCTCTGTGTATCACTAACCACTGCTGAAGTGAGTTGCACAGTTGTTGTGATTTGCAGATGTGAAAAATATTTGTGGGCCTACTTGTAGCAGAAAGACAAGATTCAGAGTAAGCACCTTCTACAGCATCTCTGTTGCTGGATATACTGCTGAGAGCTTAATGGTCTGGAGTCTGAACTGCTTCCTCAGCTGCTAGCTGAACTGATTAGAGCTGAGATGACAAACAGGTACATCTGAGATTTTTATAATAGCTGCTATGCAAGAGAGTACATAGGGTAGGTAGGATTTGGCTCACTGAAAGTTAGCTAGTGTAAAATATTTTCTGTAAAACTACTCTGAGTTTTCTCTGCTTGCGAAGACAAGCTTACGGACTAGCTTGTGGAATTAGGACATGATGTGCCCCATCTTGGAACTGAATGCATATGTGGGTACATCCATGCTGTCAAACAAAGCAGATCTCTAATTTAATCCCTGATTGAACATTCTGTGTGCAATTTTTTTTTTTCCAAGATCTTATTATAATTATTTTTTATTTTGACTAAAGTATCTAATTCTACCTTTCAAGAATCCTACATATGGTTCTACAGAAAGTTTCCTATAAATCTAACATGCTAGATGCCATATGGATGAGGCTAAGCCAGGTTTGCTTTGTGCACTCAAGTGACTCCTCAGCACTCATCCTGCAGCCTGTGCACATCCATATCAGGGCCCTCTCTAAGGAACATGGCACTAGCCTGAGCATCAGGTTGCAAAAATAACACTTTCCTCAGTACAGGAGAGATATGGAGCTGTTAGAGTGCGTCCAGATGAAGGCCACAAAAATGATCCAAGGGACTGAACACCTCCGTACAAACTGAGAGACATGGGACTGTTCAGCTTGGAGAAGAGGAAGCTCCAGGGAGACGTGAGAGCAGCCTTTCAGTATCTGAAGGGGGGTTATATAAAAGAAGGGGACAATCTTTAGCAGAGTCTGTTGTGATAGGACAAGAGGAAATGGTCTCAAATAAAAAGAGAGGAGATTTAGATTGGATATAAGGAAGAAGTTTTTTATAATAAGGACAGTGAGGCCCTGGAACAGTTTGCACAGAGAGGTGGATGCTCCATCCCTGGAGACACTCAAGGTCAGGCTGGTCAGGGCTCTGAGCACCTGACGGAGCTGTGGTTGTCCCTGTTCACTGCAGAGGAGTTGGACCAGATGGCCTTGAAGGGTTCCTTCTAACTCAAATCATACGACTGTATGATTCTACGACAGTCTGAGAATTAGCCCTCCTTGTCTTTCAGGCACTTGCCCCTCATCACTCTCCCCAAAAAACCCACCTTGTAAACACTGTTTGCATGCAGTTAAGAATCATTTAGCACTTAAACATCTGGCCATGGTCTACTGCATTTCCTGCCTGACCAATAGCTGCTCAGAACTGCACAAAATGTAGCGCTATAAAAAACTGAAGTGCAGTTAAACTTCAATTGTATCTGCAGATCTACAAGTAAAACAGATATATTTTGTTTATTTTTAGATAGAAAATATGAACTTTTTTCAAGTATACGGATGCATATATAAATATATATTGTCTGAACTCTGCATATATGCTTATCTGTGTATGCTGTACACAAACGTATATACTTGCACACAAATATATATATGCTTGTAAGTTTGTATATATGCATTATATTTGGTAGTTTTTCTTTTTGTCTTGTTTTTCAGAGGAATTCTAATATTTTAGATTACTCTCCAGCAAGCAGAAATGCCCATCTTCTCTCTATTTTGAATTAGAAATGAGGAAACCAATATTGCCTTTATCCTAGTAGAAAATTCTACAGAAAATTATAGGGAGCATTCAAATTCATTGAAAACTCTGGATTTCAGCATACTATTCACATAATCAAAAGCTTTGTGGTCACGCAGCCTGTTTCAGTTTTAGTTTGAATTTTACTGTTGAAAATGATCTCAGAATTCTCTTCCATCTGTGATCATTTTCATAAGTAAACAAATACTTGTAATAATACATAGCTACACGAAGGAAAATCCTCATGCTCTGAGGCAGCAGCTAATAAATCCACTTCAGAAATGAGAAGAAAAAGTAAATGTGGAATGTCTTCTCAGATGAAAACTTTTTTTCATTGCACGGGTATCACTCAAAGATGCTGTTGCTCTCTTTACAGCTTGATTAGAAAATTATTTCTCTAAAAGCTATTTATATTTTTCTTCCTGGGGAAAATAACTACTGAAAAGACTGAGTGTTGCTGCTTTAAAAAAAGTCCTGTATTCAAGTAATTACTGTTTACATCGAGACCAAGCTTGTGGCTGTTCTTTTACTTGACAGCCTTCCATCGTGCATGACTGTGTGTCGACACCTTGAAGAGTTTATAAACATCATTACTTTCACCTAATAACAAGAAACATTTCATTCTCTTAGGCTCTGCTTCTTTTCTTACGTACATCAGCTTTCCACCATTGAGATGCTGAGTTTAGTCCCAGTTTGAACTATGTAGGTAAAGGAGAAATCGTGATTGCAACACAATTGCATAGATGCAGCTGCTGTTGAAGTTTTGATTTACTGTAGCACAAATAATAGAATGAGTCCAGTATAACAGTCATAATATACTGAGCTATTGCTACATATACCTTCATAGGAAAATAAAGCACTTTAATAGAGATCTCTGAGATAACTCCGGGAATGATATTTCTATAAGTCTGAGGTTCTATCATGGATTGAAAAAATGAAACACTGAGATAGTGTGACACAGAGATGACCGATACAATAATCTCTGCCCCTCTGCAGAGATAACGTGTTAAGATGCAACTATACCAACACAATCAAAAATGCTTTTAATTTCACATTCAGTTCTCTTAAGGAAAATCTCTATACTCCACGTTTAGGGCAATGCCTTTACTCCATTTGAACCGTGACAAAGCATTCATTTGTGTTTGAAATCCCAAACTTTCATCTGAAGATCCAGTATTTTTTATACATACTTATGAATTTTTTAAAATTTGGAGAGGCAGAAGTCAATAAATAACCTGCAGTATGTACTAGGGACATTGTTCCACTGAACTTCTATTTGCTTAAAATAAATAATTCTGAATTCAACCCGACCTTTATATCCAACTTATTTCTGAAGGATGAATGATGTTGTATCCAAAGTATGATGTTGCAGTAGTTAAAGCAGCATAATTGTGACATCAGTGAAGTATGAATGCTGCCTAATTATCATAATTGAAGCTCTTGCAATTATACTGCCGCTTCATTTATATTAACATATTTGGTCGATGTATGAAGCTATGTAGGTTTTATAGGTTAAATCAAGATTTCCTTTTCTGCATTCATTTTGATAAATCATACGTTTTGCCATACACTTGAGATTTAATTGTGATTAGTGAGTGTTCTGCATTTTGCAGGTAAGATGTCAACAACATTTCTAATTCTAGACAGATCCTCATTCCCTTAAATATAACAGTAAGTCTGGAAGATGTGCTCCCACCCCTCTGGTTTATCTGGATTATCAATACGTACTTTTGCCTACACATCTCAGAAATACAAAATCATGTGAATCTTTTTTATACCAGTTGCAACTAAACCTTATTATTAACTTCTAGTTTACTTCTATGTTTGTATTAACCAGAACTCTAGTTAAGAACTGTTTTATGAAAAAAACACCTTCCCAGAAAGTATTAACTTGATGTTTATTTCCTCAATTATAGACAGGTGATTTTGTGTTTAATGAGGCAACAGCAGTTACTGTGTTTAGCTCACACACTGACTCTAAAAGGCTAATTTTTGAAAAAAATGTTTCTAGATTTTTATATTGCAGTTTTGGAGCTGTAACCTTTTCTGGTATGAATATAAAATGCAGGTATGCTAATGCATATCACTCCACTGTTATTTTTCTTATTGTTTTAGCTTCATCCACCCCGTAATTTCTTTTTGCACTAGAGTTCTTACTCAGTACTACCACGAAATACTTTGGCAGTTGAAAGCATTTATGATTTCAGCATGCTCCATATCATGTTCAGAATAAACCTGTATATCGTTTAAAGCAGCTCATAACAGGGGCATAGTGCTTATTGTTCACAATAATTATCCGAGTCAAAGCTTACTGCAGTTAAGAAGTTATTGATGATCAGGAGATGTCTCTTAATAATGTGTTCTTGAGCTCTTAATTCAGGTAAATTGAAGTTGTCTTTATTGTAGCATCATTTTTTAGGATTATTTTTTACATTGTATTGAGTAAGCAGGCCTAAGTTTTGCATGGGGAGGAACAAGACTTGGCCAGAAAAATATGGGTTTCTGCAAATTAAAACTTCTCAAAATCACAGTCTAAACTTAGGAACCCTTAATAATGTAAGAAAAGGGAAGAGAACAAAAAACAAACAAACAAAAAACAAAACAAAAACAACAACAACAACAAAAACTAATTCAAAATATAAATGCAAACAATAATTTCAAACTGTATTCTATTTTCAGTGTGGAAGTGGTTTCTAGAAAACTGAGTCTTCATTATTTTAGATGTACTTACTTAAGGTCAACGATGCAAAGATGAACCCATTTAAAATATTCTGACTAGAAAGCCACTGTCTTAGCCACACTATACTCATTTCAGTTTCTGTACAACTAAAAGGGTAATTTGATTTGTTTATACCTAACTGACAACCGGATAGAATTCATCCACGTAGGGGAAAAGTCTACAGTAGAGTTGTAAACCTAAATCAGATATTTTAAATAAGCAAAACCAGACAAAACTCTAGTACTGCCTACTCTCTCCACTGATTGGGTGAGATAATAGAAAGCAAGATAAGATGAAAGCCAGCTAAGATATTTCTAGAGAAATATGAAAAATGCAAAATTCCTGTTGCCGTTTCTGTATTTGATTTAAAGCAAGAATCCAAGAAATATGAATGATTTTAAAAAATGTCACTTCTAAAGAAATAAGAATATATCCCCAAGAAGATTTTTTATTGTATACTAGCTGATTTTGCCCAGGTGTAGAAAATATAGAAGATTTTACACAAGATAGCGTTGGTGGTGGACAGTAAAAGAATATGGAAATAAGTGGCAAAAATAGAAAACCAGAGAGAAGGAAAGTTATGATACAGAAGTGAAATAACCTAACAGAGACACTCAGTGTTTCAAGGCAGGAGAAGCATAAATAACTGCCCTTTGTGTCAAATGGCAAAAAGCAAAAGAATTCCTATATTTATGTAGAAAAACTGTATCAGTTGAAGTCAGATATTTCTCTAACAGAATTTAGGAAAAAAGCAGAGACTCTGCTCATTAAAAGCAATGGTACCACATAAGTTCAATGACAGCTAAAGAATGAGAAGCAGAGAGATTTCCATTACAATGATTTGCAAGTGTTAGAAAACAAACTGGTTCTATACGAAGCAGTTCTTAGGATAGTATTTGTGTACCATCTCCAAACAAAGAATTCAGACTACTTTCTGATATATGTATTTTTTTTACTCTCTTTATTTCTTTCTTTTTTTTAGATTTTTATGTTGCTTTTTCACTGTGTTCTCAAAGATATTGTGGCAATTGAATTTGTTTGCATAAATGTTCACATTTGCCTGGAAAGTAAATGATGATGTTTTTCATATCAATTTTCAATTTGTGAATAAAATATTCAAAGATTAATACAAATTTATTTCTCCAATTAAAAAGTAAAAACATGCCTAATATATTTTTTTTCTCTAA
>JAOWBP010000001.1:152757918-152768834 GCA_028571105.1 Tragopan temminckii | reverse complement strand
TGCATTACTCAGCAAAACTGCTGTCAGATGGCAAGAATATAGCCAAAAGTAATTCCCAAGTTGTCGTATTAGCTCCATAAAACATGTCTTAACAACTCTGTCCCTAATGGTTTCGTGCACTGTGTGCTAGAATGTGGAATCATTGAGGGCCAGCAGTTCTGCATTAATCATTTCATTATGGACAACATTAGTTGAAGTGATACCACTGATATTAGTTAAATAGCTCACAGAAATAACGGGTATAACAGAGAAGCCTCCCCAGAATTATATTGGGTACTTTAATAGAACTGTCAGACAGACATTTTATCTGATTCTTTGCTCCCTGGCACCTTCGTTAGACATTTACATACGAGCATTGGGACTGTAAACACTCATAAAATCATATCTTTCCGTTCATACAGGGATAACATTTTACAGTAGTAGCTGTGGTAGAAAAAGCTGCAGATTCAGACATTATAAGGTTACACAATCCTTTGCTTTTACCAACATGATAATTGGAAAAACAGAGCAGAACAATTCATGTTTAATCATATCAGAGCCACTGTAGCTCTCTAGTGATTTAACTCTTCCCTTATAAGCAACGAGTGTTGAATATATGCTAAAACTGCAACATCATTGATGCCACTGTTGTCTCCTTTGTTATTAAATAGTCTCTTTATGGGCACTGCTCTACAATATAAGGACTAAGACTCTCAAGCTTCATGCTGGGCTATTCTACTACCTGTTTATTACATGTAATTAGAGAAGGCAACACTGATTTGGAAATGCTGGAAAGCCTTGGAAAGCACAAATATATTACTTCTCTGCTTCTGAGCACATAGGCAGTCAGCTCTATAATTTTCGTAACTATCTTAGACCTTTTTGGTGTTGTTTCTCTCTTTTTCTACATCAAATGAACATGATTCTTGAAAAGAATTAAGAAATGCTGTCTTTCTACTTAAGCTTTTAATTCTCTTACATGGTAGAAAGCTAGCAGGAAAAAGCCAACCAACCAACCAAACAAAACCATTTGTGAGAATTAGTGTATAAAAGCAGGCATACGGTCCTATATTTTGTTTTGTTCAGAACAAACATAGTGGCAAGTAAACAAGTATAGAAGAGAATACAATGAGTTAGGCAGGCAGGCAGGGATTCTAAAAAAGTTTTTTTTATTATTATTTTAGAGCACTTAGAAGTAAGATTAAACATTCATGAGGGCTCTGGAAGGATTTTAATAAGACAGGTTTATATATTGTGATATGACTGTGGATTGAAATTTGGGTGCAGTTGTAATTCCAGCAAAGTTATAATGTGCTTCTGTTTTCATAATACTGTAAAGGATGAATGAAAGTCAGTCTCTTGGTTCACAACCTGATGAGAAAGTGAATACTGTCATTGGAATCCTATGGAGATATATGATACATCTAATGGAAGTGTACATCCAACGGGGCTTAGGAGCAGGACCTGTGTAATGATGCATCATGTAGACAGTTAATTGCAGGATGTTGAATGTCATAGGACCAAAACTAGTGGTTGCTCACTTGCAGAAAGATACATTATTTTAGACACTGAAAAAATCAGATAAGGAATTTAATCAATGCAATTCTTAAATGAGGCCAATTTTCAGCAATATATATATATATTTTTTCCGAGTGTGGAGAATTCATACACAGGCATGAGCTTTTGATATAGTTCCTTACTTTCCAGTATAAGTACCCACACGCCAAATGAAGATCTCTGTTCTCAATCATCAGTACTTTCCCTCTGGTTGGTAGCAATCACTGACTTTTAATATGATGAGTCAGACATCAAAGACAATCTTTTTGGAAAGCAGCAGTGCAACAGCATGCACAAAGCTATACATCAAGCCAGCAGCTCTGTTAGAAAGCTAAGATGGCAGAAACAAATGAGGTCCAAAGAAACTTTAACAAGGACATAGACCCTTTACTCAGGTGATACACAGGACATTACTCCAAGAGCAGGACGTGTACAAATGCTGTCCTTTATTAACACTCTTTTAGATCCAGAAACCAAAGACCATCACCACTAGCAGGTCTTTGCTGTAGATAAGATCTCTGCTATTGTTTTAATCTCTAGAATGTATAATTCACATACAAATATATGAGCTATAAGTGACTAATATGGAAAGAGAATTCCCCCTTGGATATCAGTAAGAACTTATACCTTTATAATAAAGTGATATTTTTATTATCAAAGTTCTGATGCTTAGTTTCCAGGAGATTCATTCATTATTGCCTGGGCATAATAGGATTAAAAAAAAAAAAGATGACATATTTCATTTTCTGTTCTTCTTCTTTTCAAGCCTTTATATTGTTGATGGAAGGATGAGTTAAGATTAGGGTTACAGTTAGGATTAGGATTAGGGTTAGGGTTAGGGTTAGATAGAGGGATTTCAACTTCACAGCTCATAATATACAAATCATATTATATACTGTCAGAGCATAAACCTGAGCTCATTTCTCACAAATCTCCATCCAAGTACGGTTCTGTTTTTCGCTCATTACTACATTATCCAAGGTCTGAGTAGGTAAATCATGACATCTACAGTATTCCTATATCCAACAGCTTTCCAATTTTCTCAATTCTCGTTGCTTGATACTTATAACTCTGAGTATCTACCATGAATGAGAATCAGCTTTCACATTAATGAAAGCACCCTCTGACTCTGAGTATTTTTATAGGGTTATGGCTAATGGTGTATAGAAAGCAAGGGATAATAGAATGACTTCAACACGCATGACCCCCTCATGACAGTGAGATGATATTATTTCCAGGAGATTCATTTTCTATATTATGTACGTGGTAGTTGAGGAATCTATTAAAATAGAAGAATGGAGAAAATACTGTAGAGCTGAATGAAAATACTAAACACAGATTATAAAATCTTGTTCTATTTAGTGAAATTGTGTTTGGGGGCTATCAAAAAATTGGTTGAGGAAAACAGTCTTCATAGACATCTTATTGCACACCAAGAAACCACTTCATTTTGCTCTCAAGATTGAGAATGCATATTGGCTAATGTAGCATCTGTTTTTCCAGTCAGTTCTTAGAAAATGTTTTAAATATGAAGATGTTTAATTTTGAGCCTGATTCTGCACCCTGATCCCTCTTAGGATGGGATGCTGAAATATTAGCTGTATTTAATTTTCAAAGTGACAATAAATAAATAAATAAATAAATAAATAAATCAAAACCCAGAAAAATGTAAGCAAGATGTGGTTTTCATTTAAGCCTAAACACGTCCCATATTTCAGATTCAGAGTAAGCCAAGTTTTTAAGAGTACAGAACCAATTTAATTTCAAAGTTGATTCTGAACTAAAGGGCTAGTTCTGCTGGACTTCATGAAAAGCAAGGAAAAACTTGTCAGTTTTAGATTCATTTAAGTTTGAGCCTTTAAAGTTCACATCACACAGATGACTAAGTGGCAGAATGTTGATTTGCAATCTTTACAGCTGCCAATTGTTTACCTCAAGAGGTTTTTTTCTCTTTCTTTCCTTATTTCTTTCCTTTATTTTTTTTCTTTTCCTGCCAGATTGTACAAATCAATGCTTTATCCAAACATGAAAAGCATTGTTTTGAAAACCAGTTAAGGTTGCCAAGGAAACTACAGTTTTGTCACTCTCACATCATTTACAAAACCTGTGCAATTTATGGCAAGGAAATGAATAGTTAAAGGCATTATAAATATTACACTGACAAAAAAATGAGCACATGCATTATTTTCCTTAGGAATATAGAAATGGAAAGGCAAGACCTCTGATCCTAAGAATCCAAGAATATGGATTCTCCCTTGCAGTATAATAGTAAATTCCTTTCAGCTATGAGCTATGAATAGACGTTTTTTCTAAGTTTCAGCCAGCCAGAATACATTCAGAAGAACTTACAAATTCAAAAATGGCCACCCAGCTAGAAAGAGGCCATCTTTACTTTGTTCAGGAATACTGTGAATATGCTATGATTATGAAAATTAAGCCCACAGCATCTCAAGCTGAGCATCCAAGCTGGACTGTCCATTTTTGGCTTAAACGACAATGTTGATAATTGTGCCTGATCTCATTCTCACTTAAGCAAATGGTGATAGAAGAATCCAACTGTCTTCCAAGAGGTAACTATTGTGCCTACTGTTTGTACCAAAGCATAAAGCAGAAAAATTAAATCAGAATGCAGTAGTGTGTTCTGCTTCTCTAAGGCAGTAGTTAAACCACTGTGATTATCTAGGTAACTGTGACAGGGCAGTAAGTAAACAACATTTTTACCATTATTGCACTTATGGAAGGACTAATGATTTTCCCTAACAACCTTCAAAATCCTACAACATTTCCTACATTTTGCAGACGTGTACTGAGTGAAAAAGGAGTGTTCATATGACCTTCTGCCTGACACTTATCTGCATTTCATTGCTGTATACCAACCTCTGTTGAAGTTGTAAAATTCTTTTCAACTTCAGCTCATCTGTACAAGACTTGATGCCATCCAGTCTCAACTGTTGACTTCTGCTTATGTGATTATTCCTTTTATCTTTTCCCATACATTTTGTTTTGCTTCTTAACCTCAGATCCAAAGAACTGTGTTATTTATACTATGCTATTTGTAACATAAATAAAACAACATGCTGACATTATAATACAGTGACAACATGTAGATCCTTTTTACGTGGCAGGCAAAGAGAATTGATGTCTGTGTTAACCTAAATATCAGCCACATTTTTATTTTATGCCCCTTAAATTTTTACTTAGGTTTGCTCTTTTATTTTACTTCTGTATGAATTTTAGGGAGTCTTCCAATCAGCCTTCCAATTTTTCTATCCAAATCATATATCTACCCAAACAGAGATGCTCTGTTTCTTTTGTAGAAGGAAACTTAACATTGACTTATATTTTTGTTCAACAAAGGTATGCAGTAGCTTTTTGAGGTTTAAAAATTCTGTTATAATGGAAGTCAGTAGCAGAACTTTTCATTGCAATTCTAAAAGCCCTTTTACTATAATTTGTCTGTGGCTCTGCTCCATTCTTCTTGTTACAAAGCATCTCTTGAATTTTCTATGTTAGAGTTGCTAAAAGGTGAAAACTTAGAGAAAGATGTCACTGAGTTAGAAGTGCTGAAGACACACTGCTGTTACATCATATGCTTTTGCCAGTTTAAGTGGAACAGCCATTCTGTATTGTAACCCTAACCCAAAGTAACCCAAGATATTAAATCTTTCCTTTTTTTTTTTTTTTTTTTTTTAGTTTATACCAGTTGTAGGCATCTGTAAAAGTCCAAAAGTCTTTTATTGAAGAACATGCAATACATTTCTAAGCCCAAGCAAGATCTGAAACGAATGAGGTGTTATTTTTCAGAAGCTTCTATGAACTTTCAACTTACTAATTAGAATCACATAAGACAATGCTGCTCACCAGACATGGCAAATAAACTTTGTGTTGACCCAAACCTGCCATGAATTAAGAATATTATATTTTGCTGTTTCTGCTGTGTCTTCATAAATAATGCTCTTGTGCTTAATTTTCACCTTGAACAGCCGAATGGAAATAAAACTAATGTTTAGCATTTATTCACATCTTCACTAGTTTGTGGAAAGAGATTAGTTCATCTCTGCAGGAGGATGCTTTCTCAAAGCTTTCTATTTTGTGTTAATGTAGAAAATATCTTAGATCACAAACAGTAAAATGAAATAAGCCATAGGTAATAGATTTATGTATATATCAATGAGGATAATACATCACAGTAACTGATTTCAGGGGAATTGGTAGAATGAGAAAACAAAATATTAAATAAGAGTAAATTATATAAAAAAAAATAAATGCTGAAAAACTAAACCAAAATAACTAAATGCACATTATAGATTACACAAAACTAACTAGAACTATATAGTTCTTTTGAACATGAAATGAAAAGCCACTACTGAAAAGTTTAGTTACTGCTCATGTATCCCAGTCCAAAAGAACAGAAACATGCCTACTGGCTTTGGAAGGAATTGATTCATATATCTCAAATGTACTTCATTTTTTTTATATATAAAATGCTGTCACCTGTACCAGGACAGATTGTTCCTCAAGCTGCATAAAGAAAACAATCAAGAGTGTAGCTTGGAGCATGGTTTTAAGAGACACTTTAAAATTTTCTGATTTTCTCCAAAAGTACATCTGCTCAGATGAAGTCTTGACATGGAGATATTGAATGAATTATCTATAACACTTTATATTCATTCACTCTAGATTTGTGTGATCAATGCAGATGAAGTGCAACATTGTGTAAAAGGCAATGAAGCTGTCAATAGTGATGTGTTTAGTAGGGGAAAGTCAATAGGCATATGTGAAATGCTACTGACATATATATTTTTCCAGACTCTTGAGGTGTTCAATCAGTCCTTTACACACAGGCACTGTATATATTAAAAAAAGCAGTCTTGAGGCCAAAACATTGATCTAGAACTGAAAGAGATCTAACTTCAGCTGTTTGTTTCACTGCAGTTTGTGTGCATGTGTGCATTCTTGTTTTGGTCATTCAGGAGCAGATCCACAAAGCTATGTTTTATGTCTTCCAGAACCGTATACGTATTACTAGAACATAGATATTGCAAGTTATATATCAGAAAAGGTATACAGTTCATAGAATCATAAGATAATAGAATTGTTTGAATTGGGAGGGACACTTAAAGGTCTGATCAAACTCCCCTGCAATGAATAGGGGCACCTACAGCTCCGTCAGGTGCTCAGAGCCCCGTCCAGCCTGACCTTGAATGTCTCCAAGGATGCCAAGGATGGGGCATCCACCAACTCTCTGGGCAACCTATGCTAGTAGCTCACTATCTTTATTGTAAAACCGTTTTTTTCCACTTCATTTTTTTTTTTCCCTTCACTTTTTCTTTACTGTATAGTACATCAAGCATTTCATGTTCCTGAGACATACTTTTCCAAAGTGTTTTACTGTTCAGTGTTTGCTTTTAAGAGTAGTTTGAATAGCTTTCTGTCAAATTTTGCATAGACGGAATCAACAGCAACAGTGCATGAAGTTGCTCTTGAATTGAATACCTAAAAATTATCCATAGCTAAAGGCATTGAAAGACAGTTATAAACATATCAACGTATTGTGCTGTGTTGGCTTAAAGAGGAAGCTTTATTCTCAGAATAAGGAAAGTGTGATGATGTTAAAAGTGCAAATAGAGGAACGTGCCCCGAATTAGCTCATGCAATTCTTTGCAGAGTTTGTGACTAAATCAAATTACAGTTACATAATTCTTCATTCTTTGTGTCCTGTTGGGTTCTTGTAAGGTTTCTGCAGAAAGAGGACAACATGTCAAGTTCTGCACATGATATAGAGTAATGCCAGACATGGGTACCAACTAGAAGACAAGTGGTTGGAGAACAGCTCAGTAGGAAAGGATCTGGGAATGCTGGTGACAGCAAGCTCAGCATAAGACAGCTATGTACCCCAACAGCCAATAGGGGAAAGCACACTTTAAATTGCATGAAGTACAGTAAAGACAGCTGATCGAAGAAGGTGATTCTCCCACTGTACTTGGTAGTAGTATGGGCTGTCCTTAACTGCTTATAGGGGACGTCAGCAAAGCTGGTTGAGGGGCTGAAACACATTACAAGGGGCTGAGGACCTTTGGAGAAAAGAAAGTCAAGAAACTTATTTGCTCTGGTAACAGTTGCAAATTTACTGAAGAAATTTATAAAGAATAATATTTTAGATCATCCCACTGATGCCAATACTTTGGTATTCACTCTCACATTGAGTGATATAACAGAGACAGCATGCTGGGGCTGTTTACCATGTGATTCTGATGCTGTGGTCTTCTGCAGGTAACATAGTGCCCACCTTTAAAATAAACTCCTCATATAGTTCATTTTCTTGAAAACATACCAAAACTATTAGAAGCCCATTGGTAATGTAAACATTTTTCTATTAAGCTTTGACCATCTACTCAACAGCCACGAAACATCAAAGAATTCACAAAATACACCTACTACGTGCAAAGCCTGAGAATTTTATCTCATTCTGGCTTTAGCAAAATGCCAGATATTCCAGCTACATTTGGACTCTTCAGTGCAATCCTATTAAATACACATTTGACGTGGTACCCATTAATCTTACATGGCACAGTCCTGAGTTACTCAATCTTGTGACATAATGGATTCCTTTCCTACACCTTAGATGAGCAATCAAATGGAGATTGACTTTCTTCATTTAGTCAAATAGATTTATCTAAGCTATGTTTCAAATGACTAGATTAAGTAGGGCAATGTGGGAGTTTTTATGTCTGAAGAAAAATCCATTAATAGAACTGTTCCTTTAATTTTAGAGTGAGAATTACTATCAAAACACTGGACTCCTTCCTCTGTAGTTTTTTTTTTTTTTTTTGTTATAATGATCTGGATAGTCTTATCTGCCTGTACTGCAATTGAGGGTATTAATACTCTTGTGACATGTCTGCAATAAAGTATGTTCCTGGACAGAAGAGACAAAGAGACTCCCCACATGAGACCATTTATGTACTACAGAATGTGCAGTGATGAGGAGAATGAACAAATGTCCTTTTGTTATTATGTCATGGAAATGATTTTCATGAAGGATTAATTCATTAAAAACAACAAAAGGACATTTTCTTTTCTTGCTCCTAATTAATTTTGTGAGGACAAAGTTTCCATGCAATAGAGAAATATAATTGGATTGCTACAGGGAATTTAACCACTCCATTGCATTGTAGAGGTGATAAAGACAGAAAGCCCCCAGGTGGTGTGTATTCTGGAGCCCTCTACTGAACTATAGGAAGACCTCTCAATTCTTTGTCAAGATCCCATTGCAATAACAGGCAAATAAATGGCATTTCATCATGATCGAAATCTCAAGGGCAAAAAAAAGAACATTGCTTGAGATTTCCCCCGAGCATTTTTTTGAGGAAGAGGGAAATATATTTATTAATTCAAGACTAATCTATTATGCTTCATCCTAAGCAAATTTGTATTTGGAATACGATCACAAGAGATATTATGTCTTATATGGAAAGAATTTATTACAATATTATCCAAAATAACTCGAACATTGACACTGGTCAATTGTAAGATTATAACTTTTACTCGAATTCAGCAAAACAACCTTGAAGCAGTTTTTGTTCAAAACTTAAAAACAAGAAAAAATAACCTCTTGCTCACACAACATTAGAGAATGATATAAGGGCAGTAAACAGAGAACTCATTTGTGAGTTAGAAGTTTCTTCAGCTTTGATCCCCCTAATGTTTTGGGAAACTTGACTTTTGCGGAAAGCAGATTCCCAAACAAAATCCTCACTTCTGTGTTATTTCAACTATCTGCTTGTGTGGCATCAGGGCAATCACACTGATGGACTTGTACTAAAAAAAAGAACACTTAAAGTGCTGCTCATTCAAACGTTGGGACTTACTGTTGTGTAGCACATAAGAAAATAAGAAGCGGTGAATATTTGTACAGCCTATTTCTTACGATTTTCTCTTGCCCTTTTACATCTGGCTGTGGCATCTATGGGAATAAGTTAGTTAGTGGTTTATCATCTTCAGATGGGCTAGAGAAACAGCAGGAAGTCAACCCTCAGCCATTGAGAATAATGGTTTTGGAGTCAAGAGACCTCAGCCAATTACTTATTCTGACATAAAATGTGACTCCGAATTAATTCTTAACATCTGAGTGTTAGTACGCTTATCACAAATACAAATATCTGCAGCATAGTGGAGTCACTGCTCTCCCCAGTTGAAATTTCTGTAACTTTGAGGGTGTTACACACATCCATAGGAAAAATAAATTATTCATCAGGGATGGGAATACTGAAGTGCCTTGATTTCAAGTAGAAAATCATCTGGAATCCTAGAGAATTCCAAAAGCAGAGGAAAGAAGCTGTTTCTAAAATGATCAGTCTTTGTTTCCTGATCTGATTAATTATAATAATATTTAGCCCAATGTATGTCAGGTATTACGAGTCAAATGTCTCATTCAGTGTCTCTAAGATGAAAGCTATTACCAGTTTCAAATTTTATAACAGTACAAATATTTTATTCATTATTAGCAGAATGTTATCTACAAAGTAACTAGTGACATGGTTTTCTTCAAATCTTACAAAATTAAGTTGATAAAGAACAAACTGAATAAATGGTTAATGTTTTCAGTGAAGAAAAGCTCCAATGATATTACCATAAATCTAGAAACATGTTAGGACATCATCTTGCATCAAGCATACATCTACATCGATGTCAGGTTTTCTTTTTCAGCCTTTCTTTAAATGTCTAAAACTATTCTGTTGATAAAATCTGATATGATCAAATTTCCTGGAAATGTGTTGGGTTTTTTTTGTATTTGTTTGTTTATTTGGTTTTGCAAACAGTTGAAACAGCTGCTGTAGCTAGGAAGGCTTAATAAATAACATTTTAAGCACATATGGAGTACTTAATCTAAAGGAAGTTTTTAAACTAATCTAAAAGAATTTCCAAACAACCCTAAAATATAACTTTGCCAGGATCACAGGTACAACAGGGTTGCATCACATTCCAAAACTATTTATAGTAGTTTCATATCAATGAAATTTATCAAGGACTTCATATTGCAGGTCCCCACCTGTGTAGATCATTGTACAGCATCAACATGTCAGTAGAACTACAGTAATTACAGTGATATGATCCACGTACTCAAATGAAATTGTAATATTACCAATCAAAATGTAACAATGAAGCTGAAGGCCTTTGAGATGGTCCCCCACCACATCCTTATCTCCAAGTTGGAGGGATGTGGATTTGATGGGTGGACAACTTGGTGGGTAAGAAATTGGTTATAAGGCGGCAGACAGAGTGTGGTCATCAATGGTTCTATGTCCAGGTGGAGGCCGGTAACGAGCAGTGTCCCCCAGGGGTCTGTCTTGGGACTGGTGCTCTTTAACATCTTTATC
>JAOWBP010000001.1:152737315-152750827 GCA_028571105.1 Tragopan temminckii | reverse complement strand
CAGAGAGTGAGTGGTTTTGTGGTGCCTGCCAGGTTAAACCACAACACCAGAGGAGGGATCAGGGAATACAGGAGTCATTATATAAGAAGCAACGTAGCAAGTTTGGGCTCTATTATCACTTATCTATTATCCTTAAAATATAATGTCTTATATTTACAGCAAGTTCTGCAGCTGGTCAACATTTGTTCTCTGCAGTCTTTGAAAATACAAATAAAAAATAACTGCTTGGCTGAAACCTCAAATGCCAAGAGAGGATGGCAGACACTACAAAACAGTGTTTACAATAATAACAAGGCAGCAATGACAGTTGCTGAAGGAAGCTTATTCAAGAATCAGTTCACAGCTGATACTGAAATTTCATAACAAAAGCAGGTGACAAAAATTATGAACAACAACAACTCTTAATATTTTTGAAGCATCTCAAGAAATATATTGTATGCAACCTTTTTTCCAGAATTAGTATTTTCTAGAATGAGCTTTTCTTTTTACTTTGTTTCTTGGGCATCTAGATTTGCACAAACTAAAACTCACATCTTAATATTATGTCGAAGATGGGTAAGTATCATATCATGCAATTACACTTCTGAGAACAAAACTATTACAGAAGAATCACAGATTTTACTTCTGAGTTTGTTATAGGTTTTTAAAAGCTGATGTTGGTCTCACAAAAAAAATCCTCTATAAGTTGCTCGCTGTTAGTTCATAGAATCATAGAATCGTGGAATTGTTTGGGTTGGAAGAGACTTTTTATGATCATCTGGTCCAACTCTCCTTAATAAACAGGGACACCTAAAAGTTGACCAGGTTGCTCAGCGTCCCTTCCAGCCTGATCTTGAATTTCTCCAAGGATGGGGTTTCCACCGCTTATCTGGGCAATCTGTCCCAGTGCTTCACTATCCTAATTGTAAAAAACGTTTAAACAATCTAAATCTCCTCTCTTTTAATTTGAAATCTTTCCCCTTGTCCTACCACAACTGACTGCTAAAGAGTTTATCCCCTTCTTTCTTCTTTCTTACAACCCCCTTTAGATACTGAAAGGCTGCTCTCAGTTCCCTCCTGAGCCTTCTCTTCTCCAGGCTGAACAACCCCAGCTCTCTCAGCCTGTTCTCACTGGGGAGGTGTTCCAAACCTTGGATCATTTTTGTGGAACCCCACTGGGTGTGCTCCAAAAGGTTCACATCTCACCTGAACTGAGGACTCCGTATTTGGATGCAGTACTCCAGGTGAGATCTTACCAGCACAGAGTAAAGGGGCAGGATCACCCTTTTGCCCTGCTGGCCACACTTCTTTTGATGATACCCAGGATATTGTTCGTTTTCTGGGCTGCAAGAGCACCTTGCTGGCTTATGTCCAGCTGCCATCCACCAGTACCTCCAAGGCCTTTTTGACAGGGCTGTGCTCTATCCAGGTTGTATTGATAGTGGGGTCATTGCTCCTTCACTTTGTGTTTGCAGCTTATTTTCAGTCATACTAGCATAATCATGTTCAGTAAATAACAGCTAAAATGAAGCAGATAACAAAAATGATGAATTTCTCATCTCACAATAGCTAAAGTGGGAATGTTTTTGATCAAGGATGTTTAAATGAGCTGATAGGAGATAAAACTGAGACAAAGTATCCTTTTCAATAAAATTTTTCCAGATTCACTTTGAAATTATTCAATCAGTTGAGTTATTCTCCTATTTTTCTCTCTACTGTCTATTTTATCATTATCTATGCAAAATAATATTTGATATATGAGAACACGAATGAAATAAATTATTTTCTTTTGTGCTTGAGAATGATGTCAGATGAACATCCATGGAAGCTTATACCTTGTTTATCCACATAGCAGATGAAGACAGGCTGAGATAGGAAACTTACTTCAGTCTCTTATTGTAATTTGGAAGAAATCAAGATTAAATAATGAAAAATCCAACTCAACTAAATATATGCATATAAATTATACAGGCTATTATATTTGTTAATATTTACAAGAGTTTATGAAGTTTTGGCTTTTTTTTTTTTTTCCCCAAAACTTTTTTGCCTGACCTGGCAATAAACCTAAGCAGAATTGTTCAGAGGAACTAGATTTACTTGATATTCTCCTTCAGACACACTAAAAACCATTATAATTCTACCCTCTAAGGAGTCAAGCTGTGAGCAATATAATTTTCAAAATGGAAAAGAAAGGTATACATTGGTTATGGGCAATCTGTTCTTGTAAATTCTGTAATCAGCCAAGATGATGAGCTAAGGCCTTCCTCATTATAACAGAAAATCAGATTTACCTCTGCCAAAAGTAATAGCAACATTTAGCATTTATATAGCTCTTTATCTCTTAAAGCATTTAAGAAATATTAGCTAATTACAGGCAGTGTTTAGAAGATTCTTTATATATATATATATGTATATATATATATATACACCACAACCTAAAATACTATGAAAGGAAATAAAATTCCGAGAAAGAAAAGGATTCTGGAAATGCATCTCTCTTATGCTTAACAGATTACTTGTGCAGAAAAGAAAATTCGAAAGAATCATCAATACTGATAGAACAATGAATTTAACACTTGCAATTGCTCTATACTTGTTTCTATTAAAAAAAAAAAAAAAAAAAGTCTTGGGTTTATCAAAAAGAGAAGCTGAGATGGTGCCTTCACTATAGTAAATTTGATTTCACTGCTAAGGATGTTTTGGTTTTCCAAATCTATGATGTGATATTTGCATGTGTGAGCCATCCACGCTAGTGAAGAACTACAGTTTAACTGGCTTAACGCTGTAGCTGCTCTTTTAAATTTTTGGTATGCTTTAACATGTTAGAAAGGACAAACCTTAATGCTTAAATCCAGCATTGCTGTAGTTCATGTGGATGGATTTAGCAGCATCTGTGGCTTGGGTCAGGCTAGCATCCAGGTAGAATTAAGTTGCTTTTTAAACAGATAGGCATATAAATTGTATATATTGCTTTATGAAATAACATTATCCAGAGACATTTCTCATACATTAATTGATTTTAAGCCTGTGTTGTCAGTCAATTACTTTGCTAAAATCTCCTTTAAAAACACCTGTTATTTGTCTGTGAATGAATCTCATTCAACTTTTGCTTCACATTGGTTATGATGGTTATGGTTTCATCTGTTAAACGACTGGGAGGCACTTTACCATATATGTTTTCTTCTGATGTTTTTATCTATGCATCCATGCATAGTCCTTTGGATTACCTTACTGTTTGACAGTGCTTTTCTTTCAAATCATATAAACCTTCCACACCAGACTATTCTAGCCACACATCTACAGAGAATCCAGTAGCTTTCATTCTCCCAAAAAAGTTTAATCTCCAAATCATTGTTACATTTGCCCATAGCTTAATCTACACCAAAGAAACACAATATAAGTCTTCAAGCAACTGCATCAGGCTTTCTTTGTTCTTGATTTAGTAATTGAGGTGGCCAAAAAAGAGCCCTGAGTTGGACTGTGAGCTGCAGGAATTAACCTAGCATGTGTCTTGACAGATGCTTCATCTCTTGGTGAGAAATACATCTATGATATTCAGTCTGAGAAACACTGTTTTGACATTATAGAAGTGCTATTCCTGAAGTCTCAATAGTGAGTTACCCCAGTGGAGAGCTGCAGGGAGCAGCTGACTGGAGTTTCCAGCACAGGCAAAAAAAACAACCTCTAAAACCTGCTGGAAAAGTGAATGAACTCATGTCTGCCAGCTTGTCTGGAGGTATCAGGATGTATGAAAACTGGCTGTGCTGATGCTTGGGAAGCCAGAAGTATTTACGAAGCATGAGAGGAATTCTAGTGAACAGAATGACCTGTGCGTTTCCACAGACATTTGTTACTTTCTTATAAAATGACTGTGTGATGATCATTCTATTACCACTTATTAGGAGGGATGCTCCAAAAGTAATGTCTCCTATTTTAGTATGTTGGCCCACAGATGGAGGCCATTTGGCCAAGTTCTATGGCTATGACAACGTGAAAGAATACCTGGAAAGTCTACAAAAACAACTGGTGGAAGGCAATTGAGAACACTGAACTCAAGATGTGCCTGCAGCTGTTTAATATGTTGACAAGTTTTGACTTCAAAAGGTTATTACTGTGTTTTATATAAGATAGAATTTTAGAGTTTAGTACATACAGATGTTGGAGACAAATGTTGGTGGGATGGCAGTAGAGGCTGAACCTTCCTGCCAACATTCCCTTACATTTTAGAGCTGTGTGACAGATGGCAGCAGAGGGACAGTCTGACAAAATGGTGTCAGACACAGAAGAACATATGAAGCAAAGACATTCAATTGAAGTCCTTCATGCAGAAAAAAAAAGTCACCCATTGACCTTCATTGATGCTTGCTGAAAAAAAAGAAAACAACAATAACAAAAACAGAATACATGCATTCTGAATCAGGAAAAAAAACGCATTAGAGATTTTTTTTTTTTTTTTTGCCATAACAAGTGGTTTTTAACAAGTGGTTTTGAACTGCTGGTTAATTTCAAAGCCATTTCTCTTTATTTGATCTTTACTTGTGATATACAGAAAAAATAAAGACTTGGTAGAAACTTTTAAAAAAAGGAGTAAGACATTCTATGCATATGATTTTCTCAATGTAACTTAAAGACTGTTATTCAGTCCTCACTAACTCTATTGCAGATATTTGTCTAGATACTTCTGTGTTTAGAATTTCTCTTCTTTCTCCAGTTTACCATTTGCATGGGCTTACTTTGACTTTGCTGAATACAAGAAAAATTGGACACATGAATGATAAGGATCTGTAAAATTTGTGATTAGATAGCTAACTTTAGCTCTCAAAATACGCAGAGCTGGTTTCACTGAAGAGGTGAGTTCTCTAAGCTGGGATGACAGAGGTCTTTCCGCATGATCCCATAGGTTTCAATCCAATGGGAGTTTCAACAATGATAATGATAAGATGGAATGCATAAATCAAGTTATACTTTGGTATAAAGTGGAGCATGCTGCCCAGGGAGGTGCTGGAATCACTGTCCCTGGAGGTGTTCAAGGAATGTGAATATGTGGCACTGAGTGATGTAGTTTAGTGGACATAGTTGGGGATGGGTTGATGGTTGAATTAGATGATCTTGGTTTTCCATCCTTAATGATTCTATGATTCTATGAATCACCTAAGTATAAATTTAATCCATCTCTGGTTAGAAAAAGCTGCAATTAAGCACTGCTTTTTCATCCTTGAGTGTAGCCTGGCTGATTCAGGGTCTATCTGCCTATACCAATAATGCCACAATAGCCATAAAATTAGTTCAAGTTGCACTATATTGAGTGCTCTATAAGCATCAAAAAGAAAAAAAAAAAATCAAAACAGAAAACAAACAAGCAAAAAGAACCCCTACCTAATTGCCTTTTCTGGGAGTTTTACAGCATTTCGTCTTACAGCATATATGTTGTATATGCAGTATATAATGTTTCCAGCACATTACTGATGCTGGAGATTGAGGGTACATACCACTATGAGAATTCTCAACCTACAAATGCCTGCATTTCATTTTCTTTTTCCACTGGTGCCAAGAGCAAAGCTTATCATGATTTGAACAATGAAAACCTACAGAGAAAGCTGCAAGAAAAATCAATTTAAGTCCCAGAAGTCAGAACAGACTACAACACATTGAAAAAGAAAGAAAAAAGAAGAGGATAGATAGATACTAGCTTTGTGTACACCATCTGTTTAAAATTCCTGCTTTCCAGATATCACACCCTTATCCAGCATCAAAAGCTCACTGATTATTGGGGAGATTGGCAATTTTAGAAATAAAACAGACCAGCTCTCCCAAACTGTGCTGCTGCAATTAGCTGCATCTGAACAATACAGTTCAAAGAACAACTTCTGCAAAGATGACCCTTACTATTCCCACCCATTTTTTTTCCTTCTTCCTTATGTTCTGTTCTGCTATGCTATGTTCTGCTATGTTCTGTCACTTTGTTATGTTATGTTATTTTCTATGTTTGTAGCCCTTTGGGGATGTATAATGTGAAAAGCATCGCAAATGAGAAAACAGAAAATACAAAGCAAGGAGTGTAGATTTAGGTAAAGTGACAGCTGCCATTAGAGATAAGGTAATTCTACTAAAAGGCTCCAGCAGAGATTAAAAACTAAGCTATACTGCCAAGTTGACAAAAAAAAGAAAAGAGCTTGTTTCTAGGTATTTTCTCTTTTTTGTATTTTTTCTTTTTTTTTTTTTTCCTTTTTTTTTTTTTTTTTTTTCCTGGAAGTGGGAGAGTTAGTGAAATTTGTAAATACTTTATCCTTATTTTTCATTTATATCCTCTTATAAATATCTGGAGAAAAAAAAAAATAACAACAACAACAACAAAACTATTCTCCTTTTTATTCTCCTTATTCTTTTTTTCTTCCTTTTTTCTTACAGATGTTATTCTCTAAAATCCAGCCAGTCCTTTTCTCTCTCTGTCATGCTACACAGGAGAAGAAAGGCAGCACAAGAAAGGAAGAAATGTGGTACACAGATATGACGCATTTTAAAATGCACATTCATCCTCCTGTGTTTGTTTGAAAATAAATCCATGAAAGCATTCACATTTCCTTTATCTGCCTGATAAAATAGTAATATTTTAATCGACCTCAAATTACACCTTTAAGAAAGTACAGTTTTATATTTATTTCCAAGCTCATTCCTCTTACAGAATAACTCGAATCAAAGCACCTGTCTTGACATCAGGTAGTAAAAGCTGTAATATTGGTCAAGAAAAAGAGTGTCCAAGGACAAGATTTGAGAACATAGCAGATCTTGTGAGATCCTGGACAAATGTGTTATCCACATCTGTCTCCATCTTTCCATTTGTAATATCAAGATCAAGTACCACTTCCTGCACTGTTCTCTGTTGTGTAGATTGATTTTTAGAAGAAAAAAATAAAGGTGACTCATAAAACATACTGATGACAAAGTCTCTACTTGCTGAATATATATTTACAGCTCTTGCAGGTGAGTTCAGTGGTAGCCACCTTCAGACTTTGTGCCGTGCTTCCACTGTCACAGATAATGTAGCCTTTATATGTCTGCACACCCTGCTAGTCAGCGACTGATGCATGCTTTCCTTCAGACATTAATAGCCCAGAAATACAATTGGTAGCAGATAAATATGAGGAAAATAGCAAACTGATTAAGTTTATCGGATGCAGTCTTCACACTGGATCCTAATTGGCTAGGATTTTCACTTTAGAGGGAAACTTTAAGCAGTTGCCTTAAAAGACCAAATTACTTTGGAATAATAATTACTAATGATGCATAAAACACAATAAAATCCAACTTTGATCCAATTTGACTACTGTGAAATTTAACTCTGATAGAAGCGAGCAATTAATACACATTCTACGGGGCAACTAGAAGTAATGAAGATGACTGTGCTGCCTGGAATGCTCTTACTTTAAAATCCTGATATACTATTACCTCATAAAGACAAGCTTTTTCCTCCACTTTCTTATTACACAGATATTCTATTACCATCTAACTTTCTATGGACTTCACCTACCCACTGCAATGAATACTATAACTGCCAAACTAATGATTTACAAAAGTCTCACCTTGTTGAGGGAAGTTCAGGTGCAGATAAAATCTTATTTTTCTACAAATACATATGGAATATTTTCAAATCTCCTGGTGAATATTGGAGCAGGCTGTCCAGGGAGGTGGTGGAGTCACCATCACTGGAGATGTTGAAGAAAAGTTGAGATGCTGAATTGAGTGACATGGTTTAGTGGGCATGGTGGGAAGGGTTGATGGTTGGGCTAGATGTTCTTAATGGTGTTTCCAACATTTATGATTCTACAGTTCTATGATTCTTCTATTTTGGAGAACAGTGAGAAGGTTTTCTAGACTATACATCAATGGTAAAATTTTATTTCAGGATGTATGAATATGACCAGGAGGTACTTCATCTATGGAGAATATCTACCTAGAGTCATCAGCTGGATACTGACACACTAGCCGAATGACTCTCAGCATTATTAACCAGTGTGTCCATATAAACCCAGAGTGCTAATTTACTGAAATGCATTTGTAAAAATTCATTTTTGCATAACATAAACAAAAAACAAAATTCAAGGAAATGAAGCTCTTAACTGAAGAGATCGATTTAGCACTCTTGTACTCTAGCAAATTAGCCACTCTATTGAAGTCACTTGGAGTAGTTTTCAAGTGGGCAAACACCTGGCTGGCGCATTTAGAAGGCAAATCTAACCATATTTAGTTGTTACATTTCAAAAGGCAAGTATTTTTCTTATTTAAGATAATTGAATATGTTACTGAAATAAGCTACATGCCTACCTTAATTCATCTAATTGGTAGTCACAACATTACAGAACAAATGTACACTTAAAAATGGAAATCTATCTATCTATCTATCTATATTTGAGCTAATCTGATTCTTAAAATCACAGATCTAAATCATTTATTTGGGGATGGGACAATCCTTTCTTTCCAAACTTCAGGGAAATGTAGAAGATGGACAAAGGCTGCTACGGGCAAAATCTACAGCTGACACATGATTAGACACCTGACAGATTTGAACTGGAATGCTATTCCCAGGCAACCAAAACCTATTAACCTTATTCCACCAGCTGGCTAAATCTAAAAAGCTCAGCAGTATCAATTTATACATTTGTTCAGTCCTCAATGAAATGGAAGTGGAGTGATTCAAAAGGAAAATCTACAATGTAATATTAATAGCCAAGTTTGTGACAAATTTGTACAGAAATATCAGCACTGCTACCCTGAATGAAGCATTTGCAGATAATTAAGTCAAAAATAGGATATAGAGATTGCTGGACATTCTCGCTGATGATATGAATGTGTATAAATGTTGGAGCTATGATAAAGAAAGAAGAATGTAACCAGATGTTTTAGAACTGGAAACAAGAACAAAATAGGTAAGAAACAAAGTCAAAGTGATTACATATAGAAAATATCTAATTCCAAAGTTTTAGACCGTTATATTTAATGAGAAACAAATAAGCATTTTAAAAATGGCTTTATGAACATTTTTCTTTTTTTTTTTTTTTTTTTTTTTTTACTAAAATTCGGTATCTAAATAAAACTAAATGCTACAGAGAGAAGAGGATTGTCTTCTTTAATGGGAAGTTGGATCAGTTTACATTCAATGCAGAAGTAAGCAACAGAATAGTGAAATTCAATTTGACTGAAATTAAGAAGGCTCATCTTTCTGGAGAAGTGGCCAGCCAATTCATCCAATGTCTTCATTTTTCCAGATCATTACTCCACTGAGTTGACATATGCCAATGTTATGCTCTGTATAAACTTCTGCCACATATATTGCATGCAATTGATGCTATTTGGATTCTGGGATAAGTGCTCATTTACCAGGTCACTGTAAACCACCTTTGGCACAGCTGATTTCCTCAAATACTAGATACATCTCTCCAATTTGGTCCACCTGACAGAGTGATAGAAAACATCTTCCTTGAATAGATACAATTCTTTCACAGCTGACAAGAGTCTTGTCCGGAGGATGAGTGCTTTTCCCAATTACTTTGTCAATGCTCTCTTCCCTAGGGATGGATCCCAATTGCCTGGATTCCACGCCCTCTAATTACAAGCTACTGGTCCTGTTATCCCAGCACAAGAGCAGCCAGGTAACAATGTTCTCATCTTGATGATTTGCAGGTCACCCACGGACAGGTACTGTGGGATTTCCTCCACCTTTATGATATCTGAACCCCTAGTCTCCTTTCTGGCAGGGAATTATGAGAAGCAAAGTCCTTGACTTAATGTACGCACTGCTCAGCCACTAAAACTTCAATATGTTATCAAGATTATTCTCATCTTAAATACAGAAAACAGTACTGTATCACCTATTAGGAAGAAAACTATAACAGATGAAACAAGAACATGGGTGACTTGTGCCAAAAGACAAAACCTGGCTTATTTATTTTACTTTATCATTGTGTAATATCACACATATAAAGTGAAATGTCAGTGAATTTAATGGAAGATCATAAGAGTTCAAAATTGAAAAGAGAGGACTAATACAAAGTCTTTCTTTTTTTTTTTTTTTTTTCCATAAAATTAAATGCTGATAAGAAAGAAATCCATGTAATGTTTTGTTTTCCTTTCTTTTTCCAAGCCTTCCTTTCTTGTCTTTATGCCTTACATATATCTCTGAAAAAAAATCATAAATCTGAATAAATCCAGCAAAGAGCAAACAATAGCCTCACTCACTCCGTCAGTCAAACTACTCATGCTCCTGGCATTTTTGAGCAAAATGGTTTGGGATTTTTTTGGGAGGGTTTCTTTCTCTTCCTCCTTTATTTTTTTTATTTATTTATTTTTTTTAATTTTATGACAGCTGATTATCAGCTCTGATTATCATTTGTATTCTTTGCTGTTAACAGCTGTCAGGCTTCTTTTTCTCAATACAGATGATATCAAATAGCTAGAAAAGACCTATCAAATCAGTTTTTGAAATCTGAAGAGTAAAAGACCTGCATGTGACACATTTGCAGACGTCTGAACACAAAAATTTCTAAGAATGCAAGCATGCTGGTAGCAAAGCTGAGCAAACACCATACCTGCTGCTGAGTGAATTATTTCTGTCTTCCAACACCTATGCCAGGACACTGATTCAGCTTTATTAGACGCTTTTGGACACACAGCCATAAGAATTGCAGTAAATATGTTCTTATTTAACTACTTATTCAGAGGTCATCTAAAATAGCAAATTGCAAAGAGTCAATCTGGGCCGTAATTCCTTAAAAAATGAGGACCTGGGAAAAAGTGTCAAGAAATAACGATTTGGGGAAAAATGAATTCCCTTCCTGCTATCTGATTACTCAGAAGCTCAGAAGGGGAAATAATCTCCTCTGATGATTTACACAGAGAGTTACAACCCCTGCAATGTCAATTCTGGTGCGCATTAACAGGTGTGGTATCACTAAGTAGTGAAGAGACCACAGAGTTGTCAGGTCTATGTCCAATGAAATCTACACTGTATACTGCCATTAACACCTTACAGTAGTACTGAGCATACCTGAAAGTGTTTCACACTTCTGTTCACTAAAAATAGACATACTTATACTGCTTGATGAAGCATGGTACAAACAAACTCCAGCCAGTTCTGGCAATGCCAGTTTTCCATGTGTCAAAGCAGCATTAACTTAATAGCTGGGTCTAGTATTCATAGGATGGGCACCACATTGGCAACTCTCCACTCACTGAGATCTCCCTGGTTGACTAGGATCACTGATAGATGATGTACAAAAGCTTGGCAGTCACTTCTGCCAGCTCCTTCAGAATCCTTGGGTGCATCCCATCCAGTCATGGACTTCTGACAATTCTAGATGTTGAATCTGTTATGTCATATATTCAATATGTAGACCAGTATTTTTACACATTGTGACATTAAGAATTGTAATCATCAAGTAATACTGTAAACATATAATATGTAAGACTTTGGTATATGTTAGCCTGGCAACTGAATTGCTAGTTTTTTATGTTGAGTAGACACTCCAAAATTGTTTTTCCTTTTTTATATACTTTCAGCTTTGAGTATGAAAAAAAAGAACTTCAGACATGTATGTCCACATTTGCTATAATGAATCCTGTAAGTCATTCCACACAAGCAATTTATGTGAAATTCTAAAGAAAATCAAAATCAAAATCAGATTTCAGGTGTTCGCTGTCACTGTTCCCATATCTAAGCCGATACATCACCGTGACCTTAGAGAAGTTACTGAATCTCTTTGTTTCTATTTCTTGTTCACACATTAATAGACCTGAATGAAATTGCAGTGAAATAGAAAATAGTTTGCTATTATGCTGAAATATTCCTGCATTAAAAACACTTAACATAATGATGCAATAAAAGAACTGATGTAGGGCTGCTGGAAAGCTGGAATGCAGACTTTTGTGATCACACTGCCTATATTACTTAGATGATACCTTGAGGGTTCTTCCTGTTTATGAGGTGATAACCATTTCATAAGCTATATAACTTCCAGGTTTATTATGCAAGGACACAAATACACCAGCTTAACAGCAAAAACTCTTAAGGCATTACACAAAAAATTGGTCTTTCTTTTCATAATCAATCATACGCTGCTTGATTTCCACATCATGTCCCTATTGTTCAGAATAGTTAAGCAGCACAAAAGGAATTAGCCAAATTTTGTTTTATATTTCATGTGAGAGCCATGGAAAAAGCTGAATAATGTTGCTGCATACAAAAGATTTTCTGGCAGATTAAAACTGTGAATTTAGTCAGTATTCTTGAAAGCAGACCTCTACAATTTTCTAGAAAAGAAGGACTCAACCCTTTAGTAATGTGAGGGATACTTTCAAAATATCTTTCATGCAGTCTAAAAAGATAGGACCGGTTACAACTTTCCTCTTCACATTTAAGTGGCTGCATGATGAGTCAAAATTCAACTTAATATTTATGAAATAATTACATCTGATGTAGACTGTGATGATCCTGGCTTGGAGAAAAAAGTGCCTTCAAGAGAGTAGCTCTGATTTGTCTTTGTAACTTGAGTATTTACACTAAAACATTCAGTTGTTTTCTAACATTAATCTTTTTTTCCATTAAACACAAGGGAGAAAGGTATTTTTATTATGATGAAAGAAGAGACAGAATCCAAAAATAAAATTTTGACATAGAATTTTTCACTTATTTATACTGTTTAATAGACAGTTTGTATACTATCTGTCAAAAAAAAAAAAAAAAAAAAAAAAGAATGAAAAAAGAAAAAAATGATAACCTTCAAAAGTTCCACGAATAGGAGGATTTTAATCATTCTCAGTAGTTCTTTACCTTTAAAAATTTATCAGTATTCCAGGAAACGTGATTTCTTTGCACAATCAAAAAACAGTGGTAAAACATAACTCCATGTCTAATGTACTTCATATGAAGAGCTTGATAACATTCTAAGAGCTTTCTAAATCCTGTGGCATGAGGATTCACAAGGCTACGTCATCTCCTGTCCTCTTCTGTATGACTTTCTGCCTAAGGGTCTGGACAGGAATCTTAATATCTTATTTGTAAATCAATCAGGCTCAAAATGCCATTCTTGTTTTGAAGGCTCTGCCATGCATCTCCCATAGACAAGCACAACACAAACACAACTCAGCTGCAGCCTGCCACTTCACCTTACCACTCAATGTCAAGAATTTAGCATTTTTCATGTCTAGTACCATGTATAATTATTCAACTTTTCACTGCATTTACATTACAGAAGAAAATAAATAAATCTCTTTCCTCCGTAGTGTACAATAGAGCCTTTTAAGTCACATCAGCCCAGGCATAATTTTTTTTCTTTCTTTCTTTGGAACTCTAAAAGTGAAAGTTTGTTACTCCCACCTTTTTCCATTGAAGGACAAGACACTTCAGTGCAGATAATTGTTCTCATTCAAGACTTCCTTTCCAGCATGCAATAATGTGAAACCAAACACTCATTTGATTATAAATTCAGAGAGATTGCTAAAAGAATTCCCCATGGAAAATGTCTTGAAAGCTCAAGTCAG
>JAOWBP010000001.1:152724903-152737215 GCA_028571105.1 Tragopan temminckii | reverse complement strand
AGGAAAAGGTTCTGGGAGTGTTGGCCGATGCTCAGGTGAACATGAGCTAGCAGTATGCCCAGGTGTCCAAGGCCAACAGCATCCTGGTTTGTGTCAGCAATAGCAGAGTTAGCAGGAGCAGGGAGGTGATCATCAGTCTGTACTCAGCTCTGGTGATGTACCTCAAGTGCTGTTTTCAGTTCTGGGCTTGTCACTATAAGAAAGACATTAATGCCCTGGAGTATAACCAGAGAAGGACTATGGAGCTGGTGAAGGATCTGGAGCACAAGCCCTATGGTGAGTGGTTGAGGGAACTGGGATTGTTCAGTTTGGAGAAGAGGCTCAGCATATAACTCTACAACTGCCTGAAAGGAGGTTGTGGCAAGGTAGGAGATGACCTCTTCTCCTAGGTGAAAGTGATAGGATGAGTCCTAATGGTCTTAATTTGCATGAAGGAAGGTCCAGTTTGGATTTTAGGAAAAAGATATTCTCAGAAAGAGTGGTAGTGCATTGGAAGAGGCTACCTAGAAAGGTGATGTAGTCACTATCCATGAAGGTGTTCAAGTAAAGGGTAGATATGGCACTGAGAGACGTGGTTAGTGGGCACGGTGAGAATGAGTTGGCTGTTGGACTTGGTGATCTTTTCCATGATTCTATGGTGAAATCTAAAGACCAACAGCAATAAAGTAACTCTCAGCTACATGTGCTTCTTGATTTCCTAAGTGCACTACCGGGACATTTCAGCATCATACACAAGATCTGGATCCAAGGCAGGCAAGCAAAATTTTTATTCCAGCTGTGAATGATGACAAAAACAAAAATGCCAAAAACATCAATTGATCAAACAAAAAAACCCAATAACAAGCGTAAAATATTTTTCACCAAAAGAAGAATCTGTCTTGTTAGAATATGAACATATTTCAGCTCTCATCTCCTTTATGCTTAACCTTTTCAGGCAAACCTGAAAAAAACAGTAGTTTCCAAATCTCCCACTGTGAACTTTGATATTATATGCTAACCTACAATAAGAAAGAAGAGTTTTTAATCTAGAAGGCACTTGTGCCTCAGGACAGCATAAGTTCTGTGTCATTACCTCTGAGCACTATTACTTTAAAATGAACAAAGATAAAGCTGCGTTTAAATCTATCACTCAGTCTAGGTTTAGAAAAGTGATGTTCAGACCTCGCCTATCATAATGGTGCCTGTTTTTTTTTGACTTTTACATAACTTTGGAAATCAATCTTTCAAGAGGAAAGAAAATCAGAAGAAAATAAAAATTAAAGTGATTCTTTATAAATTCATATGAAATGGTGCCTTTCAAAAGTCAAGTCAATGAAGAAAAAATGAAAGAAATAAAAGAAGTTTTGTATAGAGGAGTATGATCACTGCATACTTTTCTAGGTATAAAATAACTACAAGAAAACATAGAGTTAATAAATCTATGGAAGTAGGGTGAGGTCATCTCTATGGTCTGTCATGCTGATAGACTGAAGCAGAGACTTTTAAAGTGTGTTTCATTTAAACGTTGTATGCATGTTTATAGTGGGTCAGTACAGTCACCTTAAAGTGCCCATGTTTCTTCAGAGATGATAAACAGAACATAACATGATTAGTGAAGAAGTAACTATCTCCAGTAACTCTGAGGATTTCTGGCACTGTTATCTACACTGTAAAATGCAATGATTTGCAGGTTTGGTTTACAAGTATTTAGGCAATTTTTTTCCTTACTGTCCAACAGCTGTGCTAGATTCTTTTGGTCTTTTGTTTGATTTACAGATTCATAGGATAAAACCAAATAAAAAAAATAGAATTTAAACAACTGTGTTTGTGAATGAAAATTACGTATAAGTTATTTCCACAAATTAAAGCAGATTCACTTGAAATGAGATCTGGACCTTTGAAAAGATCGTGAGCATAAGAAAATCTACCTGCCTGGTTAAGTTGTGAAGGACCTCTAAGGAAATGCTGGTGGCAGGACCCCTGATGGCTGCCAGAGGGCTCAAAACTCCTCCTGACTTGCAAACAGACAGTAAGACTATAGTTAGCACTTACATCTCCCCAAACTGCCCACCTAAATCAAGAGGCAAAGGCTCCTATTGACAACTGGCATTCACAAAGCTGAGTGTAGAGCTAGACTTCTCTGCTAACTCTTTGACTTGTCTGGGTGCAAGTCATGCTCTACAAACAAAGCACACAGCAAAAGCTATACCACGTGGTGTTTCAGCTGAGAATTTCTACTCAAGGGTCAATTGTGTTGTTTCTGAAAACGTCATTTTTGACTCTGGCAAGCTTGGAGCATGAGCAAAGGTGTTCTTGTAGGGAGCTGGAGATCTAAGTACCAAAGGTTCTTCTTACTCAGAGTGTAGATCTACAGTGTAGAGAGCTGTATCAGATAAAGTTGCCAAATAAATCACACTGTAGAAGTGTGTGTCTGATTGTACATGGAGCCAGGGGTGACTACTTTGAGGAAGTCTATAATATATACATATATCCTACATCAGCGACTTTTGAATGGATAACTCTGGATTCCTGTTTGTCTTAACAGCACTGAAAATACAATCCTAGTACTGCTTTGGTTACTTCATTTCCTTTCTAATGTGTACATTTTTTAAAATGTATTTTCCACTCAGTTTCTGCCATTATCCGTTTAAAGTGAATATAATATTTGTGAAAAGTGATTATTCACTATTGGTACAACATATATGTGCGATCATTCTTTCATTTAAATAAGATTTTAAATTATTTCTTAACAGTGATTGCAAATTATTGGCTAAAGATCATAAAAGAAAGCAGGTTTCTGCTTCATGTGACAAAACCATAAAAAGTTAAAGTCAGAAAAGATAGTTACCTTTCCCAAAAATTGTGTCAAAGAAAAACTCTAAGCACTTATGTACTCTTGACTAATCTTAGAATTATCATTTTTATATATTTCTGAAAATAAACACAGAGATTTCAACTAGTTTTCTATGTTCAAAGCTGGAGAAAGATTGTCCCTTAACAGCCTTGTCTTTACACTACGATGTAGAATGGTATCAGATATATACCAGGTAACCTCTTGCCCAGAGGCCCCTGTTATTTTATGTCTTCCTACAAAACTGAATTGAGGAACCCCATCAAGTAATAAATTCTTAAGACATGATTGAGTTGGGACTCTTTTGCTCAGTTTTATTAACTATATGGATGAAATAGACTACATAGTCAGAAAAGTGGGGTTTCTTTGAGCATGTGACTATAGAATTTGGAAGTATGGACAGAATGGGAGTGTGATGGGAGAAGCTTCACATTTTATACAAGAAATCAGTGTATTTCTCTGAAGCTCCTGTTCACTAAAATATGTAGTGGGGGGAAAAAAACAAAACTTTTTTTCCAGTCACCAGTGACTACACATAACTGCCATGAATTTACAGATATCATGAATAATGGCCTGGTGACTACATCAACCAAATCCCTCAGGACTCTTGGATGCATCTCATCAGGACTCGTAGACTTATAGGTGTTTAGGTTCTTCAGGTGATCATGAACCTGATCTTCGCTTACAGTGGAAGACTGCGAGCAACCTGATTGAGTTGTAGATACCTCTGTTGTAGGAGTGCTGGACTAGATGACCTTTAAAGGTCTCTTTTGACTCAAAAGATTGTGTGATTCTAACAGGAGAGGCCAGTGAAGAGAATTTACCCTTTATGTTACAAACTAATGGGGATGAACATACTGTTCTTGGAAATGAATGATAAACAATCAGAGAGTAAATGAGTCAGGATTAGAGGGCAGATCAGAGTGGGTGATGTGGTTTGTGTCTGCTGTGGACTGCCTGATCAGGAAGATGAAGTAAAGAAATTTTCTTCAGACATTCTAAAAGGCCTTGGTCCTGATGGGGGACTGTCCCTACATCAATGTCTAGAACAGCAGGTCACAAACACTACAAAAGGTGTCTGAAGAGCATTGATGACAACTTGCTCACATAGATTATCAAAGTGTTGATGAAGGAATGTGTTTCTGCTGGACCTGATACCTGAAACCTGAAGGCCAGAGGTAGGCTTGGATACAGTGATCATGAGATGTAGAGAGTGCAGAGGATTTGTGAGTTTAGAACCATAAGCTTAGGCTCCTGAGTGAAGGAAATGGAGCAAATAATAGGATTTTGTTCCTGAACTTGAGAAGACCAGAATCTGCCTTGGAAAACCTCTTGGGATATGAGCCTAGTGTGAAAATGTGTCCAGATGATCATGTTGATTTTCAGCTAACTTTTTCTCCGTGTTTAAGAGTCCACTCCAAAGAACAGAAAGTCCAGCAAAGTTATAGGAGGCTTTCAGGGATAAATAAGAAGCTTCTGGTTACATTAAAATACAGAAAGGAAGCATTCGATAGGTAGAAACAGGGCCAAGTTTCCCAGAAGAAACAACCTGTTTAAACATGCAGGGATGGGATTAGAAGGACCAAAATTTACCTCAAGTTTAATCTGATAAGAGATTTAGAGGGCAACAGGAAAGCTTTTTACAGGTGTATCAGCAGCAAAGGAAAATGGAAGGAGAATATTTGTCCACTGCTGAATAGGGCAGAGGACCTGGTGGCAAGGGACATGGGAAAGTACAGTGTACTCACTGCCTTGTTATCCTTGATAAGTCTTGCCTCAGTAGCCCAAGGTTTCTGACACAAGTAGAAAAGTGTGGAGCAAAGAAGACTTTTCCTCAAGTTATGGAACATTTAAGAAAAGTGGACAGACATAAGAATATGGGATCTGAGGGTATGCTGAGTGATCTGGCCTATGTCATTGCGACATCACTCTCAATTATCTTTGTAGATGGGAGAGGTTCCTGAGGTGAGAGGGAAAGAAATATCTTTGAGTAACAGTTGTAAAAGAGGCCAATAATTTTTGATGTTGAATCTGAATCTGTTCCATAGTATCAGTTGCATATGCACTCACAAAAGCCTGAGCAGGCTTTTAAAAAATTTGAGCCACTTTTTTTTTATGTGACTCAGTATATCTCACTAAAACTTGCTTAGCTTCTTTTAAAAACTTTGTTTAGAAAGAGAAATGGATGACCAAAGCACATTCTCACCTTAATTGAGCTGTTTTTTCTATTGTGATTCAGAACTAGAAATAAGGGCAAACTTATCATGTGACATGTGCAAAATAAATATTGCTTGTCTGCACAGAAGTGACAAAAGTGATTGTGATCAACAGGTATTTTCACAGTCCAGAAGCTGCAACAGGCTGGAACCACTTACCTTATCTTTATAAGATTTCTTGTGTTCCTAAGTAAATAAATTGATGTTTATTACAGCTTTTTGACATGGAATGTTGAGTAAATCCTTAATATTTGCTCTCAGAAATTATACTTTTGTATTTATTTGTAGAGTTTTGATCCCTTAATTTCATGTTTTGTTCTTTCTTTAAACAAAAATATTTTAAATTAAATATACATTGCCAAAAGGAGTGCTAAAGGCTGCTTCCTACCTTATATTTGTTCAGACTTACTGAAAAAACTGTTGCCATTTTTAGCCACTTGTTTTTCTTGCCTAGAGTCTGTCCTGTGTACTATGATGCATGACACTAAATAAGCAAGTTTCTTTCAAATTTAAATACAAATCAGAAGATATATAGAAACATATCATAATATCCTTGTAAAAGGATACTACTCATGCTTCCATCTTATCAAAATAAAATGAAGCAGCAAGGTAGAAGTGAACAATCAAGAATCTAATCCAGACATTACATCCAATGGAAATAAATTTCAAATATATCTGAATCTGTTCAGATTTAACTATTTTTTTTTTTTTTTTTAATGATGGAAATTCACTAGATACAAAGCAAAGATAGTTTACTGCAAAAGTGACACTGATTGATCTCTTCTTTACCTCTACCTTTGATTTAAATATGGAGATGAATGAATAAGGCAAAGAAAATGCAATATCAGACCAGATTCTGATCTTTTTCTCACAGTTATTATTCAGAGAGTAACCCTGCTAATTTATATGAGACTACTTAGAGTATAATATGGTCATGACCAAGGACTGAAGACAATACTTTACAGATACTAACCAAAAAATAATACCAGTTTATTTTCTTCTGCATAAAGCCATCTGCTATTATGCCTTATATGGAGCACCTGTCATAGCCCATTTCCTGGAGTGTAGTTTATGATTTTTTTTTTTTTGGTTGGTTGGTTGGTTTTGCTTCAGAGTCACTCTATTATCACTACCTACAAGGGTTGCTCTGCAAGTAATGCCTCCTATTTTATTATGTTGGCCTTAGACATCAGAGGTGGGTGCTGGTGATATGACAGTAGAGGTTGAACCTTCTCACCATTATTCCATTACATTTTGGTGCCATGCAATCGATGGCAGCAGAGGGGCAGTTTGATGAAATGGTGTCTGACATGGAAGTGCGTATGAAACAAAGGTGCGCCATGAAATTCCTCCATGAGGAAAAAACTGCACCCACTGACATTCATCAACTCTTGTGAGATCAAAGAATGGATGTTAGCATAGTGAGGCAGTAACTGGTGCATTTACGCAGTGGCAACAGCAGCAGTGGTCAGATTTTTATGAGTGCAGCATGCAGGCTCTTGTTCATTGACGGGAAAAATGCACAGTTAATGGTGGTGACTATGTTAAAAAACCATGTTTTGTAGCTGAGAATTTGTTCTATCAAATAGTGTTGTGTTTATTCTAGTTTCCACAAAAACAAACAGGAGGAAGTACTTTCAGAGAAACCTCTATATCATTTTCTATACTGAAAATATATTCTCCCACATAACTTAACCCCACTGTAACCAACATTTCCTAAAAAATCTCAGGTTCTCAAAGATGATTTCAGTTAATGGTAGTTAAAAATGCTGTTTGTTCATTCTCTAAATGAGGTACACTTAATGGTTATTTAGGTATCTAGAAACAGGTATTTATAGCCAGGAATCTTGAAACAATAGCATCCTCAACTCAACAATCAGGTTTGGAATATGAAGTACAGGTTTGAACAGACTTCCAAAGAAAACTCAATTCTCTGTTCTGACTAAGTTGCATAGCAGTGAAGTTACAGGATAAAAAGATGTTGCAGTATTGAAGAAGTTACATCTTTCATCAAGTTTGTAATTTTATTTTGTACCATACATTTTCTAAAGTGTTGAAGATTATTGACATTGATCCTGCATATCTGCTGTTATTTTATCATCCTACCATAAAAACTTCTATTTCCCCTAAGACTTTACTGGATTATGTTTCATTTTCTATGCCACGTATTTTTCTTGAGGCTATTTAAATCAGAGTTCTATTCATCTTGTTTGGAAAACATTTTCTCTCCCAATTGTTTTAAGATAACATTTTATTCAGAATATGTTGTCTTAGTCAAAACACTTCTTTCTTTTTTTTTTTTTTTTTAATTTAATAAACTGGTATGTGATGACACTAATAAGATCAGTGGGGGTATGTAAATACTGACAGCTTATGCGCTGAAAGAAAGCACCTCTGAGTATAATGCCTTCTACTGGACAAAATAAATGAAATTAGAATTTCAGTAATTGGTAGCAATACAGAATTCTTGAACAGATTAGTTAGATAAAGTGCAGACAATTTTTTTTCCCAGCAGACCTCACCGTTCACTCTAATCCTGATTATTCTGTTCTCAACAGAGACATTTACGTCTCCAGTAGAATTCACTGTAATTTGAATTTCATGTGACATTTATATTCCAAACATTCCTTCTTATTTCAGTACTACTTCCTACTAAATTCTTTTGTCACTTAGATCAGCAGCAGTCTTATTTGTGTATTAACAGCAGCTGGGGATGAAAGTTTCAGGGAAAAACAAACTGACTTCTCTTCTGAGGTCAATAGAAGTCAAGGGAAAAAATAAATGAGTCTAAATTATAACATTTATGTTATTGCTTAACTGTTACCCATTATCTCTGATTTGTAACTTTTCCAGTACATTATTAACCTATTTAGGTCTTGGTAAAAAATCATGATTAACTGACATCAAAGTTTGAAAAGGTCTTTATGATTCTTCAGTTTGCTGGCTCAAAGAACACGGATAATAAAAATTTGTATAGCAAACTGAGACTTGTGATATTGCTCTATACTCTGCTTTTATTCTTCTCTATTTTCATGTCTTTCTGATTCTCTTTCCCAAAAGTGATAAGCAATTCAGTAGTAAATATGGATATCTAAGTGTAAGCAACAGAGGTAATTTCCACATGAAAGAGGATGCACGTTAAAGGAGAAACATGAATACTGAAACCAGGGGTCTTGACTGTTGGTAGACCTAGGATGACAGCCCTGTATTGACTAGATTCATTTTTCTTTGAAATCATCACATTTAGAAATATTTCAATTTAATTTGTATTTATTTGGTTTTGTTGTTGTTGTTGTTTGTTTGTTTGCTTGTTTTTGTTTTTATGTTCCATTTTATTTTGTTTTACATAAAAAAGTCTATTTGTCACCTAGGTCACTGGAAAATCTCATGAAGTCGATGTCTATCCTACCCTACCTGGTTTGTAGTATTCAGTTAGAGCAGGTAGGCCTCATGTCCATCTCAGTTAAATTTCTGTGACACCGTTCATGAAATTATACCCATCAAAACTGTCCAATTCTAAATAAGGTGTTACTTAAGCTTACAGACAGAGGAAGCCTGGCAAAAATGCCACAAGACCTTCATAAATCAACAAGGACAAGCTCAGTCCCAAAAGGGAAGGATATAGGCAAGAACAGGGGACCAGAAAGGGGATATACAGAGGATATAGGCAAGAACAGGGGACCAGAAAGGAATTCAGAGACATTGTCTGAGCAGCTGAATCAAGTTAGGAAAGTTAAAGTCTAGATGGAATTGAATCTGGCAGAGGACATCAAGGGCAACATGAAGGGCTTTTGCAAGGAAAGGTCTTGAAGGAAAAAAGGGAAGTGATTACACAGGACAGTGAAAAGGCTATAAGCCAGTCAGCCTCACCTCAATCTCTGGGAAGGTGATGGAACAGCTAGTCTTGGAAACAATTTGCAGGCATAGGAAAGAGAAGAAAAATATCAGTAGTAGTCAGCATTGATTTACGAGGAAGAAGTTATGCCTGATAAACCTGATAAGTTTCCCTAATGAAATCACCAGCCTATTAAATGAGAGCCAAGCTGTGGGTATTGTCTTTCGGGAGCCCTTAAGCAGGGGACTGGAGCACCTATGAGGTGAATCTGAGAGAGCTGAGACTGCTCAGCCTAAAGAAAGGCAGCACAGGGGAATCTGATCAGTACCTACACACACCTGCAGAGAATTAAAAAGAGGGTGGAGCCAGACTCCTTTCACTAGTTTCCATTACCAGGACAATAAGCAATGGGCACACACTGGAAAAGAAGAGTTTCAATCTAAATATCAGGGAGCATTTTTTACTAGGTATTTCTACTTGAGTAGGTAGTTTCAAGCAGAAGACTTCCAGTGATACATTCTAACCTTAACCATTTTATCTTTTGGTGATACTGTGCTGGAAAAAATAAAATTTTGACCAAGTAATCACAAATAAAGAAACTAGATTGTCTTCTTTGCTTTCTCCTTTTTGTTTCTTGGCCATCATTCGTTCTATCAAATCTAAGAGTATCTTGTCATTAAGAAGGAAGAGCTGATCTCATCCTCTGCTTATTTGGACGACCAGAAATGTACTGGTATGTCTGGCTCTTAAAAGAGAATTGAAATACTATTCTGCTGAGAATAAGAACCATATTATAAAGAATTATTATTATTAATTTTAATTAGATGACAGTATCTCAGGAAATACAAATGCATTCTGCAGAAGAAAACAAATGCATTCTGCAGAGCTAAACAAATAAACAAATTTATGAAGAAAAAACAACACAGCCACCAGCAAAAAACAACAACAAAAAACAACAACAACAACAAAAAAACTAAACTAAACAAAGTATTTGGCAGCAGAAACAATGCTTACATACCTTTATAACTCTTCAAACAGACACTACCACCTTCAGTACTTGCCTGTCCCCAGCACTAGAATACTATCTCAATTTATGCACTATTAAAATAATACTTCCAGTGATATTTACATCTGCCCAGAGACCAGAAGTGTTTTCATGGAAGAAAAGAAGCACATCTGATTTTTCTGTAAGACAAGTTTCCTTCTTCCTGTCAGTAGCTTCATCATCAAGCTATTCAAAAACTTCCTACACCTTTCAAATGCTGACATGCTACCTTTTTCTTTCCTTCCCTTTCCTTTCTTTCTTTTTCTTTTCCTTTCTTCCTTCTTCTTTCATCATTGATCTCATCTAAATAACTTGTTTTCAAAGGCCATTCCTCTATATCTCTTCTCTCTTCATCTGTGCATTTTGCATAGAGATATATATATTTGTATACATATATACACATATATACGTTGTTTTCAAGGACTTCTGAAATAATCTTGAACAAGGATGTAATCAGAAATTGAAGTTATAAAGAAAAAAAAAGTGATGAAAAATGCTATGTTTGATGAAGAAGATATTTCAAATCTGCAAAATGACTTGAGTAGTTATGGATCAAATCACTTTTTACAAGGGACTTGCACAGAAAGCCCATAAAGTTTACAAAGATGTAACACAGATACAGATCACCCTATGTTGGCTCTACCTAAGACAGACTAGATCTGTAAATGTGATAATGATTTGCTGGTGGACTTAAGATGCACTTAAAAACTAGCTAAGCTTGAACACCAGATAGCTGTGAGAAAACATTATTCTGGATTCATGCCAGCAAATTCAATCAAAAGTTGCTATGGATTTGTTGGTTTCAGTTAGTTTATTGTACAATGTAGATGTGTTCATAAGTTCCGAACCTTTTTACAGCAAACACTGTTTATGCTTCTGAATATCTTCAGGTGATTTCAAAAGCGACACTGAAAACTCAAACAGTTAAACTGTTCAATTGTTAGTCTTCCCTGTACGATTCTGGACTGCGTGAACTCCTTCCCACAACAGCTAGAATAGGCCAGGGACCATTCCAAAGAAGCAGAACGAATATTATTTTGAAAAATAAAGGAACATTTACTGTTTAAATCTAAATTTGATTTATCTGACCTTGTTCAAATCTCTTGCTGTTTTCAAAGTGGAATAGGGAGATTCTTCCAAAACGTATAGATGCATCCCTAAATACAATCATAGAATCATAGAATCATAGAATCAGAAGATTGGAAACAACCTGAAAGATCATCTAGTCCAATCGCCCTCCCATCACCACTGCTACCACAAGCTACTAAACGATATCTCGTAGCTCCTCATCCAGACACCTCTTGAACACTGCTGGGGACAGCAACTCCAACACCTCCCTGGGCAGGCCATTCCAGTGTTTGACCTCTCTCTGAGAGAAAAAGTTCTTCCTTATGTCTAACCTAAACCTCCTCTGGTACAACTTGTGTCCATTTCCTCGGGTCCTGTTTGTCGCCTGGGAGAAGAGGACAAACCCCTCCTCATCCCAACCTCCCTTCAGGAAGTTGTAGAGTGTAGTATGGTCTCCTCTGATTCTCCTTTTCTCCACACTAAACAATCCCAGCTCCTTCAGCTGCTCCTCATAAGGCCTGTGCTCCAGACCCCTCACCAGTTTCATTGCCCTTCTCTGGACACGTTCCAGGGCCTCAATGCCTTTTTTGTAGTGAGGGGCCCAAAACTGAACACAGTACTCGAGGTGCGGCCTCACCAGTGCTGAGTATAGGAGGATGATCACCTCCCTGCTCCTGCTGGCCAGACTATTTCTAATGAAGGCCAGAATGCCGTTGGCCCTCTTGGCCACCTGGGCACACTGTCGGCTCATGTTCAGCTGAGCATCAACCAACACCCCCAGGTCCCTTTCCTCTTCACAGTCCTCCAGCCGCTCATCCCCAAGCCTGTAGCACTGCATGGGTTATTGTGGCCAGAGTCCAAGACCCGGCGCTTCGCCTTGTTGAACCTCGTCCCATTCACCTCAGCCCAGCGATCCAGCTTATCTAGATCCCTCTGAAGCGCCTCCCTACCCTCAGGCAGATCAATACCACCTCCCAGCTTGGTGTCATCTGCAAACTTACTGAGGGTACACTCAATTCCCTCATCTAGATCATCAATAAAGATATTAAACAAGATGGGCCCCAGTACCAACCCCTCGGGGATACCACATGTAACGGGTCGCCAGCTGGACTTAACTTCATAAACCACTACCTGTTGGGCATGGCCCTCTAGCTAGTTCCTTACCCAAAGAAGGATTTCTTATTCCCTTTTACTGTTGTGGTCAATCTGAATTCAAGTTGGGCTTTTGCCTCCCTAACTTTCTCCCTGCATACCTTAGCAACTTCCTTGTAATCTCCCCAAGTAGCCTGTCCCTTCTTCCAGAGGACATAGACTCTCT
>JAOWBP010000001.1:152698102-152708323 GCA_028571105.1 Tragopan temminckii | reverse complement strand
ACTTTTGTTTACTTTCATGCTTAGATGACCACAATCAGTTGCTGTAAATTAAAAGTAAAAAAAAAAAAAAGAAAAAGAAAAAGGAAACTTCTAAAAAACTTTTTTTTTTTTTTGCACACGTATTAGAGGTTAGAAGCACATTATTACTGCACATATGAAAAATTCCCTCTAGCAGATGGAAGCCATACAAACTTCATAGGCTCCAATGCAGATCAATTCAAGTGCACCAAAGGGGAAATTATCACTCTTCAAATATTTCCAGTAACTTGGACCTCTGTTTTAGCTTAACCTTGGACAAGCTACTGGGCTTTATGTCTAAACCAGGTGGAGCTACGTGCTTTCTGATAGATAATTAGGAAATTTGTCATTGGTTCAGAGCCAAAACCCAAAGTTAACAGGTGTTCACCTACATGACTCAAAGGCATAATACATTCTTGCTTTGTCATAATGACAAATCCTCAAATATTACAACAACATAGTGGTGAATTTCATATTTTCACTCTTGCAAAACACTAAAACAAACATAGAGACACAATCTGAACTCTCTTGATGGCTATATCTGCTGTGGATTTCAGTGAAAAAATATGCTTTTTTTAACTTTTAATTTACTCTAGCTTTCATAGGCAAATGAGGGGCACTGGCTGACAATGAACATCTGTAAGGAGGTTCAGTGAGAACAGCTCTTCTGTTCTATGCTCTGAAAATGGACTGTGTTTCCTCCACTGCTGAACAAACTGATTTTTTTCCATGCAATGCTTTGCAGAGCTAAAGCTGGCCAACAGCATGGAGTAATGGGGTGATGACTTAGAAACTTAGAAAGTGATAATTCACGAAATTGGGCAAATCTACATTGTGCAAATAAGGGGGGCCTTCAAGTGCTGATAGATCCCAAAACCTTTGTCTCAAAAATCCTGTTCTTAGTGTAATCAATTGAAGAATTTCTGTTGACTTCAGTGAAATCAACATCTCTTTTACTCAGTTCACCCACAAAATATTACAGAAAAGATAATTCAGAAATGGAATGCTACTTGAAAAAAACTTAAGTATAAAATATCATGTGAAAACTTTAGTGATGAACTAAGGCTTATCACTAAGTCACCTTATCTTTTTCTTTATTTTCATTAATGACATATGGAAAATTAATGAAACATACATCAAGGACTATGAATGATGTCCCTTTACAGATCCTACTATTTTTTTAATGTTAACAGGATAACAGGCAGAAAGCAAAATGGAGATAGACATTTTCTTTTTACACATCAAACATCCCTAGAACTGTGTATCCTTTCACTGCTCAGAAAACAGCTTCAAGAGCAGGAAATTAATCATCATACTTGGCTAAAACTGGCCCATAGGTTTTGCCAAATATATTAATGGAAATTTGTGGCTATTTCAATTCTTTGAGAATTCATGAAATACGTTGTGAATAGGTACAGACAGTACAAATTTTAGAAGCATTTATTTTACTTTGAAATCTCAAAAAGCAATATTTATTTCAAAAGAAAGCACACAAATTTTTAAAAATGATCAAAAATGGCCTCAAAGTATCCACAGTGCATTGGTTAATCAGATATGAAATTACTGAGGTTTTCTTTGCTCATCAAAACAAATAAACAAATAGCCATTCCCCAAATCTCAATGAAGAACACTATAACAGGATTCTCTGAAATAATTTCTTAATTAAAAAAAAGTAAAAAGTTGCTACTATTTCACTCAGCGCTCCTATATGATCAGCTGTGTGTCATGGACTTCTATGGAGGACTTCTATGCTATTAAGACACATTATCTTGTCTATATAAAAATTCTAATGTAGGCAAAACATTTCTATATTACCCCTCTAAAAGAACTAGAATTTTTTCCAGATGTCAGAAAATGTCCAAATAAAAATCTCCTGTAAGAATGTGCCTATGTCTGCACGAGTACCTTCGCTCCCCCTATAATTCCCTTAACTGACTAAATGCCCCAGCAACCCTCTGTAAAAATCTACTGCGTGCTAAACTCGAGTGATATTGATTGACTTCTTCAGAATGTACCAGTTGGATCCCACACTGGCAGGAAGTTGCAATTTAAGAGCACTTTTGCTGGGCTGCGAATTGGAGCCATGCTTGGAAAGATGAGAGCGTGGGGAGAAATTGATATTTAACAGCCATTCCATCTTAATCACCTGTTTTTTGTACATTGGCTTAGTCCCACTTCATAGGGGAGTCGGTGGGTGCTTTTTAAAAGCACTTTTACACCCTGCTTGGGAGAAACATAAAAATAGCCATTGCATACCCATCTTTAAAAGACGAGTGGAGTGAAAGTGTTTTTAAATAGCATAATTTCACAGCAACTGAATCCATGCTTTGCATCAACATTTCAGACTAAATTGTTTTAGAAGATGTTGGTGTAGAATATCTACTACATTTTTGACCTCTTCTGTATTTTAAAATAATTGGACAGAATTTATGTTTGAAACTTACTAAGGTATATGGTAACACAGAATCATGGAATCTTCAAGGTTGGAAAAGAACACTAAGATCATCTATTCCAACCATCAACTCATCACCACCACACCTACTAAACCATGCCTCTAATTGCCAAATCTAAATACATGATACCCAGGACCTGGGTATCTAGGGGTCACTGTTCAAAGATGCATACAATGACTTTGTTTTGGGAATGCCTCAATGCTTTGGACACCTTGACACTGACTAGGCAGGCCTGGTTTTAAATTATCAGTGCATTTATAGAGTCATAAAATCATTTAAGTTGAAAGGGACCCTTAAAGGTCATCCAGTATTTGTAATTTTTTCTGTTTTTTTTTTTTCTATTGATGTAAACACACATGTAATCGTGACCACAGTATGGATAGCTACATGTAAGTGCATGCTATATAGAAACATATAGAAACATGCAATATCCCAGTTACAGTGAAATTGCTTCCTATCACCACTGCATAACTCCTACTTGGTGTTAATTTTGTCGGTATACATGATGTGCATAAATTTGTGCTGTTACTTTCATTAAAAAAAGAAAGCAAAAACAATAAGATAGAAAAAAAAAAAAGAAAAATAAATTACAAAGACGTAATTTTAGCAACTTCTTGACAAGCACTTAATGTCTTCCAGTCAAGCAAGAAAAGAAAGTATGTTAGTTGCTTTTTAAACTATTATTCCAATAAAAAGTAATTATAGTGATTAATTGCATAATGATTACAGTAATCACAGCCTATTCTTAGTTGATTAAGAAAGACAGAAGAGTCTCATAGAAAGCATTCTACTAACTCTATCTCTGTTTATTTTATTTGCCCTTTACTAATTTTCTTATCAGAAGTCACAAATGGAGACAGTTCAAAAACAACCTTGCTAGTTGCTTTGCATTTGATCCACTGTCCACTGATAAGAATAAATTTACAAATGTGTTGAGTGCTATTCTGGAGGCAAGAATATCTATTTCTTTGTCCTTAATTATTACCATTGTATTATTTCTGTTATTGCAATAGTTTTTTTTTTTGTTTTTTTTTTGTTTTTTTTTTTGTGAGGGTTTGCATGTACTTTTAAATACCTATAATATTTAACATAATACACTGAGAGGGTGTGTGAGCTCTCTGAAGAAGTAGATGGTAGTGGCATGACAAATATAGGATATTTTTTTGAGGGACTGGAAATTTTAGATGAGAAAACATTCATGTTTCTATCAGATCCAATGGAGTTGTCATAAGTGACACCAATTAAGAATCTGCTCTATCATACTGTCTCTTCTAACAGTTCTCTGGGACACTGGCTTTTGTTAATCAATTTGGTGCATGATGATATCAAACACTACTGTGACAAGGAGCAACACAAAACCCTAAATAGAGAGGGTGTGATGAACATATATCTCAAAATATGATGTACTTTTGACTTTTCTTGCAAAATTGGATGAATAAAACAGATAATAGTTGCTTAGGTAAAACTTGTCAACTGAAAGAAGGTCCAATGATATCTAAGTCCCATCAGTGAACTTGATGTTCTACCATCCTATGTTGACCGTGAGTGGGATTTTTTAGACGTGGAAACATAGAATGAGGACATATCTCCAGGAAAAATGCATGGGGTGTTCAAAAATCTTTGTGTCATAAATCTTAAAGAAGCTGGAAATGAAAAACAAACAGATAAGAATACATGATAAAAAAGATCCATCCTGCCTAGTTGGAAGTCTGCACAATCCTGGTGCTATTCAGCAATATGAGCTTGACCTATGAAAGACTTGCCGAGTTGAGGGTCCCTTGGGTCAGATACAGCATCAGTAACACAGCAATATTCTCTGAGGAACTGTCCAAAGATACTCAGCCTAAGATTGTGCAAATCCATCACAACCACAGGATGAACTAATCTCTCTGAAATCTCATCCTACTCCTTCAACCAACAATGTCAGATGTATTCTCCACAAGGATGCAGTTGAACACAGTTTGGTGAAGTCAGTCCTTCAGCAACTTCTGGGACACTGACTGGAGACAAGAATGCTAGAACCTGTTCAGGTAAAGATCAAGGTTATTACAAATGGAAAACATGTTATTCTGTATAATTCCTCCATCCGGTGGTCAGGTCAGGGATTTCGCTAGCCCAGGTGACGGACTCATGGCAGGACGACTCCCAGCTCAGCCATACTTGTCCTTCCAGCTAGTTTAAGGTGCTAGAAGTAGCTAGCCTAGGCAACAAGGTAAATCTTAAAGGATCATTATTCACCTGGGGACCCAATCTTTTGGTTTCTGGATCAGGACAGGTAGCCCCATTTGGCCAGGTATGTGCTTCTTTTTGCTGCAGAAATTACTGTTCTCCAGAAATATGTATATATATATATTTATTTCCCTCCCCAGTCCTGAAAATACTGTTTTTTTTGTTTTGTTTTGTTTTGTTTTTTTTAAAAAATGAACCCATTTGCAAAATGAGACTGGTTGTGAAAAATATCACATTTCAGCTTTGAAGAAAATATATCACATTCTACAATTGTCAAAATGCCCTATTTTGACATTTGAAAATGAAAATAAAAGAAACTTTGAAAGGTCACTATCAAAACAATTCTTTTTTATTTTTTTTAATTAAGTGAATTCTTTAACTTGATTTCTGCCAAAGCATTATTTTTTATTGTTTCTGTCTTTGCTTTCTTTTTCCTCTGCTGTTACTAGATAATCAGTACTGGAGCATCCACAAGGCTGAGACATATTTAGATGCCACATTCTCTTTCTTTGGTAAAAGGACCAGGATGCCGAACTGCTTTCGTAACTTATGAGAACAAGGAGCTTCTTTTCACCCTACCTCTCCAAAACCTGAAAGTACTTGCAAAACAGAAGACTTGCTTCCCCCCTGGCACTCATGCTTATATTCCATCACACTGTTTTATGGCCCACTTCAGTTAAAAGACATGCAATTATCACTACTGCTTGTTATTATAAATTCATACATGCATTAGGGGGGCATTTCTCTCTGTCTCACTCTTTTTCTATCAGCCGTAACCTTTCAGTTTATTCTCTGTTACTCACAATTCCTCTAAATATATCCTTTGCAGGGAGGATATATTGAACCTGTCAAGTTTATTTAAAGAAAAGTTAAACTGGGGAAAAAGCAGGAGTATGTTGGCTGGCCAGGGATGCTAAGGTATTCAAGACAAGGCCTTGCTCCACTTAGCAGACTACAAATCCTCCATATGTCGAGGGAAGCACAGAAAAGCAGATGATAAATGGCAAGTGAGAAACTGTACATTGATAAATGAGACTGCAAAGGAAGAATACATCTGCAGCAAATCCTTCATTGTTGCCTGCAACTCTGTTGAATTGCAGAGTGCCATTTATATAATCAAACCTGCCAGTAATCACTCAATTGGAAGCATGTTCTTACATTTATAAGACTCCAGAAAATGCAAGGAAATTGTAGTAGAGAGCAGGAAAAATATTTGAGTTGAACCTGTTCAGCAGATGAATGTATTCTTTGTCAACTCTGGACTGAATGTCTCTTAGGGAAGAAGTGACAATTGTCAAGGAGAAGGTAGTTTAGGGTCTCTAGGAAATATTCCTATTATAATTGGGTTGTAGGAATTGAGTGACCTGTGGTATTTTGACTGCAAGAGCACTTTAAACAGTTCAAAAGTCCAAAATGAACACAAACTAGAATCTTCAGATTCTTACCCAGAGATAGATATCCAATCTCAGGTCCCTATACTTAAAAATAGTTTGAAGGAAATAGTCATTGATGAGGCTGATTTTTATTTATAGATTAACAGATTGGTGATATCCAACATGGGTAAATGAGAAGGAGTTTGGAAAGCAAAGCTTTCAATACTATTTCTGACAGTAGTGATGGTGGCCTGTCATTAGTGGGGTTCTGCACAGTTCCCTTCTGGGGGCACTTCTCTTTAATCATTCCACCAATGATTTGGCAGCAGGATTTGAAGATTCACTACGTGACTTTGCAGACAATACTAAATTAAGAGGAACTGTTGACTCCCTTAGGGGTGGAAGGTAGTGTGATCACCGACTACATGAAATTTCAGAATAGCAAGTGTCAGATTCTGCACCTGGGATAGGATAACCCTGAATATATGTACAGACTGCGGGAACAGAGGCTGGAGTGCAGTTTTGTGGAAAAGGGATCTAGGGGTTCTGGTTGACAACAAGTGCGTGAGAAAACAGGCAAAATGGCCAATCATATGTGCAGGACTGGGTGCTATATTATAAAAAGGATATGAAACAATTAGAGAGCATCCAAAGCTGAGCTGCAAAATTAGTGAAGTGTCTAGAGGGAAAGATGTATCAGGAGTATCTGAGGTCTCCCTTGCTTTGTTCAGCTCACAGAAGAGGAGGCTGAGAGGAGGCCTCATGGTGGCCTGCAGCTCCTCACAGGGAGTGGAGGGGCAGAACTGAGCTCTGAACTCTGGTGACAGAGACAGGACTCATGGGAAGGGCACGAAGGCGCATCAGGGAAGGGTCAGGTTGGGGTTAGGAAAAACCTCTTCCTAGACAGCTTATAAGCTTATTTCGAATTCCAGAAGGCTGCAATGATGTCTCCCTGGAGCCTTCTCCTCTCCAAGCTAAACAAGCCCAACTCCCTCAACATTTCTTCATAAGAGAGTTGCTCCAGCCAATGTATGAGACTTGTTTCAATTGATGATAGCCTGAAGCCTTAAAAATTGAATGATACGGTTCCTTGTTTGTAATCCAACTGCTGAAAGAATCTCAATTTGCTTTACAAAAAGTACATTCTTGCTCGTATAATTCAATTTTAAATACCTTCAGGAAGTTTAAACCCACATATAATATGCAAATTATAGGTACTCTGAAACATCACATTGATTTACACTGTAATTGTTCCATTACTGGTGATAATAGAACATGTCCATGCATACTTATTCTTTTAGGCAAGATCACTGTAAAATAAGTTGACATTACTTTGTTTTGCAGCAGTCATTTTAATGTAAATGGAAGAATTATAACACGCCAGCCACATTATAATGTGTTGAAAAGTATCCTGAAGATACTGATATCTCTCAGAGATAGGAAAAAAATAGTAAAAACCACCCTCATCTGTTCATTACTACAAGTACAATAGTAAATATTAAAATATTATCGATAGGATTCACATATTGAAAATTCATACTTCATAATAGCAAAACAATGGAAAATAGTGATGCACAGAAAAAAATACATCAAATCTAGCTTTGATTGTCCGGCCTAGATTAAACCAGGAGCAAGTCATTCATTGAATGGAAATTTTCTGCATTCTCTCTTTCTTTGCCCTTTTTCCACCATTTTACTTCCACCTTACTCCTAGTGAATTTAAGATCCTGAGATAACTTTATAAATGAACTAAGGATAGGCAAAAAATTTTGCACCCATTCTGTATGTAGAATCCTTGATGAGGATATGAGTGAAAAATAAGATCAAAGTAAACAGCAAAAGTCCAGATTTGACTTATGAAACAGTTAACACAGGTCAAGGGAAAAGATTTTTCCTGGACTATTAGCAGATTGGGTATGCAAATGAAAGAAAATTCAAATATAAATTATTCAAGAATTTATTGTCTCAATCTGATATGTTTGATTCTAAATTTTGTTTTTAAGATGTGAGACACTCAATGGAAACATTTTATTGTATTCACTTGATATTTGATAATGTTTTCCCTTGAGATTTAGGTAGAAATGAATAGAGTTTAGATATCTTGGTTTATACAATCAAAATGCTTTTTATTCAAGTGCAGTGTGGTACTGATTTTGAGCTCTGAATGATGACTTCTGAATCACTCTGAACGATGACTTCAAGAATGAATCCACTGCAGTCTCAGCCACTTCCTCTGATTTTCTGCTCATATTTACAGTTTGTACATAAGATGAACATGCCATTTCAAATCAGGTTACTCCAGAATGTTTTTTTCATATTACTATCTTTTGGAAACTTTAGAGCAGCCACAATGTCTTGTGATGGTTATTCTCATATGAATATGAATACAACTAGCTACAAAGCTTCACCTTTCTGCAGCAATTTCAGACCTAAAAAGGAGATGTGTGTGTAAAAAGTCATCTCTATCTTCCAATGCCTCCAACCTCAAAAAACAATTAATCTACTGCAAGACATTATTTCTCAAGAGAAGCGCTCTCTCATATCATTAGAACATCACAAACACAACAGCACCAGTATTTCATTTTGGTGTCTTAACATGAAAACTTGACCTAGATCACAATTGTGGTGTTTTACAGAAATCAAGACCAACTTCAACTATGATGACCACCATTATTAAACAGATTACTCACACTGCTAATGCAGATAGACCTCTGCTTTCCTGTGACATGCACTGCTTCACGGATTCATGATATTAGACTAAGTGGCCACTGAGGGTGAATTCTTCCATCTTGTATCAGACATAGTGCTGGCAGCAGGAGCAGGGAAGTCATCATCCCTCTGTTTTCAGCACTGATGAGGCTGCACCTTGAGTACTGTGTTCAGTTTTGGGTCCCTCTCTACAAGAAAGACACTGTTCAGAGAAGGACAGTGAAGCTGGTAAGGAGTCTGGAGCACAAGCATTATGAGGAGTAGCCGACAGAACTGGGATTACAACTACCTGAAGGGAAGTTGAAACGAGCTGGATGTCAATATCTTCTCCCATGTAACTAGCAATAGGACTAGAGGGAATGGTCTCAAGTTGCACCAGGGGAGGTTCAGGTTGGATGACAGGGAAAATTTATTCTCCAAAAAAGTGATCAGTCACTGGAAAGAGTTGCCCAGGGAGGTGATTGAACATATTCAGTTACTCTGTAAATGTGGTAATTAGGAACGTGGTGTTGTGGATGTTGGATCGTTGGTTGTAGGTGTACATTTGGTCTTGGAGGTCTTTTCCAGCCTTGGTGATTCTGTGATTGTGTGATTCTGTAATAATGTTAAGATATTCATTTGTTTTTGCTGAATTCACTTTGAACCAGTAACATATCAGCAAGGGAAACTCTGGCTTTTTTTGTAGCTTGAGTAAAGCCACAGATCAGGAAAGTAAATTCCCCAATTTATGATGTAGAAGAGGATTTCCCTGCGATCGCAGCACTCAGAATATATAACACTATGCAGTTGCATTTCTTTATGAGTTAGTAATGAAACTTGCTGGTAATTTTCTGCTGCACTGTAACAAGTAGGGATTTTTTTAATTATTTATTTTTTATAAGGGAGTCACTATAGAATATAATCCAGACCAGCTCATCTGGTCATCAATTGTCAACAAAAATGATAAGATGATATGCTACAGAACTTTCAAGAAAGCAGAATTTTATCTTATTTTATTCTATTTTTTTAATTATTATATTTAAAATGTGCTTGAGAAAACCTTCTATTTATTTCTGCCTTAGTGTAATCATTACAAATATGTATGATGATAAAAGAAACTAGTGTGATTTGAAGTTGCCTCTCAGAGTCACTCCTGCCTCTTGCTGTATTTGTTTGTGTTTATGTAAGCAAAAAAATGGCATGCATTATCTTTTTATGAGCCTTGCGATTTATTCTGTTCTGTTGTCAGACCTCTGGGAATGCATTCTATAAACTTTATTGAGACAAGATATCTAGAGACGTTTGCATATTTGTGAGCTCAGCACAATATTACTTTTTAATGCACTTTTGACTTTGCATGGAGAAACTGGAGTAAAAATTGTTAAGCAGCACTATTTCAGGTGGCTTTCTATTTATTTCCTGCCTTTATTTTTTCCTAAGGTTAAAATCAAATAAAATCT